>JAJLUU010000002.1:0-600000 GCA_030570035.1 Kodamaea derodonti
AATACTTAAGAGGAACAGGTGACCCTAACATCAATACTTAAGAGGAACAGGTGACCCTAACATCAATACTTAAGAGGAACAGGTGACCCTAACATCAATACTTAAGAGGAACAGGTGACCCTAACATCAATACTTAAGAGGAACAGGTGACCCTAACATCAATACTTAAGAGGAACAGGTGACCCTAACATCAATACTTAAGAGGAACAGGTGACCCTAACATCAATACTTAAGAGGAACAGGTGACCCTAACATCAATACTTAAGAGGAACAGGTGACCCTAACATCAATACTTAAGAGGAACAGGTGACCCTAACATCAATACTTAAGAGGAACAGGTGACCCTAACATCAATACTTAAGAGACATTATTTGAATTGCAAAATATATAGTTGTGTGCTACTCCTTAATTTTACGAAATAGATAAATACATGATCAATTTTCCCTTTCGACATCTTTCGACTTCACCACAACATGATCACCTTTCTCGCTTCTCACACTCTTTGAATCAATCGATGACACATACGGTTCTACTTCCGAATTGAAGAGTACGATACCATTTGCACGAGCATTAGAACGTTCCTGACGTTTATAAAACCACAAGACTACAATTGTCCACACCGAAAGTGCTAGACCAGCAGCAGCAGTAAACGCATATCCTTTCAAAAATCTAGGCGCTTCAACCGTCTTCCAAACTAAAACTGAAATCCATGCAGACAGCTGTTGAGCAAATATATTCATTGATACCAAAACAACTTGACGTTCACGAATATCCATACGACAAATATCTCCTTGCCACGAATATAGAACAGGTGACATGGCCCATCCAAAATATTGTAGACAGAAGGCAAACCATTTTGCAGCTTCGGGAATATTCCAGACTGCAAGCAACACATTACCCAATACATTGAATACTTGAGAGAATACAATTGCACCCCATCTTGATTGAAATAAGTCTGCAAACAGAACTGTAAGAATCACCCATATCAATCCAAGTGCTGGTGTCAAAGCTGTATAATCCTGCAATTGACCTTTGCCGAATCGAGGCTCACCTTTCTCATTAGTCAACGAATTCAACCATAAAGCATAGGCACCGGAAGCACCATTACTGTTATTCCAACAAAATAAGGTCCAAAGAGAAAGTACATATATGTGCCACAGAGAGAAGATTTTCCTCCAAAGCTTGATATCAAAAAAGTATTTTAAAGCGTTTTCAGGTGGTTTATGATCTTTCTGATCCGCAATCATACGAGCTCTTGCAAGTCTAATATCTTCATCACTTAGGAATATTGAATAACAATCCTGAGGAGTACCTGGGATCATGTATATCCCAATAAGACCAACAACAACGGAGATAATTCCATCCATGATGAAAATCCATTGCCATGCTTCCTGTCCTGCAACACCTCCCAAATTTCGCTCTATAGCCCCAGAAAGTACACCAGACGATAATACTCCCAAGAATTGTCCAAAATAATAGAATCCGGCTCTTCTCGCAACTTCACCGGTGGAAGACTTGAACCAAGATGCAAATAATGCATGATATGCCAAATAAGTTGGAGCTTCAAAGGCACCTATGAAGAGTCTTATAACCTTCAATTGGCCAACGTTGGTAACTTGTGATGAAGAAATTGTCAAAATAGACCAACAAAGGTCAAGTGATGGTAAAACGAAATTTAATGGCATAGCATAAAGAATGTACATGAATGGAATTTGAAAAACAATATTACCAATACTAAACATTACACCAGTATTTACAAAATCATTTCCTTTCATGCCAATAGCCTGTTTTAAACCACCAATGTAAGCATTAGTTAAGTTTGTTTGATCCAAATATTTAACCCAATAAGCCATGAGGGAATACAATGTTAATAATAAATCCACTTTAAGTATGGTACGACGTTCTGCTGGAGTATCCAGGTCATGGAACCATCTGTACCATTTTCTTTGTGCCCGGGTTTTGGAATTAACTCTGTATTCGTATTCATCGAAAAATTTCCACCATTTACGATCCTTTTCATCTCTATATTCTAAATCATCATCAATTGAAAGTTCATCATTGACATCAGTATCGGAAAGTTTTCCAGGAATAGTACTATAAGCATCTCCCGTATAAGCAATGAAATTTGGGTGATCAACTGGGTATTCTTCTGGTAGAATTCTTCTTTGAGGAATGAAGCCCCACTTTAGGCGCTTGAATGGGGTTAAAATAGTCATAGCTGCAAATTCGTGGTTGATTTGGAGTTATATAGCTCAAACGGCTCGGGCCATAAAACTGTGGTAATACATATTGATTAGCTTGTGAAAATACGGTTCGGGATGCTGAAGTTATGGATATGGAGAATTTTCGAGATATCCGGTCCGGGGCAAACTGTGGCGTACTTTCAATCAAATATAACGGCAAGTTCTACTACATTGAGCAGGTGCATTGAAGGCGTATCTAGTCAGACATGTGAGATTCAGGCTCGTCCATCAAATCCAACATAATTTGATTTCCTTTCAATACTAGACGACACTTCAAGCAAGAGTTACCAGTTGTTAATCAAATTTAATCTGGAGATGGACTTTATTGGTTTGGAACACTGTAATTACGACACTATCTCGTCCGGCTGCGAATTGCAAAATTATGTGTGGCTTGTTTTGACAGATGGAAACGCGAAATCAGTCTCGCCTTACTTGCTTCATAAACCCTATTTCAGGAATACATCCGGGATAGCAGCAGCGGTATAATTCACGAGTATTCTCAACTTTATGAATTTCACTAACTGCATGATTGTGTAAGAACTACATTCATAACATCTACGTCCTATTCAAAACTTCACCATTCATAATATTATACTAAGTAATAGAAACATTACCATTTGTAGTAAAAAAATTCATATTTAAATCTTAGCCTTTGGTTTTGACTTCTTCATAATTGCAGAAAGTCTTTCTTGAGGAACACCTTTAACCCATTGGCCAAGCCCTTTCACAACTTCTCTTGCACTGGAACTTGTAATTAAGGTATCCCTATTAACCTTTAATAATTCTTTATTCTTCAATATTGAATCGAAATCCAAATCTTTAAAATGTTCAAATAATTCCTTTTGTACATGTTCATTAAAAGCTTCAACGGTTTCGAATTGACCATCATAGGTTTTATTAATAAATCCCAATCTACTCATATCGGCACCAGAAACAGGCTTTGCTAATAACAAAGCTTCAGCAGTTTGCGACCATCCCAATCTTAAGAATAAACTAGCTGAAGTAGCACCTTCAGCAACCAATCCTAATTTCGCAAATGGAAATTGTAAGTTAAACTTGGACTCTTCTTTAACATAAATTAAATCACATAAAGCAACAAGACCAGCAGCTAAACCAATTGCAGGTCCATTAACTGCAGCAACTAAGATCTTCGAATGATTGTGAAAAACATCAGTAATCCAAGCATTACCTGCAAGAAAATGTTCTAACCAATACACATGACTTTTATCATCAAGCTTCATAGCACCGACTTCTGGCCCAGCGGTGAAGAATTTCCCACTAGATTGGATAATAGTTGCAATTGAGTCTTCTTCTTTATTTGCTTCTTCAAGATATTTTGCTAACTGCAAGTACCCTTGACCATCCAAAACATTGAGCTTCTTAGGTGCATTTAATGTGATTACAACATATTTGTCTTTGAGTTCATACAAGATGTCTTCTTCTCTGAAAGGCATGGTTGTCTGATGTTGAAGTGTTCACAAATTTGTTCCGTAACTGTTTTTCGTACTACCGAAATGTGGGGGGAAACCCCTCCCGGCAACTCTGGAACTTATATTTGCAAGTTAGAAAAGTATTGGGTACATTCATGGATTGTTGAGCGTAGTATTATACGCATGGGGTAGTATGAGTACACATTAGAAGCCTGCCTGGGTTAAAATGATCTGAGATCCAAAAGTGGAGATTTAAAGTTTCGGAAAAGTTAAAATGTACAGTCGAGTTACACACCCCAACTAAATCATCCGTCGTCTGAATGCATTTGTTGATTTGCATGTAAAGCGAAGACTTAGATTTATTTACGGTGGTGAATTTCCTTTAAGCTCTATTACGATCGCTTTGCAACATACACAAAATAAAAGTCTCAGGTCTACACATCTACAGCAATTAACAATCAAAGTCCCACTCTGATTAATGTAAACATTTATTTGTGTCAAACCACCTCAACTAGAAAGTTGAGGAATCCAAACACGTTCCATCCTCTTTAAATCCATAATAAAACAAAGAAGGATGGATATGCTCATCACTGTTTAGTGAATTATTTTCATTCCAGATGAAATATTCCCCATATACAGTTTCCCAATTTTCTATATATATTGTTCTATATGCTTATTCAATAACACATGATCATGCTCTTGAACTGTAAACCCTTTTCCTGGATCCTCTATAATTTATTTTGCTCATTTCTTTAATGTCGTTGATTTCCTTCTTAAAATTATTCCTATCGATTTCTCTATCTCTTATTGTCTCAGTTAATAATTTTTTCAATTCATTGTTCTCGTGAATCAATTCCATTTTGATCCTTTCATTTTCATTGAATTTGAACAACAAATAATTAAACTCTTTACATAATTTTAAATATGTCACCTTGAGCGTAATGAATAATGAGTTTAGTTTCGATGTGTGAACCATGGATTGTTTGATAGATGCAATAGTGGATAAGTTTACAACTGGAGCTTTTGTTTTAATTAAACTTTCATCATTTGAAGATTCGCTATTATTTGAACCTGGCAGATCAAAAGGTGATAAATCTGTCGAGGATGAAGATGAATACGTGAATTCTTGTTTATCAAAATCATTGAATGTTAATAATGCTTGGTTTATTTCATTTTCAAGGTTGGCTGTTTCTATGGTACTTTGAATACTATCTATTTCTATGTTGGCATTGTTAGTGCATGCGTTTTTTGATCCTTCGGATATGCTTGGAAGTTCCTCATCGTGAAAGTCGAATCCTTCAGGTGTTTCTATAAGTATATCACCATTGAGGATATCATCTGTATTGGATGAAATAGTTTCCTTCGTGGTTTCTTGTGCTGACAATTCAATTTGAATATCTTTTGGTGCCTCTATTTCCTCGCTATCAAAGAACAAATCATCAATGTCATCAAAATCATTCTTCTCATGCATATATGGAGTGATAAGTCCATTAGGTTTCATCTGGTTTGCCAGTGTAATGTATTACGAGTCTAAAATTTTTATATTGATGCGATCTAAGATGAGGTCCTGCATCTAATATTTGTTCCCTGATGACGAGGCAAATAGTTTAGCAATTTCGGTTGTGGTACTTAGCATGGAGTTGCAGCTAGGGTTGGATATAAGAATTGAAGGAACCTTCTATAGGACGAACGTTGCTGGATGAGTCTTAACGAAAGTGATTCCGAATTTCCTAGAGATTGTTGCATATTCCTCACTTATGTTAACATGTGATACATTCGATACTTTCAGTAATTAGATAATAAGAACTATACTTCATCTTCAAATTCAGAACTTGCTTTATTAAATGTTAGTTTTTTTTTGCAACCATTTGAAGAATTTTTAACAATTTTCGCTAATAATCAACAAAATATTTAAAGCCTCGAAACCTATTTGGTATAAACTGACATTATCCTAAAACAATTACTCTGATCTCTCTTCCAATTACATAATCTCTTATACTTATAAGGTCTCCCGTTTAATTTTCTGTATAATTTTGGGTACCTACTCTCGTAACCAGCCGATTTAGGGTACAATTCCAGCCTATCTAGTTTTACATCGACGGCGAATCCTGCACCTGTTTAAGCTAGTCAGATTCACTCCTCATGCCTACCGGTTTTGCTTCTTAACAAGGATTTGTCGTATCATTATCCCCTCATCTTACAGCTTTAAATCTTTAAATCTCTAATTTCATTTTAATAAGCACCTATAAACAAAGAATTGAATAATAAATAGTATATACAGTAATGACTAGGTCATTTTAATAAATAATGTTCACTCGTATCATATGTCACAATGTTTTGCGATGACTCCATCAAGGTGGGTGATTTGTATGCATAGTATTTTAGATGAGAATCAATGATTCTATATGACATTGCAGGTATTAGTGCCTGTATGTTATGAAAGTTTGAATGGTAAAAAGAAGAACTTCAGTCGAAACTTGGAATTCTTCTTGAATATGTTCCGAACTCACTTTATACGTTTAGTTTACTTAGGAACTCGATCGTTCACTGGTTATTTGCTTGCAGGAATATGCCCTTACAACTTTGGCCATGCTCGATCGATTAAGACTTCCCCACCAACCCCTTTGCAATCTGCTCAGTAGTCTCCACAGCAAATCCTGCAAATTTCTCTACCTCTTGTAAGACCTCCGAGGTCGTTTCAACAACATCTAATTCATCCCACTTTTCACTTAAAGTGCTTAACACGCTTTCAAAAGCTACTTTTCCTAACTTTGCATTTTGTCCAAACCTTTCAACAGACCAATCTTCAACCTTATCACATATTTTGGACATCATTTTGAATGCTGTGATTTCCGCACTTTGGGTAAAGGTTGTTGTATTTAAAGGACCTGGTCTATAAATGACAATTTCATTAACTAAAAGTATATGATTCATAGTTAAATTTGAAGACATCATAACTAATGTTTTATTTATCAAATCAACCTCACTTACTTCACGAACATAACTGTATTGTTCCGATCCTACAATCCAAGATAACCAACTTGGAATTGCTTGTTTACAACCAATCAATCTCTCTGTTCTTAATGTTTGACGTGGGACATCGATCAGACGGTCTAAGATATCAACCGATACAACATGTGTGGAAAATTTGTTTGGATATTTTAGCCAATTGGCAGCTGTGACCTGTTCCCAAGGGTAACTGAATGAATGATTTGTTTCGAAGAGTTTCATTGATCTTGTTTATAATAGATGATTTCAACGAAGACTTAATAAACTGTGTAATGTTAACTTTTTTTTGTAACCTCTTCGCTATCTTATGAAAATTTGTATTTCTTTTTTTCGGATGTAAGGGTGGCGACATGACCAACAGCTTTTTTTAGATATAGTGTGACGATAGGGTCCTTGATTCGGAGTTTGGAAAACGTTAGATTGAGATCATACAGCTTGATATGTCATTTCATGGATGTATATTGACGTAATCCCTCCTTAGCCCGGACTTTCACTGTGAGTTGGAATTGGTAATCTAATTGTTTCGGCTGAACTCGGATCGCAAACACAATACTGGAGGAATGACGATAAGAAGATTTAAAGATCTGTACTGTGGTGGAACGATGGAAGACCTACTTACTGAAGGCAGAAGAGACTCTACGAGAAGCGATAACAATGAATTAGAAGACTAAATCGTACACATCTCACGGCATCTATTTATATTTTGCTAACAATTGGATACAGTTATTTGCACCTTTTACAATGGATTTACTTATTGATGTATTATTTTAGCCTCTGACAATCACAGGTGACCCTTTCAGGTCTCATTGCATAAATATTTCGCAACTTCACTAATTTGGATTTTTGCAGCAATTCTACATTATCCAGTCATCAACTATACAGCTCTAATGAATACAGCTCACTTACAATGATGGAGCATTCATTTTAGTAATACGATTGAAATTGAGGATCGCTGGGGTCGATTTGAACATGTATACCCTTTGTAGAGACTTGCTGAATGGCTATCCAACCCGAGCTACAACCTAGCAATTATTATGGACATTATTAAATTAATTGAAATTAGCACTCAAAATTACGTCAATCATCTAGAACGTGAAAATTATACATGTTGTATGTAGTTAGGCAAATTTTATGTGTAGAAGTACTTGTGGCTATTCAAATGCTATTGTGGATGTGATTTCATACCAAAAATGTCTTTACTCGATGATCTTAGCTGAGATCTATCAGATCCGCTTTGAAGTGGAGACAGACCCCGAGATGACTGAGTAGAAGAGAATTGTGACCGCTTCAAGTAAGGAGACAAGTTGCCAAATATTTCGTCGGATTGGAATTTCCGGTTGTATTTTGATTTTTGGTGAGGTCTTGGATTGATGAAGATGACATTATCTTGTTTTGACTTATCAATAGGTTTGATTGAGTAAGTAATAGCTGGTTCAACATTCGTAGCGGATGGAGATTTATCGGTGGCATGAGTCTTTTCCAAAACTTCCTCCTTCTTACCAAATACATCTTCGTCTGTGTTTACGTTCAGCATCCGAATGTCTGCTTCATTAGCTTTCTGGGATTTTTCGTTCATAGAAGGTTCAGTAATATTCTTTGAACCACCTGCTATTTCATGGATTATGATATCTGAAGATAATGATTTAACTTCACCACCCATCTCAGTAACTATGTCTCCATTAACAATAATATCAAGAATATTCTCACAATTTTCGCTTTCCTGGCTTTCATGCCAACTATCATCCACCTCATTCATTTTAGATATTTTCCGGATCTTAGTTTTCCTATTTGTATCAAACGATGTATCAGACACCTCAGAATCATCTGAGATAATGCTCCAAATATCCGACTTAATGAAATACAAGTCATCTTGCATCATTTCTTTGACAATTGTACTCTTAAGTAAGACTGGAGGAGATGGTTCTGGGAACTTTCTTTTACTCTCTTCCAACTTCGATGAATGTTCCAAAATCTGCCTAAATTGGGTTTCGTGATTAGCTTCAACAAAAAGTTCCTTCTTAACAATTGGTTCAACATGCAACTTATCAGAATCAAACAAATTTGAAACATTATGACTTCCCTTTCTTGATAAGTACAGATAAAATGAATCATACAGACCAATTAACTCGGTTTCATTAACCTTAGATGATTCGTAATGTTTTAATGCTCTTAAAATAAAATAAATGTCTTCAATTGAATGATGGTAATCAGTATAACTATCCAGATAGTTGGGTGGTAGATTTGGGAAAACATGAGCTGTGCACAAGTGCATGTTGAGTGCATCTGGGTTATTTGACTTCGATTCTTCAATGTCTCTTCTATAAAGGTCTTTCATGTCATTCAACAAATTACCTGTACATTCTTGATAAGTTAATACTAGCTCAGAAATGAGAAGCAAAGGATTTTTGAAATCATGCAATTTATATAGAGTATCTGAAAGGGATAAACTAAACCACTTTCTAACTCCATAATCAGAAGGGAAACCTGGAAAATGATCTGTAGAATCTGGCTTTCTTGGAGGATCATAAATCATATCTGAATTCGGTAGAGGATATTTATGTGGACCAGGGACCTCCACAAATTCAAAAGATATATTCCTAAACTCTTGAGTATCAAAAGGAATCGCACGCAAGTACATCAAAATCTTTCTGCCCGTCTTCTGTAAAATAAGATCAACTCTCAAAAGATATATTCTAAGGTGAAATGAATTCAATTGTCCATTGGGGTGATAATTAAATTTTGAATTCGGCTGATTTGTAATTATTAGGGGTTCAAGAAAATTATCTAATGAAAGATTGCCAGATATTGAAAAGGAGAAGATTTTTGAATTCAATTGAATCGTGAAATCGTTGAAGTAGTATGTATTATTAAGTGTGTATGATAACTCTCGTGTAGGAAGAGTAATTTCAACAGACATATTTGATGCAGACTTATTACCATCAAAGGAAGAGTCCTGATCAACTAATATTGGGTTCATAATAACTCCCTCTTGGTACGGGAATGTTATTGATTCCTCGTGATCAAGTTCACCAACTTTCATCATGTCCAAAAACATCTTCTTCAAATCCAAAACACCATTTTCATCAACCCCTGAATTTGACTTTTGTAGTCCGAAGTCATCAATTGTAGCATGGCTGATTTTCTTTGCAAATGACTTCCGAAAGAGTGATTCATTTTGTTTAAGTAGTGATTTAAGGTATAATTTGGTAACATGTGTTGGTAAATTCAATTGATCTAAAGTCTTAACTGGTGTATTATACGGAAATATAATCCCAGCATAATTGATATGATCTAGAATCACAAGGTCTAGATCATTTAGTGAAACCATTCCCTTGATTGGAAGTGAAGAGATGAAAATTTCTTGATCACGTGTTGGGTGCAAAAGTTGATCTAGAGAGTGTCACATAATCATTAGAGTTTAGTCTGTAAAATCACAAATTTTCATAATCTTAAGTTTATTCATACACGTACGCCTACCATGAAAGCTTCTCAATAAACATCGACCCTGGTTATCTCAATATGCTTCATATAGAGAAGGCTCAAAAAATATATACCTCCGTTCTTCCAACATATCTACGTAGCAATTCCCAAATCCAACTCCTTAATTGGGGCTTTATCGTTTTCATCCCAAAAGCTTGCTAAAACATTTCTCTTACCTTGAAATGTCTGTCTTCCATGATAAACCAGATAATTGTCAATCAAAACCAAATCTCCATCCTTATATTTATGAGTAAACTCAATATCAAAAGATTGTTCAAGTAAGAAATCAAGATATTTGTCTGGGATATCTTCTCCGTTATCATATTTGATTATTCTTGGAGAATTCTTATCAAGATAATGTGCTGAATAAAACGTTGGAATACTACTAAATATAATGGGCCAGTTAGTATGCGGATGAACCTTAACGGGCTTTGTATGTTGATGGACAGCAAGCGAGTTATCTTCGAGGAATTCAACATGATCACTCACATGTTCTTTTGCAAGCTTGATAGCTTTTTCCTTTTGAGTCTCTAAATCATCATCCTCTTTCAAGTCCTTACCAAAAGCATATTTTGAACGCCACGAAGAATGGGTTTTGTCATTATTCCAGGATTGAATGATATAAACTCCCTTAGTTGTAAGTTCCTCTATAAACTCAGGATATTTTGCATTAACCCTATCAAAAAGTTCTGTAGCATGGACCGTTGTAGATTGTCCTGTATTACCAAGTGAATCAGGTGGTGGAGTGGATTGAGAGAAAAAGCTAATAAAACTTGGGTACTCCTTGAATCTTGAGAATTCTTGATGGGCATAAAGTTTACTTCCAGCAACATCACCATTAACAGTGGTTACATTATCAGCAACATCCTTTCTGGGTGCACCAAGAACGCCATATTGTTTAAAGGGATGGTGGGTCTTGCCAAATGCTCCTTCTGTAATCTTGGAGTAAAGATCTGGATCTGTGGAACTAATATTTTGGACTATTATTTGTCCATGACGTTTTAAAACTTCTTGAAGTATGTTTTTATCACCCAATTGTTTGAATACCGTTTCAATTGCAACTCTCCTTTCTTCAGGAGTAATATTAGGAGTGGTTTCAAGGTTGTAGATAATTGGAAATTCAACCCCTCTAATTACTCTAACTGGAGTTGTTTCGTCTTTAACAAATTTAACTTCAATGCCATTGTAAGAGCCCGAGAGGGACGAATTGTCTGTTGATGCCATTGAATGCCAGATAAAACACTTTGCTTATCTTAAATGGTTGCAACTGTGGAGTTATAACTAAGCATTACGCAATGTGGTTGGTGCACGAAAATTATTGTGGGGATAAGCTCATTCCAGAAACATTGGTAGCATTCTGTGAAGCCATAGTAAAGCTGTAGACTACCTATACTCCACATATAGCATTCTGAATCTTGAATACTAGTTCGTTGCTCATTCGACCCTTTCTAAAACTTTCCTGCATATATAATTTTGCAACCACAAATGAACTTTTGCAATCGATTTTTATCAATAGTAGCTGCATATGTTTTCAACAAGTTTGTATAAATCAAGTACAAGCTTTGATACCAGATCTCCATCTTTGAGTTCTGTTTTTTCTCCAAGAGTTGGGAGCAGAAAGAGCCCCAGCATTGATTCTGCTACCTTGATCACTCATTTGTGTATGAGGAAGGTTTCTGAAGTAGGTGACTCATTTGAGCCAAAGAAGATTGACATTGAAGAAAAGTTGGTAGGTGATAACCTGGGGCAACCTTTAACCATGAAACTCGTTCAGAGCGTCGAAAATGTTGTTTCTGTCGATCAAAATGTTGAAAACAATCAAGTAAACATCGCAAAAGTCGACATGGAGGGCGTTGGTCTTGGTTCTTCAAAACCCAACATACTAGGTGATCCTTTAAAAGGAAACAAGTTAGGTTCGTTGAAATTTGAAACTGGTTTAGAAGATATCAATTCTGATTTCAAGAATTCTTCAGATGTCACCTCCAAGTTCACCTCCCTTCAAGTGAATGAACCCACAAGTTGCCCCATTAACTCAACTAACTTTCAATTTGATTTCAGTTTTGATAATGACAGCTTGGATTTTGAAATACAACTTCATGACGTTGAAGCATCTGAATCATCGAACCTCACTACTTATGCGAAAGTGATTGAATCGTCTAACACGGAAAGTTTCAACGAAATGATATTCAGTCCATTTCAAGAAATAAAGCAATCTACATTCAGTGGGTTTCATGTTTTCAAGAAGTTCAAGAGTCTTTTCCATAAATCTGATGTCGTTCAACTTCAGTCTCCACTGAGTGAGCGTACCAAGAAAATTCCAATCAATGAACAAGTTGACACTCCAGACTTATATGAAGATGCTGGAACAATAAAATTTAATAGATATGCTGATATGTTGTTATATACACCTTCTCCACAAGCATCTAAAAGAAAACGTTCCGTCAGTTTATTTAAACCAAAGAAAATTGTCTCTATCTTGAAGAACAAAGTTAATTCAAATTATGAAATTGAAAGTGAACGTACATTGAAAGAGGAAGATGTTGATATTGACAAGTATCTTCATGATTTTGAACGGGCTGAAAATGAAAAGTATTTACAAGAATCAAATTTGACTGTTATGAGAGTTGAACAATTGAAAAATTATTATAATGAGTGGTAATTTAGTGAATTATTGTTAATTAAAGGATATAATATATAATTAGAGAAATTGATTTTTAAAGTAATAATGCGATTTTACGCGGCATTTTTTGCAGCCATTTTCTTCAACTTCTTCTTCTTCCTCATCTCTCACTTAACTTTCTGTTACCACCCTTTGATTTCTCCGCGTACTTCAACTTACTTCCACAAAGCTTTCCTTTCTTATTAATCTTCTTCTTATTGACTCTGGATTTTTTTTTCTCCTCATAGCTGATCAATCTTTGCTGCAATAACATACGTGGAGTGACATCTTTATAGGGACTTTTTGGTTTGAGTGGGCGAGGTTTCAAGTACAAAACTAATCTGACCTTTCTTTCTTTTTCAACAATAGGCAACGAACTGGCATCATTTTCAAGAACCGCAAGTTTATTGTTAGTGTTACTTTGAGTTGACATTGTTGTTTTGTAAAACTAAGCGTCCCATTGGTATTTATACGTCATTATAGCAGAGAATGTTTTTGAAAACTGATCTAGATCTCTACAGTGGAATTGGAAGTTGCAGTGCTGTGGTAGTCTTGGTCACTGCATTTGATATGCCATTTGCCATTAACCAAAGACCATATGGAACAAAAGTGCCTGCGAGGATTCCTCCAAGTAGGGGGCAAAATTAGGCACTTATTAGTTCCAACCTTTCTTGATTTAAGTAATGTGTGCAAAATATACTAGCTGCAAGATTCTCTCGGAAGTACTTCTTGTGTCGCATCATTCGACCGAGATTTCTCTTAACCCCACCTATACTGAAAAGCTCCCAATCAAGGACGCCCACGTTCTGTACATCTACATTTACTATATGTATGTAGCGTTGCAATCGAGAGGAAACTACAGCATTAGGAGTGTTCAAGCTGTGAATACAACTTGGAAAAAGTGGAACGTGCTAAGCTCAAGGTATATACGTTATTCAATTGGGTATTGAAGAGTGTCCTGGCCCTCAGTAACAATGTCGAAACATTTGTAATACTATGGTTTTAGAGTTTTGGAGAGATGGGGCATGAACTTTGAAATGTCGCTCCAGATATTGAATCCAGAACGACGGGGTTTATGAAGAGCACTCCTTCAGCACAGCCCTTAAATCAGATGCTTGATATACGAAGCTACATACAAGAGGTGGCCACGCATTAGTCACAAAACGCCAACTTTTTCAACGATAGATCCATTAGGTACAAGAAGTGCACAAACTCAAAAACTGGATTAAGAAGCGGGATATTCTCCTGATATGAACATGGCTCAAAATTTTCACCGAAAAATCTTCAATGATTAACATTATTGATCTGGTGCCGTCTTGAAAAACTCCGTAAATGGTGTCACAAAACTCCACTTGACCAAAACAGGAAGTACTCCCATACTTGCATATCGTCCCCAGTACCCCACTTCCTCGTGGAAGTTCCATCCTGGATAGTATAAAAAGGAGGTAGTGTACTCTAGAGTGCAACTTAGAAAGCATATTATAATGTCCACAATTTTCGTTACAGGAGCCAATGGTTTCATGGGCCAGCACACTGTCGTTCAGTTGCTTAACAAAGGTTATAAAGTGATTGGATCTGTTAGATCCGCCTCCAAAGGTCAATTCTTGAAAGATTTGATCAAGTCCGACAAATTCAGTTTTGTCGTCATTCCTAATATGGGAGAAGTTGGATCTTTCGATAAAGTCTTAAAGGAAAACACTGACATCACTGGAATTCTCCATACTGCATCACCTTTCAAATTCGATGTAGAAAGTCCTGAAAACGATATTTTAATACCAGCTATTGAAGGTGTGAAGACATTATACGACAGTATTGTCAAATTTGCACCTCAAGTGACTAAAGTTGTTTATACATCTTCTGACGCTGCTGCAAGATTGACCTTAGATGATCCAACAAGTACCATTGATGAAAACGTATGGAGTCCTTTAACCTATGAAGAATCTAAAAATGATTTGGTCCAAGCATATCTTGCTTCTAAACCAATTGCTGAAAGATATGCATGGGACTTTACTAAGAAGAATAAAGTCAATTTTGAGATGGTATCTGTTTTACCATCAAATATATGGGGTCCTCAAGCTTTCGATGAATATATTGTGGACACCTTGAATACTTCATGTCAAGCAATTGATGAAATAGTTCACTCTAACCCAGAATCTCATGATCAAATGAACCATCGTTATGGAGGTTGGATCGATGTTAGAGATGCTGCATCTGCGCATGTAATTGCGTTAGAGAAAAAAGAAGCTGATGGCCATAGGTTGGTTTTAGTTAGTTCTGTGTTCACCAGTCAAACAATGTATGATGTAGTGAATGAAGCTTATCCAGAAAGAAATTTCTACAAAGGTACTCCAGGAACTGATGTTGAAGAGTTCAAAAAGATTACAAAGATGGATTATCATGTAACTGAGGGAATTTTAGGGATCAAGTATAAAACTCTTAAGGAGACTTTGGTTGATTCAATCGATCAGATTTTGAAGGTTAGAAAACAATGAAGCTCTAGGGCCTCTGCTAATTTATTGCCACATCTGAAACTCAAATTATGAGATATATAGTTACATTTGGCTGGGCTAAATATTAAATCTACGGTTAATGGCTCATTAGCACCTTATAGTACAGATAACAATCCAAAGAAAAAGATACAAGGGAGAGACGTTCTAACAATGTCTTAGGACTTCGTCCGATCAATTAGAAATACCTTACATAGAAAAATCAACAATATATTTTTTAATTGTATTCTACTTACAACATTTTCTATCCTCCTCGTCATTACAGGTCAACGGTTCATTCAATGTAAAAATTAATTTGCCAAAAAAGGCACCTAAGATACATGAGATGATAATATACCCATTATAGTACATGAACAACAACATGATCATATAAGAAACACCCCATTCGATAGTATACAAGATTGACCTGATCAATTGTTCTGGGAATATAGGAATAATGCTACCTGGTTCGGTGGTGAATAACCAAGAGTGACTTAAGGTTTCCATATATGGATTTCTCGCTGGAACATAAGTCGTACCATCTGATCCGGTAGATACGCTCGTACCTCTTGAAATCAAGTTCCTTCTCTTTCTTGCAATGGAATTATCTAATTCTCTGCAGAATCTATGTAACCATTGCAGGGCAAATACAAGAAAGAACACACCAATACAAGTACCTGCAAAAGCACCTTTAGTTCTAACATGCCATGTTTTTGCAATAAAACATGAATCAATAGTGTACCAATTCCATAACATAGAAATTTTACAAGTATGCGCCTTAGCCGGCATTGACATATCCATATTTCTAATAGAGGAGAAGAGTACTACTGTCGTAGCTCCTCATTATATACTACCTACCAAGAAAATTGAGTAAATCTTTGCTCCTAGTTTGGCGAATGATATTTGCTCGTGTTGCAAGTTTTGGTGATTAAGATTTCATCAGCCAGTGTACTGATCCGAAGCGGGATTGAGAAATACGATGATAATGAAATGACAAAGTGCTTTTTGCGTGATACGTGGAGTCCTCGAGACAATATGGAATTTGAGTGGTACGTGCATATAATTGTTAGTTGGAATGGTTAGTTTTAATGCTCTCTCACAGGATTCCAAATACGAATTATAGGGAATAATGATGTAAGTATATCTACGTCAACACCGTTCATTCGGTCATCAACAAATAAAGTATAAAAAATAGTTGGTCCAAATTTGCAACCATTTCAAAATTGCTAAGGTAATAGACTAGCTAGTCATATCATATACAGGTCTAGATAAAATACGGCTCATGCCCTTACACTTTAATTTCTGGCCCTCACTCGAAAACATGACGCAATGAGAATCAACTTTAAGCCAGGACACTTCACCATTCAGATACGTTTTGATAGAACCCTTCATTCCGCGCCACAGCTGCAAGTTCACTTTCGAAAATTTCTTTTCCAAACAACTTATAATCCTAGCTCATGCCAGAGAAGCTTCCAAAAGTCAATAATAATCTCGCTTACATCCCCAACGGCAAATGCCTGGTTATTTCATATCACTTTTTTGATTAGTAATTCAAGTTATTACAAATGAGTGATTTTTGTATGGTATACCTAATATCACGTGTCGCAATCGAATTGATGCAAAAAGAGCTTTTACATACTAAAGTGTAGATGAATTAATCAAATCTTCCTTTTACCAATCACAATGACTGTATTAGACTTAGACAAGATCAACGCACACCTTGAAAACTTATCACCTACGGAGATAATACAATGGGCCATAGAAACCTTCCCTGAAGGGCTCTACCAATCTACAGCATTTGGACTTACGGGCCTTGTTACTATTGATATCATTTCGAAGATGAAAGACCAAACAACATTAGATTTGATATTTGTAGATACTTTATATCATTTCCCACAAACTTTAGATCTAGTTAGAAATGTTCAAGACAAATATGGAGTTAATGTAATTTCTTATAAACCGAAGAATGCTGAAAATGAAGAAGAATTCGTTAAACAATATGGTGATAATTTATGGGAAACAGATGAAACGAAATATGATTACTTGGTAAAAGTTGAACCAATACAAAGAGCTTTCAAAGAATTAAAAGTGAAAGCTGTATTGACAGGACGTAGAAGATCGCAGGGTGGAGCTCGTGGTAAATTACCTGCGGTTGAATTTGAACAATCAAGTAATACTTATAAGATTAATCCTTTATTTAAATTATCTTTTGATGATGTTAAGCAGTATGTTGATCAAAACAAAGTTGTCTATAACGAATTACTTGATTTGGGTTACAAAAGTGTGGGAGATTGGCATTCAACTGTTCCTGTAGCTGAAGGAGAAGACGAAAGGAGTGGAAGATGGAAGGGTAAAGTGAAGACTGAGTGTGGAATTCATCAACTGGAAAAGTTTACACATTTATTGGAACAGGAGGCATAGAGTTCTACGGTTGGACACTTCAAGGCGATATACAACAGGATGTTGTAAAGGCATATAGTTAATGGTAATTATGGATTTGGACTCATTATTGTAGGAACTTCTCTACGCCAAGTTATTACATGCTTTTGGGCCTGTGCTGTATTACAACTTAACTGTAGTCTAAAGGTATGAAATCTGATTTTAATAGTTTGCACCTGCTCTAAAATTTATCGAGAAGGCAAGTACTTCCACCTATTAAAGAAACAAACATGTGATCCAGCCACTTGTTGTCATTTGAACGACTCGTTAACTCCACAAACTAACGGCCAAAGATCTGACCTCGAATTTATCCAAAGTGAGTTATGCTTACTGGGAATACTTCATTCTGCATGGTTTCCAGATACTCATGATAGTCCAATTGACATTGCATACGTCTATCTCCAATAGCAAAGGATTCCTCCGTCAATACTTTTGCAACTCACTACAATACTTCCCCCTATAATGATAATACCCCACAACCGTTATCTGCGTATGCAAACCGACCACTTGTAAGTCTAAGAATGCCTCCCAGTTTCCCGGGGCCGATGGGTACAACGATAGTCTTTCCGAAATTAGAATCAGCGTATTAAAACAGTGAAACAATTTAAGGAGTCAGTGTAAATACCCATAAGCCACCGATTTATTGTTTTCCACTATCTACTGTCAAAGCCTCCAATCTTGATTTGCGCACCTGCATATTACATTGCCAGATCTAAAGCTTCAGAACTGATAAGAATCCAACTTCCATAAGAACGAGTTCGATGTTGGCAGAACTCCTTTCAACCTATCACTATGAAATTGCTTTGACAGTTATAATTCTGTATGCCGTTCATACCCTAATTATTCACCCATTCTTGGTTTCTCCGATGAAAAACGTTCCCGGACCTTATCTACACCGCATATCATCATTACCAAGTTTAAACTTTCAACGAAAACACCAATGGGTTCGTAGAGTGCATCAATTACACCAAAAATACGGAGATGTTGTTTTGTTATCCCCAAATTCCATCAGTTGCAACTCTTCCGAGTATATTCAGGACATTTATGTCAAAAATATGCCAAAAACATCCTTTTATGCTAACTTTGAAAATCATGGCCAACCAAACATTTTTGCTTCATTAGAGAATAAGAAGCATTTGCAATATAAGAAAATGATTATTGGACTTTATAAGAAGAGTTTTGTTTTTACTAACTCGAAAGATATGTTGCTTGAAAAGATTCACAATTTAGTTGATTGTATTGAAATTGGATCTGTTAGTGGTCAAGATCCGGATTATATCAACATGAGATCTGAATGGAATTCTGAAGGGAAAGGATTTAAGAACAAGAACTGGCTATTGAAATCAAAGAATGTTGGTTTAGACGTTTACTCATTATTCTCCGCATTGGCAATGGATGTTGTAACTTCATTTGAACTTGGCAGAGAAAATGGTTCCAATTTCTTGATGAAAAAGGAAGAAAGGTATATGATCATGAAGCACAGGATGGTTTCTGGAATGGTATTTTGGACTACTTTGATGCCAAGGTTTTGGAGTTGGGCTGCTTCGAAACAGATCAGTCAAGCAGCGAAGGATATTGAGAAATGGCAATTGGAAATGTATGAAAGTGCAGAGCGCGCTGTAAAGGATAACGAGAAATCTGAATCCTTCGAAGACAACTCCACGCTAAAACTTCTTCATTCATGCGGACTATCTGGTCCATCCGCTTATTCTCTACTTTCCGATAATATTTTTGCTGGCCATGAAACGACAGCTATCCAGTTGACGTACTTAACTTATCAATTGCTGAGACCAGCTAATATTAAAATCCAAAATGCTCTCATCAATGAGTTGCAACAGATCGACATCAACAATTTGGATGAAGTTGATAATCTTCCTTACCTTGATGCCCTTCTCCAGGAAACATTACGTTTACATGCTGCGATCCCAGGAGCTGAACCTAGAATTGTTGATAAGTCATTCAATGTTACTGTAAACAGCTCACCAGTTATGATTCCCAAAGGAACCATAGTGTCATGCCAGCCGTACTCGCTTCACCGAAGCACAGTCTTCCCAAATGCGGAGGAGTTTATCCCAGAAAGGTGGCTCATTTACCAAGACGAAACTAACGAGAAGTACGTTGCTCGTATTAAGTTGCAGAATAGGTATATGATGGCTTTCGGAAAAGGTATCCGAATGTGTCTTGGAATGAATCTCGCGCTTATCGAAATGAAACTTGCAGTTGCAAACTTGTACTCGAGATATCACTCGAAGATAAGTGAAGAATGGTGTTCTGTAGAGCAGGAATTGAAAGAGATAGAATTGGGTAAGAAATTTGAAGGTGAGACGGACACTGAAAAGATGACCATGTTTGATTCGTACACAACCAGGCCTTGGAGAGATGAATGCTGGTTGGAATGGTACGCTAATGAGGACGCCCCTCTGGATCTTAAAACTCTTGATTAGGGCACATACCTGTTAATTGAACTCTGCCTTAGAAGTAACTGAATAAGCATTCCTGTTTCTCTTGAGATAAAATAAATATCCCGTTGACCTTGTATTTTGACCATGCGGACTATAGATTTAGCCTGTCAAGCATGGAATGGTATTCTGCCAATGCTGCATTGACACTTTCCAAAAGCGAAACCCTCCGAAAAAGTATTAAGAACGCAAGAGTCAGATCTTCCTCTCTTTGAAGTCATTAAAAGCGATTTAAAAACCTTAGATAAGATGAAAGCTATGCCAATCATTCTCGCCATGATTTTGGCTGTCTAGGTTGCTTTGTTCGATAAGTGGATTGCAGAAATAGTGGACTCTAGAGACGTAAATTGGAATCATTGACGTCTTAATAGATATTGATACCAAACTGGAAAGATAATTCTGACCTAAAAGTCCCTGATCCAGTCATTAATGCGAATGTTTCATGAATTCGGAAAAATATGGTTTAGAAGTATTGATTAAACTGGGAAGGTGTATCCACAGGAATTATAATTTGTATTTACCTGATTTTTATGGTTGTACCGCGTATTATAATCAGATATTACCCACAGCTAATATCGACCCTGCCATGTAGGGCTTATCGATCTGATTACATCATCATGATCGTATATCTGATTTTGACATGTTCACTGAATATGTTCAAACTTTGACCACGTAACCCAAGTACTTGCCGCAAATTACTTGGTTGATCTAGTACTGACTAGTAACCAACCGGTAATGGCCGATCAATCATCCCGGACTATGACACATTCATACCTACAAATCCTGACCATTATGTCACAAAAAGGTAAAATAACTCCGTAAAGTCCTATGGCTCCGTTTAGCAAATGTTCCACAAACCCGGACAGTCGCAAGTATATAAAGACATAGATTGCCGGATATTTGGGGCCATGTTTTCCAATTAAGTTGTATAAAAACAGGATTAAAATTGCATTCATAAAATTGCAAAATTAATATATTTGCTTTCATAAATTTGTAGCCGTCTAGTTTTGCAACCACGAACTCAGAAAAGTATTTGCATGTCTGACGAAGTAACACTCTCCTCAAATGTCCAATCAAAATCTCGATTCACAGTCTTTGAGAGATACGATCGTATCCTTCTAATGGTTATACTATCGATGATTGGATTTTGGAGTACTGTACTGTCGCCGATTTATTTCCCTGCTATCCCTGTTGTTGCCAAATATTTCGATATATCGGATGCTTTATCGAACATTTCAGTGGTGGTGTATCTAATTTTTCAAGGATTAGCCCCAGCTATATCATGTAGTTTTGCTGATTATTTTGGTCTGAGACCCATTTTAGTAGCTTCATTGCTTGGTTATACTTCCGTTTGTATTGCTATATCTCAAACTAGAGTTTATTGGCTAATGTTACTACTAAGATGTTTGCAATCTGCATCAATTGCACCTGTAATAGCTATTGCAGCTGGAGTGTCTGGAGATGTTTGCACCAGAGAAAATAGAGGGGGGTTCATTGGAACAGTTGGTGGATTCCAAGTAATCGGTGGTGGATTTGGTGCAGTTGTTGGATCTGCTTTAATAAGTGGATTTCATACATGGAGATCAGTTTTCATTTTCTTAGCGATTGGAGGGGGTATCACATTTTTCTGTGCTTTATTGGTTCTACCAGAAACCTCCCGTAAACATGTTGGTAATGGACTGATAAATCCAAGAGGATGGCAACATAAATCGTTGTTACTTTATTTACCACATTTCAATAAGAAATTAACAAATGATGTGGAAACTATTGAAGAAGGAACGAAATTTGATCTTTTCGCAACCGTTAAACTATTGCATAATCGGGATATGATAATTGCACTACTACCTTGCGGAATGGTTTTTGCAGGATGGACTTGTTTGTTAGCAGAAATTTCTACGGTCTTGGGAGTTGCTCCTTATAATTATAGCGTAATGCATGTTGGGTTCGTCTATATGCCTCAAGGCATAATGACTCTTGTTGGAAGTCTAGTAGCCGGAAGGATATTGAATTGGTATTATTCGTATAGGAAGAATGAATACATTAAAGCTGGGGAGGTTCAGAGAGAGTCAGAGTCAGCAGTAGCGTCAGCAGTAGCATCAGCTGCGGTATCAGTAACGGCAAATAATGTCAATTCTGAAAATGAAGACGACAAGGAGGGTAGCCCAAATGAATCCGCAGCTTATACCACGACATTAGACCGCCCTCCATTTGACTACACCCGTGCAAGACTTGATGTCTGTATAATCCCAATCGTAGTGTTTGTCATCGGCTTGACAATGTTTGGCTGGTGCTTGGAATACAAAGTCAACATAGCAACAATTTACATTAGTTCCGTTATGGTTGGATTTTCTTCCGCAGTTATGATCTCTGCAGTTACAACCTTGGTAGTTGATATGCATCCTACCCAAGGTCATTCACTGTCAAGTTGTGTTAATTTGGTAAGATGTTGGTTGGCTGCAATTTTCGTTGGAGTTTTAGACAAAATGATATTTAGATTGAGATTAGGTGGGACTTTCACATTATTGGCTGGTGCTACAACTGTGCTGAGTATTGTGATGCTCTGGAGATTTTATGGGAAAGCTGAAAAGGATTACTTGAGGAGCAAGCTTGAAACATCAAGTTTGGGTGCATGACCAGAAGCTAGTAGTGGAAATAAAAGTATAAACTCCAAGATAATCCAGCTCATATCACAACATGCCCAAAAATGGCAATGCATCTATCATAATTACTGGCATCACTTAAGTTCGTGGCAATACCTGGTTCACTTGCTGAAGAAATGAAGCTACCTTCGAGAAGGCTGAATTGATGAACATCCAAAGATTTTCATACATTACAGAGGGTTTTGAACTGGTTGAAACGAGGAAATCAACTTAGCCAGGTCTACAGTCGAACCACACCAGTCACAACATTTTTAAGGATTAGTTTACTTACGATTTAAACATTTAATGCACACCATAAGTAATGGATCAAATATATTTGTACTATCATTGTAATCACACCCTCCACTTGAGGAGAGACCAGTATTTGCAAAAGATTGCAGCTGGCGGCAAAGAAAAATGTATAAGACTAAAGGACAATACACACTCCTGTTGCAGTCGAGGGGGATATTAAGTAAAGCTCGTTCATATACGCTTACAAATAGGGTCCCTAAACCTTGAATCCCTAACCTAACGCACATGGATTAAACAATTGAAAGCTCTGCAATTGAGCAGGAAAACATACACTGCAATTGATGGCCATGCAATTAACCTGGGACTAAGAGTGATTTCTCTGGAATTTGCAATCAAATATTACGTCATAGTTACACAATACCGTTTACGAGTTTTTGTACCATGTACAGAAATACAGGCTCAATAACTCTAATGGTGAACTCCCTAACAAGGCACTCACCCCATATTTACTATAAATATGAATGGGCTTAGACAATGTAAATTGGTGTGAAATTCCAATATGACTCAAATGCGTAAAACACCCTCAACCTCGGCATGATGATCTTCCGGCCGATCAATCAGAATACAAGAGTTTAGTTAAAGTTTGGATGAGCCATGTTCTGGCAACAAAAATGTCGCACCGGATCCTATTTCAGATGTCCTATATTCACAAGCAGTAGTCAATCACAGGGACTTAACGTCGTACATGTTTGACACGTGCTTAATCTCCGTTTTGTGGCAATCATGTTCCGAAAAGCAGGTGCAACTTACATGTATAAAAGGATTACAGTGGCAAGATTACGATACAAGTCTCACAGTTGAATAATTAGAGTGAATAGATTTCTAAACCCAAATAAAAGCCATCCAGTTCATACGATTGGTTTGCATAGGAAATTAAAATTTCATATACATTAGACAAAAATGCTCCCTTTTGCTATTCCATATCCTCCTGAACAATTACTGGGATATTGGGGAACCCCTACATCTACCATTGATTGGTGTGAAGAAAATTATGTGGTGTCTCCTTATATTGCAGAAGCTTTAAATACAACAACCAATTCAATATTCATACTAATTGCCCTTTGGTTTATATATACTATTGTCAGCCAAAAATTGGAAAGACGGTTTATTCTAACAGGTTTGGGATTTGCATTAGTTGGAGTTGGACTGTGGTTATTCCATATGACTTTGCGTTATCAGCACCAGTTGCTCGATGAATTACCTATGATTTACGCTACTTGTATTCCATGCTGGTCAATATTTAGTGAATTTCAACTGAAGCGTAAATCTTGGTACGTTGGTGCAACCATATTCTTCGCTTCAAACTTATTGACTTCAATCTATCTATACCTTAAAAATCCTACAATCCATCAAACTGCTTACGGATTATTAAATGCATTAATTGTTTACAAATCCATGCAATTATCTCAAGATGCAGTAACGAAGACCCGTGATAGAGTATTATTATATTTAACTGTTGCGAAAGGTATTTTCCTCTTTGGATTCGGATTTCTTTTATGGAATATCGATAATCACTACTGTGAAATAGCTCGACTGACAAGAAGATCTTGGGGAATGCCTTATGGGTTTGTCTTGGAAGGTCATGGCTGGTGGCATATCTTCACAGGTGCTGGGATTTATTACCTTTTGATGGCAAATGTTTTCTTGAAGACTTTCTTACTGGGTACCGAAAGATTTTATAGGTTGAGATCCTATTGGACAATTCCATATATTGTTTGTATTGATTTCCCTGGATTGAGAATATATAAACAGGCAAAGCTTTTGGCAGAGAGAGATGCGGAGGATCTTCAAAATGAAGCAGCAAAGCTTGAGAAGCAGAAGCTTGATTAGACTTTATATAACCAATAAATATTTGTGAAAGCGTATGAAGTGCGTAATCAAGCTATAACATCTGCAAAATCTCCCCTACGAACTTGTCTGCTTTGATTTCTTCTGCGTTGGTCATATCCTTCAACTTCTCCATGGCGTCTTTACTACTACAATTCAACTTTCCATCCACATAGCAGACATCTTTCCACTTCTTCAAAACGCCCTTTAATAAACCAGTGCCAACATTAACTTCCTCCAGGGATAATTTTGATTTCTTGCTTTCCACCTCATCTTGTTGTAACTCTGCAGCCTTTCTCTTTGCCATTTGAATAATTTTTTGTGGGAACTTGACCATCTCGGCTACGTGAATACCAAATGATTTATCAGAGATACCAGGTTCCACTTTATACATCAAGGTAATATCATCCTTCTCTTCAACGTGAGCTACAACATGCAAGTTTTCTACAGTGTTGTAAATCAGTGAGAGATTTGTAAGCTCGTGGAAATGGGTAGCAAATAAGGTAAAGCATTTCTTCTCCTTTATAAGATGCTCCAGGATCGACCAAGCTAAACCAAAACCATCATAGGTTGACGTCCCTCTACCAAGCTCATCAATTATGATTAGCGAGTTTTGGGTAGAAGTTGCTAAAATTGATGACGTTTCTAACATCTCAATCATAAAAGTTGATAATCCTTTTAACTGGGAATCTCCAGAACCAACTCTAGATAAAATTGCATCAAATATTGGCACAGAATTATCGAAACCCGATGGAATGAATGAACCAATCTGGCTCATTAGGGCGATTACACCAACTTGCCTTATAAATGTCGATTTACCACCCATATTTGGACCGGTTATTATAGCAAAGGATTTCGAACACAAATCAAGATTATTGGGAATAAAACTCACGTCATCTTGAACTTCCAATAATGGATGTCTTGATTCGGGCAACTTGATTTGTCTGTCGTTAGAGTCAGACATTGGTTGAAGATTTGGCTTCACGTAAGTTGTTGGTGCTAACAAGGCTGCATTAGCAAAACCATTCACCACATCTAAATGTGATAATATCATGCTGAGTTTAAGGAAAACCAGCTGGTAAGTTAACGTGATTGATAATATTTCTTTGATCAATTCACGCTGTTTGACATTAAATTCTTGGTTTACTTTATTATACTTCTTGGATAATTCGTCAAGAGCAGGTGTACTAAAGAAAACTCCAGCTTTAACTGTTTGAAGTTGGTTATAAGTTTTGTCAGTATTTCTCAATACCACGGAGTCATTTCTAGTCACTCTGAAACACCAACCATGTTGGGCATGTTGTTCCAATTTCAATTTCTTATCGATTTCAATATTCAAATCCTCACCAACTTCGTGATGAAGCTTTTTTATTGACAGTTTTGTATCCTGAAGTCGATCATTTATTTCCACCAAAGATTCGTCAAATTCTGGCTTGATGTTAAAATCACTATTAAGATCCCCGGATGTACTTTCCAACGGACTTAAGTCTATTGTTGTTTCAATTAATTGCTGGAAATTAATTAGTGAAGTATGATGTGTTCTGAGAGGTGACAACCAATGAGTAGTAATAAGCTCCTTATGTTCTTCTGTGTCTTCTAATAATTCGATCAAGTCAGGCAATACCAAAACCATCTGGTACAACCTAATTACGTCATCTAACTTTTTGTTTTCATTCCCAATAGTCCTCTTTAAACTTATTGAAATCTTTTTCATTAATCTTTTTAAGTCAGGTACCTTAACTAACCAATCATTGGTTAAGTAGACTCTTAACTTTGAATCGTCTATAAGTAAGCCTACCAAATCTTGTCTCTCTTGAATGGAGGCCAAACTTGTTAAAGGTTGTTTTAACCATTGAGAGAGTAATCTAGATCCAGGGGTAGTCTTACACTTGTTAAGCAATGAGAATATCGACGTTATAGAGGATGATACCCCTGGAGTCACTGATGCTGTTGGGAAGACATTCAATGCTCTCATTGTTGAGCTATCTAATTTCATAAATGAACTTAAATCGTACCGCTCAATGGAAAATGATGAGCTTTCAGAAAGTAATTCCAAATAGCTTATCAATGCGCTGGTGCATCCTAAAGATAATCCAAAATCGATAGAATTTATATTCTTAGACGAGAGTATTAATTCAACTTCTTTATCGTCTTTTAAGATTGTTCCCAAATCTTGTTCAATGTTATCTACACCAAAAAAGCTCCCCTTGATGGTACTTACAACAACATTGACCTTATTCAATACTTGGACTAACTTCGCATACTCATCATCATCGGATATGTAATTTGACGGGACCACAACTTCCTTAACCCCCAATTGCAAAAGTAAACTTTCTAAATTCAGACACAACTCATTGTCTTCAAATTCCGATAATTGAATGGTTGAATTGGATAGATCCACAAGACTCAATCCAAGTTTCCTTCCCTTCATTTTCAACGCTCCAACAATAGGGTTAGAACAATCCTGGAACATACCTTCTAAATTCACACCATAATGAACTGAAATCTTTTCTAAATTCCCGGCTGTACCAGATGCTATCAATTCAAAAGTTTTGTTGTTATAAATTTCGATTTTCAAGTGTTTATCAATAATGACAAATTTCAAAACGTTGTTGAGAAACACTTGCGGTGAGATTGTAACGTACCTATATTGGTTCTTAAACTTCAATACCGACTGAGTTTTGTATATGTTTTCTGCTATCAAGTCAGCATCAGTTCCTAAGCATGTAAAATAATCCAGATTATTGTGGTCAATCACTCTAATAGTTGATTCATTTTGAGGTGGTAGTTTTGAGTAGGCACTATAATATTTCCTCTCATCACTAGGATCTGAGAACTTGAGATCTGGCCGGGTTGACATAGCTGTTATTTTTATATAAACAAAAAGGTGAATGTTTTGATGGATGGTATTTCCTACAGTATGTTAACTCGTTTCTGTACGCGTTTTTGTACGCGTTTTAATACACAGGAAAATAAATGATAACTATTGAAGAGGTTAGAAGCTTACATGGCGATCAATGGTTGGGGAGTTTACTTAAACCTTGATTAGCATACTAAATTATGAATGCTCCAGCTAAAATTAAAATGGCACCCGCCCCAGTAGCTATCTTTACAGCTCCTGCCTTGGTAGTTACTGACGAGGATTGAATTGGGGTACCAGGCGTGCTTGACCCCAGACCAACTGGAGATGTGTTTGGCGATTTAAGTGGTCCAATAGGAGACCCTGGAGAAGTTTCTGGCGAGGTCACAGATCCTGGTGGAACAGGTGATATTTGTGGTTCTGGCGATGGTGATTCTGACGAGATCTGTGAGATTGGAGTAACTGGTAAAATTGGTGATACTGGATCCGAAATGAACGGAGACTCTGGAGTTCTTGAAATCGACGGAGTCTCAGAAACCACGGGAGACTCTGAAACCACGGGAGACTCTGAAGCTACGGGAGTCTCTGAAACCACAGGAGACTCTGAAACCACGGGAGTCTCTGGAGTTACTGAATCCAGTGTCGATTCTGGAGTTACTGAATCCAGTGGAACTTCAGGAGACCGTGAAATTTGTGATGTTGGAGTTGGGGTTGTAGAACTCAGACTGCGCAGACTCAGTAAATTATCAACGTAACCAACGACAAGATCGAGTCCAGCAGTACAGTCGGGGCCATACTCAGTTTTAATATTCCAATAAGTTCCACTTAATCCACAAACATAAAATTCCGTTTCTGTCTTCCATTTCAACTTTCCATCTGGTGAAATATGGTAATCTCTACTATTCAGGGTGGTACCACTATTGAAGTATGGAGATTGTGCAATTTCCAAATATCCAACATCAATACCATCGGTGGTTCTTGCAAAAACCCGATTTCCGTTGGAAGGCTGTAATTCAAAAACTAATGTGATTCCGCTTTTAACACCAAGGAAATCGTTGACCCAGCTCACTTGTTCGCTGAAGGCACCACCATTGATCTCATATCCAACTGCATTCAATGTAAATTCCACGGCAAAAATTGTTGTTGCTAAGCAACATAAAGTAAGCGATTTGACTAACATTGCAGGACTTGGTAATTATTTAGTGGCGAGTTGTTCGATATATACTTTTTTTTACTCTAATTATAGCTGGTCATTAGTGAAATTGAATCTTGGCAGTCTTCTGCAACTCGTACATGAGGACCTTTTCTACTGTCAACATGAAGTTTTAACACTATTAAGAGGGCCCTCATAAAAGCCACTTCTTGATCGATGGTAAGTTGATAATTCTAATCAATAGTATTGGCTAGGAATATTACTCCATGGCTGCAAATTTCGAAATATAGAATGCCAAGCAAGAATTTAAAGCCACCTAACAGCTAAAATCTAGTAATATTATTATTTCTGCTAGATAAAAGTAAGAGTTATATTCTCTCGTTTATTTTCTCATGGGACTCGTCTGCACTTCAATTCAAACACTCTAATAATGAGCTCTTGAGACGGGTCAAAGAAAATGGAAGCTTTGGCAGAGGGAACTGCGTTAAAACTTCGACCAACTGAATGCAGTGTGCCTCGTAAATAATGCATCATATTTGTATAATTATGCACATCAATGTAAGAGTAGATGTGCATAAATTTTTTGGCAACACAACGATGTGTATTAAATAAACATACCTTGCAAAGTTATCGGCTTGCAAATGACACTATTGAGTTAAAGGTTGCTTAATTTAATGTAGATTTCTTGGCGCAATTACTGTGGACCTTCAATCATATATCTGATGGAATAAAGTCCTACTGTTCTATCTTTAAATACACATTGCACGAATTACGGAATCCAGTTTAAATCCAGTATTACTACTTCCCGTGCGTAGGTGCAGTAAAAGCCACTGCTGTAGATCTGCATAGAAAGACGAGTGCTTTAAGATTTCGCAAAATGAAAAGTGGAGAATAGGTCTGAAGATTTCATTGGCTGTAGTAAACTATTAGATGTGTTGGGGTCGGTTCGGCCCACGAACGCATTTGCCTGGAAATATTTCTCGCACCTCCCTAGTATCAACAAAAAGGTTAGCAATTAAATTATTATTGAGATTACCTCCTGTATTTCTAATCAACGTGTGTTTTCTTATAATAGAATATTACAGGGTATCTATGTTCTGTATAATTCAGAATCATAGTATATAATAACACTGGCCATACCATTCTCACCCTAAATAAAATTTACTTGTGAGTCAATTTTAACGTAGGCGTGTCCTCATTTTAAGAATTTCAGATACTGTCAACAATGTAGACACCCGTATTGGAATACTTAACACACTACCAGCTTTCACCCTTTGATTGGATATTGCAGTTAATTTAGCCACCCACTTCAACCATGCCAAGCAAATTCTTGGCATTGCAGCCATTTTTGCAATCGATCACATCTACATTCTACAAAATTAAATTCATAACATATTCATTAGCCTAATATCTGTACTTGTCAGATTGATAATCAAATGGAGGTTGAGAATCTGGGTGCCATTGCTCTTGTTGACCATAGTGTTGGTCGTAATTTTGAACGGCTTGGTCTTGAGCTTGTCTTCTAGCTTCACCTCTGTCCAAGTAATCTAAACCCTTTGTTTCAAATAATTTGTCAACTTCACCACCAGCAATTCCAGCAAGGAGTTCCTTGGCAAAAGCATGGCTAACTGGTTTTCCTTCTCTTCTTTGTCTGTCTTCGAACAACTTGGCAGCTTCGAAAGATGCGGCACCAGCTAATAATTCGTGAGAGAACTTACCTTCGTGTCTTTCACCGTAAACTTGTTCATGACTGTCTTCACCAAATCCAAACATTGTAATAAATTTAAATTATAGAGGAATTGAAAAAGCGTAGACGAATTACTCCTTTTATAGTTTTCCAGCGAATCCGATTCACATGGGCAAAAGTAGTGCAAAATTGATTTCACAAATAAGTGGAGGTCGGCTGAAATCAGGGGTGGGCGTTTCAAGAGGGGTATGATACATCTTAGAAGATCCACACAGTAACTTTCTCCTATGGGTCACCTGTTCCTCTTAATTAAAGTGTACCGCAGCACACGTATTTCATGACTAGCCATGGCTTAGTTATGTTAGAGGAGGTGTTCCAGATCAGTATGTTTGTATTTCATGTTTATGCAGGTGAAGCTTGAACCTTTGATAACTTATTGAGGTGATAACTTGAGCCATAGTATAGTTCAGTCAAGTTATTCTGATGCTGGTGTTTGACAAAAAGGTCTAGTTTGTACTCCAAGATCTCACTTGGAAAATTCATACTTGTTGAATTACTTCACATATTGAAATGATAATGAAAGTCTTAAAATAAATTTAAGCGATTTTGTAAATCCGAATATGCGTTTCAAGTTTTCAACAGACATAACCAGTAATTATTAAAGGGAGAAGTAAACAATAGGAGAAGATAATTCTGATTTTCGTGTATGTAGAATAGCAGAGATTTCTCTAGTAAGCTACTAGAAGTTTAATTCTACGCTATGACGGTTGTTCAATTCGAAGCAATCGTGCCATTTACACTCGAATTCTTCGCAGTTAATAACGGTGCAGAATTGGTGGGTCAGTGTTCTACTTTGATTTTAGGACCAAACTCCAAAGCTTTGATCGTCCTATTGTAAATGACTAGTTCTGAACTAGCTTTAATAAATGCTGGATGTACAGCATACATTTCACCCTGCGTGAGTAAATAATGGATAACCAGTGCCACTAGCCAATCAGGCTAGAAATTTCAGAAATTGGAGACTTCTGAAATTTGAGTTCAACGATTAAGATCTTGGTTTGCTAGGGTGGTCTACTTGTTCATGGAAGTGTTTATATCTCAGAATCCAAATACACGTTCTGTGGTGATTTCATCGATCGAATATTACATAAGCAAAATGTTCCAGAGTCAGATTTGCCAAAATTGTTTCCTTCGCAAACCACAACCATGTCTTTACACTCAACAAACTTGGATAACATCCTCCCTTTGATAGCTAGAGGTAAGGTTAGAGACATTTACCAAGTAGATGATTCAACCTTATTATTTGTAGCTACTGATAGAATTTCAGCGTACGATGTAATTATGGAAAATGGGATTTCTTCAAAAGGTAAAATCTTGACCAAGTTGCTGGAGTTCTGGTTCGACTTTTTGTCCAAAGAGATTCCAAATCACTTGGTATTACCTACTGGAAGCGATGAAGAGTTATTTTCAAAGTTGCCTGCAGAGCTTTCTCAACCAAAGTATAAATCTCAATTAGCCGGTAGATCTCTTTTAGTGAAAAAGATGAAGTTGATTCCTTTGGAGGTTATCGTTAGAGGTTACATAACAGGTTCTGCTTGGAAAGAATACAAATCTTCAAAAACTGTACATGGTTTAGCAGTAAATGAAGTCTTACTTGAATCCCAAGAATTTGCCAAACCTATCTTTACCCCTTCTACTAAGGCCGAGCAGGGTGAACATGATGAGAATATTTCCCCAGAACAAGCTGCAAATATTGTTGGCCAAGAACTTTGTGACAAACTCGCTGTAATTGCTGTTAACTTGTACACTAAGGCTAAAGAATATGCCAAGTCGAGAGGAATTATAATTGCAGACACCAAGTTCGAGTTTGGTTTGGACGAAAATGATAATATTGTTTTGGTTGATGAAGTATTAACCCCAGATTCTTCTAGATTCTGGAATTTGGCAACTTATAAATTGGGGCAATCACAAGAATCATATGATAAACAATTCTTAAGAGATTGGTTGACAAGTAATGGATTGAATGGTAAGGAGGGTGTTTCAATGACTCAAGTTGTGATTGACAAATCTAAGGAAAAGTACATTGAAGCTTACGAAGGTTTAGTTGGCGAAAAGTGGGTCAATTAAAGATTACATCAGGTGTTGATACAAGAACTACCTTCACCATATGAAATGTAAATATCGCAAATTAAATATCGAATATAACACTACTGATACACTAGTCAATGGACAAATACAGAACATACGCTTCCTCCTACGAAATTGCTGAGAAATACTTCAAATCTAAACCCCGGGACTATACAAAAACTCACCCTACTCTTACTCTAATATATGGTGTCTTGCTTTACCATGAGACTCATTTTTTATCCTGATACGGCCATAACCGTCATTGAAGTATATCACTCCAATATCGCAGTTTGGTTTATTAAAAAGCCTAAACGTAGTTTACACACTTTCATCTTAGGATTATAGTGTCTTCGAAGTAATGGCATTCTGAGCGTGGTTTGCAATCATTCCTGAAGCTAACATTTAGCTGCGACGATTCCGGGCATTATTGTACTCCTCTTCATACTCGGGGGTATTTCGTGTCTCTAGAGTCATCCTTTCCATTACATCGGTGATTCTCTTCTTTTGGCCACCAGGTCTACCCTTGTATTGATAGTCGTCCATTGGAGTTGGAACTGTTTGAGTTGATGGAATTAGGCCTATGTTTCCTGCGTTTATGTTTCTAGTTTTCAAGGGACTTCTGCGTTGCTCCTCCCGTCTTAACTCGTCACGTCTTTGCTCGTCTCTTCTGGCTTCATCTCTTCTCGCTTCATCCCTTCGTTGTTGCTCTTCCCAGCGTTGCTCTTCTTGTGCCCTCCATTGCTTTTCCATATCTTTTGGACCTCTTGGCTTAAGCTCATACCTGCTATGAGTGCTCAGTGAGTCTGATTTCTGCCTTGCTAGTTCGTGGGGATCCGAAATCTTCCTTCCTACCTCATTAGAAAGATTTCTTTCGGGACTCCTTTCGTGTTTACTCCAAAACTCCTTTAGTTTATGTTGGACCTCTTTTTCAACAGCAACTACAAACTCACGCTTGTATACCTTCTTCAATTCGCTAGCTTCAAAATCCATTTGCCTCTTTGTCAATTCAAATTCTTCTAACATACCCTGTTGGAGTTCTTTTTCTTGTATCGCATACTTTTTTTGAAACTCCTCGAGAAGCTTTCGCAGAATTTCATCGTGCAACTTACGTTCACGATCAGTACGTGAGCTGTCGAATTCCATACGAATTTTGTATTCGATATCAGCACGTAATTTTGACTCTACATCTGCACGTACTTTGTGCTCGAGGTCAATGCGAACATTACGTTCGATTTCTGCCCGAACTGATCTTTCGAGCTCTTTCCGAATTGATGCTTCTAAATCTTTGCGCGCCGAATTTTCGATTTCTTTGCGTACAGTCCTTTGATATTCGGCCAAAATGCTTTTTTCTAGTTCCCTTCGTATTTTCCTTTCATATTCGGCACGAGTTCTATCGTCTGGTGCACCTTCTAGCTGACCTAAGTAAGCCTCTTTCTTATCCAAGGCATCTCTCTTGTCGGCCAAGCCTCTTTGATATTCATGCAAGTTTTCTGCGGCTGCCTTTAACTCCATCTCTTTTCGTAAAAACCTAATTGACAATGATTCCAACAACTCAAAACACGACGGTCTTGCTTCAGTATCAACAGTGATGCATTCTTGAATAATCAGTTTCAACTGGTTGGAGTATACATCTGAAATCGAATCGATTGGAATTACTCCTCTTTTGATTTTTGCTTGTAATTGCAAGTGTGTTTTAGCTTGAAACGGTGGTTGTAACGTGCACAACTCAAACAATACGCACCCTAATGACCATATATCACAAACTGGGGAATATGGATTATCTAATAGCACCTCTGGAGACATATAGTATGGTGTGCCCACATATGTCTTTGCAAAATCATTCTGAGAAGTTAACATTTTTGCGAGACCAAAGTCACCTAGTTTTATGGTTTTTCCGGAATTCAACATTAATATGTTATCTGGTTTGATATCCCTATGTATAATTACAGTCTCCATATTAATAGGAGGTTCCTTTTCCTTATTATGGTATAAGTTGACTTTTTTTGCGTCAATACCATAATGGCACCTATGTAAGGCCAATAAAGTTTGTACAAGAACTTGCCATATGAATTCCTCAGGCACAAGGTCCTTGTTTTTCTTAAAATTGGATATTACTTGAGCCAAATCTCCCCCATCACAGTACTCCATATAAATATGTATGACTTTGCTCTCTGGAATATGTTCGTGCAAATGGTACTTCACTATATTTGGATGATCAAGCTCTCTTAATATCTTCAATTCAGATACAAGTTGGTTACGTTCCTGGGGGTTCATAGAATTGTATTCAATTTCTTTCCTAACAAATATCACCCCAGTCGATTTTTCTCGTGCCTTTCGTACTGTTCCAAAAGAACCTTTACCTATAACTTCTAAAGGTTCAAATTGGTTTGAAATTGAAGTCATGATATGCAATTTTTTTTAGTTAATGATTGTGTATACTCGTGATGTTTTGGATTAAGATCGGGTATTCCTATGTTGTCGCCTACCGAGGTTTTAGGTTGTGCAGCTCTATGTCTATAGGTGTTGTAAAAATCCGTATGATCTTGCTATATCAACATACCAATGATATGTTGCTCTGATTTGTAATGTGAGGATCCCGATTTTGAGGTGAGAAACTTGAACAGTCTGGGAAAAAAGCAGTCAGGTCTTGGATGTCCTGATTGTACTGGTTTGCAAGACTTTGATATCGAGCAACAACAACTATAGATTCAATTCCTTATGTGGAAATCACGTGATTAAATCATAATAAAAGAGTAGTGCAATGGTGAAGATCTTACATGAAACGAGGCGTGAGTTCGATTTTGAACTACTACTTGTTTCGTGAATATATGGAATTTGCAATCGCTACAAAAGTTGAAGTTGTCAATAAAACTACATATCTTATGTTTCGCTTAACTTGTATTCTCAATAATAAATAATTCACCAAACGAAGGGTATAATTTGCAAAACTTTGCAAAAAAACTGCAAAAACTTAGCGGGTATAAATATATAGTCACAGCCAAACTTGTAAATGCTCGTAAAAGTCAACTCTTTTGCCGCATTCTACAACCTTTGAAACTTCACTCCTCATTTCATCCACCATCAGCGGTTGACCACATGTAACAAAAGCAACACTATCTCCGATTGATTCATCAATTTCTGTCTTAATCATACCCCTGATGCTAGGGCGTCCATGATAAAATGAAATGTGCCTCAAGCTATAATGAACCCTCTCCATTATTACCTCTAAATTGACATCACTAAATGGATCCTTCTCTTCTTCAATGTAAGATGACGCATAGGAGATTCTAGAAGAATTGCATACCTTCGCCTCCTGTGCTTCCAAATAGGGTAGAACATCCAGTAATTGGGACTGTGGACGAGTGATATAAATTTCCATATCAATTGAGGTGTCTTGTAATAACATCAATTCATCATAAAACCAATTCAAGGATGTATAGTCTCGAATAACCCATATAAGCTTGATTGATGATTTTCGAATGTACTTCCTAGGAGAATTAGCTAGTTGATATGCCTCAGAAAACATACTAGGAATACCATTTCCACCTGCAATGAAAACTGTCGCATGGTAATGTTTAATGTTACATGACTCCAATCCCCCACTATAAGGTCCCTCCACCGATACCCTTAACCTTTTTGACATATCAGCGGAAATGATCAATTCTCGACGGATTCTATCAGTAATACCTCCCTTTACTTTGATGTAAAAGCTAATTTCTTTAGGCAATTGTACATATGAGAATGGGTGGGATTGATAAAATGACAGTTGGGTAAGAAAGTAAACATATCCAAACCCACCCTTTGTTGGTCTCCACCATTTAGGAATAGGAACCCTCAATCTCAATGTGTCGTTATTGATTAATTTGGCATCAGCCAAAGGAAAGCCAAATACAAACAATCTACAAATTCGTGTCAATCTGTCTACAACCCAAATTAAAATACCAACATACAAAAACCAAATGTATCCCAACTTCCATACGTGGTTGCAAGCTCCAATCAAGAAGATTAATGCTAAAACAATATGAAGCACCAAAAACAAATCATACCATTTCCTTCTTATAGCTAGCAAGCTTTGAAAAAATATGAAACATGCACTTGTAGATGCAATTATTGCGAATACGTAGTATTCGTGTTTCATGGCAAATAATTCGCTTGGTGCGTACAATACCGTATAACAAATGGTATGTATCATGACCATGATGACTATAATACGGGCAATCCACTTGTGGAAAGTAATAAATGTTGCAAAATTTATCCCCGTGAGCCATTGTAGAAAATTGTTCCTTCCAGCAAATAAAACAAGAAGGGGTACATTCATTGTTGCTATTATCCCAGTTCTAACAGCCAAATACTTTGCGATTGCTCTCAGTTTCGAGTCGAAAATTGGATCATTGTCTATTACCTGAATATTAATCCCCATAAAAATGCAACAGCTGAAAACATACCCTAGTATTATAATAGTTTCAAGTCTTGATGGTAGTAGTATTTTAATGAATCCACTTTTGGCTTCTGCTTGTTTGTGTTTACCTAACATAGCGGGCAATGTGATATATTTTTTGAAAAGAACTAGTGGTTTCGAACAATTCGATCTTATGAAATAACTTGGGAACAAGAACTTGCACCAGCTATTTAATGCATACAAAAATCCAACAAAAAACCAATATCCAAGCAATGCTAAACTATAATATAGCGATGAATTATAATTTAGCATTAAATTTTCAGTGGACAGTCTGTAGAGGGAATTGTCAATTAGTAAGGACCCCGTACCATTACGAAGTCCTGAGGTTGAGTTCTCATACCGACTCAATGCGGATATATAATCATTTGGTGTGAGGTTGATTTTATAATCTTCTTTACACGTATAAAGAAATAGCTCTTGCGAGTCACTAGAATTCCCAAGACATCCTGCCATCATACTTAAGGTGTCACCCATACATATACATGACGAGTTCTCCTTACAATAAGACGTTACTTGAATTTGACAGGAATATAAATCAATAGCAGCTGGTGACTTCAACTGATATGGCCGGCCCAATGAAGCACATACTAGACTAATATGAATGGGTAGTAAGATGTAGAATTTCATTCTTGGAACGAAAATTCGAAGATCTAATCGTGATACTTTTATAGAGTCTTTGCATTTATATTCAAAGTGAGGAGTGTATTTATGGCAGCCGTGTGTTTACACAAAGAGCTTTTTTTGCACCCTATTTTACGTGAGCCTATTTTTATAAGATAGCCAACTGCATGTAATGAAGCAAGTTGCCTCTAAATCACCATATTGTTGTTGTTGTGCCTTGACTTTTATTATTTAATTTGTTATTTGTGGCGACACCAGGTGGTTACCTGCATTCGCTTCTTCTAGCTCAGGAACATGATATGGGGTACGTTGCGCATAACCATGCGCAAGACATAAAGTTTCAACAACGATGTGGCCTATTCGATTTTGTGAGATGCAGATTCGAAACCAAAATACCAGTACGACGTTGAAAACGAATATTTCATGCTCAGATCAAATTACCCACAAACAAGGTGCATTTTGAGAGCTGATACATAGGTTGCATATCTAAGGGGAACTGGTCAGGCAATACCATCTAAGAATAACAAGACGAGCCAAGATCCAGAATAGGAATTTTGATTATGTGCATTTGCTTATTGTCTCGGCTAGAGCAGGTGGAAAAATGCAACGAAAATTTCTTTTCCAGTAAATGTTTCAACTTCGCTCGATGATGTGTTCGGTTAATATTTGCACTCTCACGCCCTATTCTTCGGGGGATAAAGCCAGTCTGGCAGGATTCCAACTACCGTGAACAAGTAATAAGAGAAACCTGGCAATTCTAGAAGCAGACATATCGAGCTTTATTCTACTGGGCGGCTTTTACACGTATTTCGCATTGTTCGTGGATATATGAGTATTTTTTTTTGACATTAATGGTTTAACATAATCACTAGATCTTTTTAACCCTTTGTACCTCATTGCGCTAAAATTGGATCGCAGTTATGCTTGGAAAACGTTAACATTGTTTTGACATCTGCAATACAACAAAACTGTTTCCAATTATAGAATAGACAGGGAAGTCATTGAAAGCCCTTAAGGTTCACATTAATTAGCACGCAAATCGATCAGAAGCTGAAAATTGAATGTTTACGCCAAGAAGCTAATTTGGTTCTGTGTTATATTTATCGAGTTTGCCAGAATTCCGTGTTTGTAGCCGCCCTGAGTTTCTATTGTTATCGTTCCCTCACATATTTTATACGGAGCATCTCCGGAAAATATGTTAGGCATTAGAACGGATTCGATTTGGACTTTCCCATGTATAGTGGACGCTCCCGAACATCTGACATTGTATGTCTTGGAGTTTGAAATAATGCAATTAGATGGCATATGTAGATACTCATCCAAATTGTGTGGATTCGAGAAAGCACGCGTCAAGTGGATCCGCTCAGCTCGTTCACACAACCCCACCTAGGACAAATTTGTGCAGAACTGAAGCTCCAAAGTTAAAACTGGGAATGTTGTAGATCCTTCGAAATTATGCTGGATTGATCTTTGCTTCGTACTTTGACGACACCATTTCAATTTCGCACCACCACGGGGCTGTAGCACCGGCTGTCTGAAACGGAGCCACAAAAAATACTTAAAATTAGAGTCTGTGTGGTCACCTTCTTGATGTCGTTCTATCAAAGAGTGAGTTTGAAATGATATATGCACCCTTAATGCATATTCCCGAATATAACAATGTCGAATGATGCAGTTTAGTGTAATAGAGAGTGGCTTGCTTCTATGGGACTAAGTTCAGTAGATTACCTGTAATGCCTTGGAGAATTTTTCTTTAAGAGATACACGGAATTGAAGATCATTGGTAAAGAAAATAAATCAAGGACTATCACTCTAGTCATCACACAATAGAGTCTAGTATCATACATGGAATCGCGCTTGTTGGCTACAGTGTCCCGGTGATTGGAGCAGTCACTTGGCACCTCATGCGATGTAGCAAAACATATTCTTCTGGTTGACTTCTTTACTCTTATTACATAAATAAATACCTTGAACTAGCATTTAGATAGATCATCAATCCCACGTCCAAAAGGCTAAACTAGTATTAAATACAGTGGCTACCATTTTCATCATGGTGTCTAAGTACAGGTCTCAGAGCCAAACAAAACAAAAAGTTTCACGAATTGATAAACCTACATTTTGAACCTGTCATACTCATTGTCTTGTACATATCATTCACATACTGTTCAATTATAGTTATACCTTCCCATGGACCACCAATCTGCTTCACTCATTGAAAGATACCAAGACTCAAAACTCCGAAAGGCGGAAAATGCCAGAAATGAGGTAGATGATGATGATTTCCACTCTGAAAGCGACGATGATTTACTTGAATTACTTGAAGATGAAGACGATAATGGGCTCATATCAAAATATAGAGAGCAAAGAATACATGAATTAAGAAAGGAATTCGGAAAGATTGACGATGCTGCAAATGATAATAATGATTTGGGTGCCATGGTAACGATTACTAACGAAAAGGAGGTGATGAGCATAGTAACAAATAACGAACTAGTGCTTGTCCATTTTTACCAGCCTAACTTTCTTAGGTGCCAGATAATGGACGACAGATTGAAGGTGATAGCAGAGAAGCATTTGGTGATAAAGGTATTGAGAATTATGGCTGAAGATTCTCCATTCTTGGTTGCAAAACTTAACATTAAAGTGTTACCCTTGGTGGTGGTTTATAGGAATGGGAAGGAATTGACAAGGATTGTTGGGTTTGAGAAATTGGGAACCGATGCCAATGATTTCACAATAGAATCTTTGGAGGACTTCTTGATGTTGAAAGGGGTGATCACTAAACGTACAATCAACTTTGGGAGTATACGTGGGAAAGTGGAGCATGAAGATGATGATCTGGAGTAAAGACTGCAATATCTTGTTTACAATCTCGCGTTGCCATGTACATTTCCAATTTAAATCCCTTAAATTACAATTGTATGGAGTGATAAAGTTCAAATCTAGATTATGAAAAGAAACAGGCGAGGCTGTAGTGTAATTTGAAAACATCACCTTTTGAATTTTCTTAGCGTAAACAGTCCTATTGAAGTCCTTCGTCTTATCTTATTACTACTTTTTTTTATCAGTCACCTTATTTAACTTCTCTGAATTTGAATTATTTTTAGCCTTCCAGTACTAATAGCGCCTACACAATTAAATCACTCCGGTTCTGAACGTCTTCACGATGTCATGGATGTCACAACAATTTCAATGTATGCAAGATCGTAAATTTGTTATCTATTCATTATCTCCACAGCAACATGTAATTCGACTCCTAACTACCTCCATGAATGAACTAGGTTCTCTTTCAAATTCAACCCTCGATTGATGACCTTCTATTACTAGTCCCTCTACAAAGTATCAAATCGACTATACTTTTCCAAATCAGTTGGCGGTAGTTGTATTCAGGATAGAATGTTAAAGCTGAATTGGTGGATATAGCACTAACGGCAGCAAGATCAAACAACCCCGCTGCTTGGACTTCAGTTGAAGTAGGGTGTATGGCCTTGTCTACCTTAAATTTATGCTTCCTCCTGTTCGATAAAACCAAGTCTCCAAGTTTAGACATAGTGGTGTCTATGTTATAAATTCCGTGCAGAACAAAATTAATGTACTCTGATAAATGGGCATAGCCAGAACTTGGTCACAGTTGATGCTCGATCAGAAGAGGTTTATGTTGATGGTGGATTGGAGTCGTAATAAGGCAACTTAAAGCTTAAAAATTGAGAATTACTAGAAAAAGTTGCTCGAAGGAATTAGAAAAGTGTATGAAGTCTCAATGACATGTGGCGGCAACCTGCTCCTATTAAGTTATCATTTGAAATAAAATAACGAGACTGTGATTCTGTTGAAGATCATAATCCCATTTATGTTTTGGGTAAATTTTGCTACTACTTCAGATAATCGAGATTAGGGCAATCCAATCGTCGCAACAATCCACATTCTAATGTGTAACGTATGTGCTTTGAATTATAGAGACCAGTATTTTCAACTACCAACTTTGTCAATTCTCCAGGCATCATCTTCTACTCTCGCTTAATGCTCTTCAATTGGGGACTCCTGCAACGTGTAATGGCTGCAATTCTTAGTCGCACATTTAACAATTGGCGCCTCGATCGGGAAACAAATCATCTTTCGAAACGAATACTAGAATGAATACCTGAGAGACTGAATAATCGTATCAGAGTAGCTCAAACTTAACGGCAACTTTGGAGATTTGATGCCTAATGTGCTTAAGCCTAGAAAGTTTTCGGGAAGCCGTCAAGAACATAGATAAAGAAAGATAAAAAAGCACAAAAGCTACCTTGAAGATCCATTCAGCTTTCAGGCTCTTTGGCAGCTTATTATTCTTACAAGTTTAATGTGACTTGTGGCAAGAAGTGCATCCCCGCCGCGAGAACGTACCCGGGACCCACCACTTCAGCTTTAATAGCCAGCTGAATTGCTGACTAAGCAGAAAAGACAGTCACAAATATCTATAAGTCAGATGACTGAGTTTTACCCGGATTTGACTCGAAAAAATTTCAGTTGCACCCGCCACTGGCGAGCGAAATTTCTAATCAATCTACCACACTTCTCTTCTTCATCACGGTACGAAAGAAGCATCTCTTGCAGACAAACCATGCAAATTTTTGTTAAGACTTTAACCGGAAAGACTATCACCTTAGAGGTGGAGTCTTCTGACACCATTGACAACGTCAAGTCCAAGATCCAAGACAAGGAAGGAATTCCACCTGACCAACAAAGATTGATCTTTGCTGGTAAGCAATTGGAAGATGGAAGAACTTTATCTGACTACAACATCCAAAAGGAATCTACCTTACATTTGGTTTTGAGATTGAGAGGTGGTGGTAAGAAGAGAAAGAAGAAGGTCTACACCACTCCAAAGAAGATCAGCCACAAGCACAGAAAACACAAGTTAGCTGTCTTGACTTATTACAAGGTTGACAACGATGGTAAGGTTGAAAGATTGAGAAGAGAATGTCCTGCTCCTACCTGTGGTGCTGGTGTCTTCATGGCTGACATGAAGAACAGACAGTACTGTGGTAAGTGTCACTTGACCTTCAAGGCTTAATTGCGTAGACAGTAAATATTTTTACCTTTATAGTTATAAATACTTACAAAAATGAATGTAGAATAGTTTTCTGTTGTTGTTGTAGATTTTGTTGCGCAGTTAGCGGCCTTGGAGCAACTAAAAATTACCACCTAGATCGTCCCAGCGATATCATGTAAGGTTGAGAACCATATTTGTCAGATACTGGCGTATGCTTGCGGAACTTCGATCGCAAAATGTAGAGCACTTCAGTTGCGCATGTAACTCTCTATTGGGAGTCAGCGAATATTTCTTCTCTGAATTATCAACAGCCAAAAAAAGTAGTCCACAAGAACACGAAACTAGATCACTGCAACCACTAATTGGTATTCTCGGAGACCAATTGGACAACTATATCAATCCTTATTAGTTTTGTACCAAACTGAGAGCTATCTGACACAGCTGAACATTGCCATAATTATTCTGTTGATACTTCGTCGAGCTTCACTTCTTGAATCGACAAAATAGCACTGATCATTCACCATGAGTTTCTCCTTCTACGAACTCGATCAATCCAAGTTATCACTCCTAAATCTAGACAACTTCCTCAATGGACTTTCTGTTAATGACTTCATAGAAGAGCTCAGCAAAGATCATCTTCTAAAACAAGCTGATGTAAATCAATACGGTTCATTAGACCCCAAGCCATACATAAGAACATTTGAATCTACGCTTCGTGCTTTGAAGGAGCTTACTTCAGAGTCAAATAAGCAGCAAATTCTGTGTGAAGAAGAAGTCGAGAATTGTGAACTCAAGCACAGTGAAAATGTACTTCAATTATCATCCAAAATTGATAGGACAGTAAAGAAATTCGAATCTCTTGATGTAAAGATATCTGAAGTTACTATAAAAATTAATCCACTCGGAAGCTCCCTAAACAAGATTACGAATTCAAGGGACAGATCTATGGAGACCATATTTTTAATTAGAGCATACCATGGATTTTACGTGAAACAAAAGTACGATCCATTGGAAGCTTTGAGAACGAGCCAGAGGTTCGAAGATAAAGTGAAGTGTGCTAAAACAGTAGCAAATCTATTAACACTCTCGAAGAAAATTCACACTGAAGACGCAAAAACAGAGAAGTGTCTGACACTGATTCAACAATATAGCGAATTGATGGAAAGGGAGTTGCTTGAAAGATTCGAAGATGCTTCTGATGCAAATGAATTTGATATAATGAAAGAAATAGCAGGAATCTTATTTGAATTCAATGGGGGTGCGACTGTAGTCCAAGCATTTGTCAGTAAAAATGACTTGCTATTGGACGCTGAGAAACCAAATGAAGACGAAGAGACAATCCTAGACAATGAGTCCGTTTGGATAAAATTGTCTGATCCTAACTTTGTAGGAATAATTCAAGACACTCCTACGGAAGCATTATTGAGAAGATTAAAAGTATCCATTAAAGCACAAGCAAGGATTGTGAAACTGGTTTTCGCTGATCCCGTTCCAGTTTTGAAAATTTTTATTCAAAGAGTGTATGCTCAAATGATCCAGAACAAGGTTAGTGCGTTACTTCTGTATTCACTCTCTGTTGGTTCTTTGGCTCATGTTCGTATATTACATTCATTATACAGCTCAGTTGGTGATCTAACGAAGGATGTTAAAGAGTTTGTCACTACGAACGAATTTGACAAGGAAAACGAGTTGAGCATTATCTTAGATCAGTCTTATTATGATCTCTTCATTGAGTACACCTCCGATAATGTATATTTTAACAGAGAGAAGAAAAATCTCGAAGAAATCATATACGATATTGTTCACAAGTTCAATTCCTACAATGATAGAGCGATATTAAACAACTATCTCAACGTCAAAATTGATAATCTAGACAACTCAGACTATAGAGACTCAAGCCCGCAAAATGAGAGGTACAGTTTACATTTCACGGAACGAAAGAGGTTGAACCAATTTAAATTGTTCGTGAAAGCAAGAATGGACAAGTCTGTAAACCGAGGCTCTGTTGATATTGAAGATGAAGAGCTTACAAAGTTAAACATTTTAAAGGTTGAAACAGTTTTAAAGTCAACAATAGAATCGATAGCTCGTTTGTTAGAGTTGACTCCAAACAAATCTCCAGACTACTCCTTGGAAATATTGGAAATTTTACTATTCGATTTTGGCAAGTTGTATATTGGTGGGGGATTGGAAGTGGCATATGATCAATTGAAGCAAGAAAGCACAAAAATCAATTTAAATGCTCCTTTCAATTTCTCATACTTGAAATCATTCAACATGGTGTCTGAGATACTCTTCTTAGTTTCTTCAACAATCAAGAAAGTCATATTGCCTTGTGCTATTAACTCGCCAAATATAAAAAACAGAATGAGCAACTTAACGAACAGCTATATCATGAGATGTGAAACCAGTTTAAACATTGTTTTGACTGAAACTTTAGATATGGTTGCTGGCAGGATTTCTTCCTTTTTATCAAAGCAAAAGAAGAAAGACTTTTCAACATCAGCTGACCTTGATAATGACACCGAAACCTCAGATTTAATCTGTGAGTTCCTAATAACCGTAAATGATGATTTTGGAACTTGCTTGAATAATGCTAATTTGAAGAATGTGCAAGTCAAATTGGGTATGAATTTTTTGAACCAGTTGCTTGAACATTATAAGAAATTTACCGTCAGTTCAACAGGAGGTATCGTCTTAACCAAAGAAGTTATTAGATATAAAGAAATTATTGATAGTTGGGGAATTTTGGAATTGTCTGAGAATTTCCAGCTATTGAAAGAAATTAGTAATTTATTCACAGTACAAATGGAATTGATCGGATCATTAGTATCTGAGGGTCAATTGGCCAATTTGAAAGCATCAAATATCAAGCAATATTTTTCGAAAAGGGAAGATTTCAATTCTGGCTCGGGGATTTCATTTGAGAGGTTTTTCAACTTTAAGGTGTAACATGAATTCTGACTATTCGTTGTATTGGATTGGGCCAGCCAAACTAGTGTATGTATGTGCCATTAAAGATAAAACTAGTGCCAGTTACGTAGAATTTTAATGAAACCGCTATGAATTCTATAATCTTATATGACTAAATACATGAGAACATTGCTCAATATCAAACATGTTCAAAGTAAATCCTAAGGATGAGAATAGGTACAATAATTGCAAACATGAAATAGAAAATGAATTCAAACCATCTTTTCTCTGCACTCTGAGACTTCAACTTCCAACGCGGTAATTCAAAGGTCCTCTCCAAAATCAGATTTGGAATACAATTAAGCGTCCGATTCAATAAGTTATTGGCTTGAACAGGATACAAGTATTTAGCTACCAAATATCCGATTGAGAAAACCAAGATTATTGAATAGAACTTCAATGGTCGATATGGCAATGGCATAAAGCACATTTCCGTTTGATAAGTATCCTTCGAAATACCCGGGTTGTGAAGTGAAAGCAATTGCATGGCAGGCTTATGAACGCCCCCATTCATTGCAAAGGATTTTACGGCTATTTCTCTTGTTGTTTTAAAGCCCCCGTTGAGATTGTAAGATTGAATAATGTCACAATAGTCGTGATCGTCTCCGGCAAAGGCTATCTCGGGATGAATCTTGGTTAAGATTGTTTGGGAGATGTCATACTCAAGTACCGTCTGGTATTGCTTTCCTTTTTGCACGGGGAAGGCTCCTTTGGATTCTCTCAATGGTCCACATGTTTGTTTGTCAGTAAATCTATAAAACGGTACATGCAGGAGTAAAATCCTAGGGTATTTTGGATCAAGGCGCTCATTCAAAGTATCCAAAAAGGCTTTGGCTTCCCAATTTATTTTAGGGTCAGGATGTGATAATGAAATTGTATCCAACATTATAATGGAATGGTTACCTAATACTACAAAATTGTTCAATTCTCCAAAAAATGCCGAAAATCGCCTGACCTTTTCATACTCGATCGATTCAAACCCTATATCATGGTTCCCAGGAATAGAATTAATAAACCTGCGATTTACTCTTGGTTTGAAAAGGCGATTGAATCGCTTGTACTCCTTGAGCCATTGCTCGTCCTCCCACTCTCGACCCCCATCAAAAAGATCTCCCAAAAATATTGTAGTATCTGGATCAAGAATACCTTGTAAATACTCATAATTTCTGTGGGCGTAATTATCCGTTAGGATCTCAATGTATTGGGTGAGCAAGCCCTGCACTCCCAGATAGGAGTATTCGTCCACTATTTGAGGGTCTGCAATCAATGCAATTCTATGAGGAGTGCTTCCTTCGTCCCAGTTTTCCCAATTGTCCCATTTGCATTTATTTATGGTCTTGTGAACAATAATCCTCTCAAAATAGTGTATAAATGAAAACCAAGTTATTGAAATTGTTACTATAAATTTCCAATTCAAGTACAGCTTCTTAATTGTTCTTGATGCAGTGAAATTCTCGTGAGCTTGTGGTTGCACATTCCTCTCCTTCCCCCTGTAATAGCTCATTGAGCAAGATTATCTGATGCTGTTTCTACTTGAAATAATCTGTAGTTAGCGACATTACGACATGAACGACATGCGAAAATGTAACTTGATGCATCGGAATGGGGTAGGACACATGGATAACAGATAACTGTTGCCCAAATCAAATTCACTCACTCTTTAAGCTATCAAGATCAAAATTTGATCGTGAAATGATATGGCGAGAACCAAAGAATCAATATTTGGTACATCGAAGTCAATAGAGGATTCGGAGGAGAATCATCGAAGATTGCGATCGAAAGGTGGTTCGGCTAAGCTGGTGATTTTTAATTTCGATAATGTGAATGGGTTGATTTATAAGAATGAGACTATAAAAGTAATTGAGAAGAAGCTGGTGAAATTCTACAAGTATGGGGGTGATGTTGCTCGCCTAGTTGATAAGGCCGTGAACTTGGAAGTGATTGGGGCTTCAGAAAAACTAGGTGCTAATGTGAAGATTCGGGGAGCCGATGACCAAGATTTCATGGCATGCAAATTAGCCAAATCTGCCCTGGTTGCTAGATTGAGGACCAATTCTAGGATTAATAAACAAAAAGATCCCTTAGGTGATGACACATATGAAATATTTCATAAAAAGATGCGCAAGGATGAAAGAAGCATGGCCAATGAAGATCGTACAAGATTGCTCTCAGATCTTGACAACCTTAACAGCAGAAATGATCTATTAAAGCAATATGATTGGATACGCCACCTTCCACTTATAACACACGTCAACGACACAAATAATTTTGAAGAGTTGAACTTTAAGAATGAACTAACCAAAGCTGAGATTGAAAGGTTAAATCGGAAACATGAAAATTGGAAAAAAAGGCACGAGGAAATGACTGCCGAGATAAAGGAGTTCGAAATGTATCTCGCAGAACCTGAACTGGATGAGTATTCTGCTTCAATGAGCGATTTGCGCGAAAGGAGAAGAAAGCAAAAGGCTAGGAAATATGGCCCTAGAATAAAATTGAATCTTCAAAATGGTTTTTGTATTATAATGGACCCAATACTTCCGCCAAGAATAGAAAGGTCAACAAAAAATAGAACCATAAAATTGAAGCCTGTTCGTGGAGAGTCCCTCGGTGCATTGGCGAATGAATTCTCTCTGTGTGTGACTGACACAAATAAGGTCGCTTTGAAACTCACCACGGGAATAAATTCAACGGTTCAGACAACTCGTTTACGGAGGGCCAGTCAGCATACACCTATAACAAAACGCAAAATGAAACAACTAGCATTCCTAGGTCCAAACATTACTGATTTATCTCCCTTGGAGAAAGGTTTCCAACTACCACTAACTTTAAAGAGGCTAGCAAAAGATACTAGGAAGGAAAGGCATATATTTCGAGAAAGTATACAATAGGTTTAATAAAGCATTGTACGTATTAAGAAAACTCCTCCATTAAGGATAGAACATAATCGAATACATGTGTGGTCGTATAGGAAGGATACGAGAACGGTATCTCATTCACATTCTTGAAGATTTGTCTCAACTCAACATCAACTTTTCCAGGCCTGTACTCGTCAATCTTTTCATTACTGACAAGATACTTTGCAACTAGGTGCTGACGAAGTTTAATTGATAAGCATAATACTTCGGCCAACAATGTTTTTGAACAGGCTTCCCTTTCTTCATGTTTGCTTGCTTTAACGAATTCCACCAAATCAATGCCTTCAGTCCTCACGAACATATCAATTGAGTGGATTATTATCAAAACTTCCTCCATCGAAGAAAGTCTTAAGTTAGCCATATTTACAACAGAAAACAGTACGACGTCCTTTTCTATCCCGCAATCGTAGTTCGTCTCAACATTAAATATTTTGCAAATGGACTGAATAAACTTCTTTTTTGAAGAATAATTATTTTTCACAGTAGAGTATAATTTTTCAAAATAATCATTTTCCAATAAGAAATTATCCGAAACCTTTCTTCTGTATTTAGTAGCAAACTTAATACCCTCTATGTAAGAATTTCCTGTCAATGATTCATGCTTCTCATAAATTTGTTGGTGTAATTCTCGGGCAATGCTTGCAATGCCTTTATTTCTTGAAGATTCCAAAGCCACAATAGTCAGTATACATAATTTAGGATTCGCAAATCCTAATTGTAAAACTAATTGTAGGAATTTTATGGGCACGTAAGAAAATCTACCCGCATCTAATAAGCAAAATTCAAGAACCCTTGTAAGATATCTTTGGGTAAGACCTGCACAAATACCATCGTTAACGTAACTTTGAGCATTGCCATGAAATACTCCCACATCTAATTTAGTATTTGATGATGAAATCCTTTTAGTGCCGTTTCTCTTCTGTGAATCAAGATCTTCATTTTTAAGGAATTCCATTAATCCTTGTATTAAGCTGTGAATTATCAGTAAATCGTCTCCACCAAACTCTCTATCGAATAGATTTAAAATGGGATCTGTCAAAAATAACTTGGGGTGAGTACAGCAAATGTTGATCATGTTCACAATAGCAGCACATCTGATTTTGGAGTTGGTACTTGCATCTGTGAAGTGTAAAATAAACTTGATCATCACGCTTACTACAGATTCTTTACTTTTGAATCCACTAAACGATTTCACAAATAACTCTCTATGTTTCTCAAATTTGCAATATTTTCCAAAGCATCCAAGCAAATGAAGCAATTTCTGGAGCTTTTGATCCGACTTAGAGTCCACATTTTTTCCTCCCTTTTGAGCATCGATAAATGGTTTGATAAGCTTCATACACGATATAGTCGCATTTGCCAACTTTACTGTACTATTTTGCAATTCACTAAGCTTCCATGAACAGGGCATCGCTACATGTAGTTCCCTAATGTTGAATTTGGTCAATCTCTTGAGTAGAAACTCTTGAACTTGTTCCAAATAATCAGGTCTTAACGACTTAATGCATTGTAGAGAATAATGAAGGATCTCCAAACAATAGAAGCATGTCAAGCCTTTGCCGTCTATCAAAAAGGGTTGTAGTGAAACCAACTGATCTTGAGAAATTAACGTACCTTTGCATTTAACAAAAGTTGAAATCAACTTCATTGGTTTCTCAACTTCGCGGGAGTTGTGTAAAAGATCTAACGAAAATTCAATAATGCACTTCATAGTGGGCAGGAACTCGACAGAGTACTCCTCTAGAAAAAGTTCAAAGAGGAAGCAGTTTTTGTCTCCACTGCAAAGAATCTCCATAATAACCTGGACTGCATCAGAAAGCGCAGACTTCAGATCTAAGTCTGCTTCGCAAGCTCCATCACAAATCAACAAATATAATAGAGTAGACTTCGACAATTCCTGTACCACATTATCCTCATCTTCAACTCGTTTGAGTAAGGTCAAGGCAATTCTTGATTTAACCGAGTTCAGTCTCAGGGTTGAATACATCAGTCTTGACAACTTTATCACTCTTTTCCGAACTTGAACACTTGTATCATTCATGCAGTCAGATATCTGTTGATGAAAGTTCTCAATAACATCAGGTCTTGTTGTAAGGTACTTGCTCATTAGTTCAATCACCGCGTCTCTAACTAAGGGAGAATTATCCTTTAGTCTGTTGGAAATTGATTCTTGAACATACGAAGACAACAACAACAGCGGCTCTATTTCGATAAGTGTCGTCAATATCTTAATTGCTCTCGTTTTTGTCTTTATTTTCGGGTTCTCGAGAGACTTGAGAAGCAATTTCAAGAAGTTTTCATACAATATTGGTAATTCTTGAGAAAGTAGGATGTTTGTGAACGACTTTATGGACAGCTGGTCCTTGTTAGAGTTTACGATTTGATTTAAATTGATTGAATTATTCTTCAAGAAGGCAATTAGGTATGTTTGCAAGCTGACTAGTATCCGCTTATTCCTCTCTATTTCGAGAAACTTTGCATCAATCAAATCACTGCCTTTCTCCATAACTTGAGACAACTCATAAACCAACTTTAAAGCCAAGAACTTCATCGAAGGACTGAAAAATTCGCTCTTATTCAATTGCAACTGCAAGTATTCCAAGCAGTCAACGACATGAATTTCAAATAGTTTGCAGTCTCCTACATTCGAATTCAAGCTCAATCTAAAGTTTTGGTCTGAAGATTTCTTTAGAGCAAGAATTCTTTCTCCTACTAGTCCCAACATTTCTAGAAGATAGGTTTCAACTAATCCAGAGCTATTTTGTTGGACGGTAATCAAAAGAGACTTCACCAATGAGATAAGCATCACTTCAGCCCCAGGCCACTCAGGATATACTAACATGATGAGTAAGTCCTCCAAAAAGAGCTCCAAAATATTCTTCAGTGTTTGATCCGCAGTCTTAGTTAATTTTGAGATTAAGAACGAAGAAATCTCATTTGCGGTCTGGATTGACTGATTGCATATTTCTTTGGCCTTTTGTATAATCGTAGAAGTTGAATTTTGCGAATAGTTCGAAAAGCTTTCAATTTTGAAACTCTCCACAAATTTAACTAACAAACTGGTTATTAGTTGGATGTTCCCTCCCCTTGGCAACTTGAATTGCCTTGCACCATTTTTCTGCTGAGGAAGTTTATCTAAGTTTGACAAAACTTCATGTAATATAAATCCGCGTTGGTCCTCCCTGTTGCTGAAGATTTGTAACAATTGATTGGATGCTACTGCCTTAAGATTTTCCAAAGAGGATCTCGATTTCACGTTTACTTCCGCAAATATAACCAGAACTGATAAGTACTCTATTTTTGTAAGTATTTGTTCATCGACGCTGAACCTCGAAGCGTGAATCGAAATCATATCCAAGATAATTCCCAAATCAGCTTCGATTAATGTGTGCATCTGTATCTGGATTGAAGAAAAAGTATCACCTCTGGTGTAAAACGGAATAATTACCTCTGTAGTTAGTGTTGTAACGTATTCTATTGTACTCTTCAAATAATCCTCCAAATATAACCGCTTATGCAAATTTGTATTTAGAATCATCATCGCAACTTTACATGCAAGAATATAATGTACGCAACTTTCAAACATTGAGTTATTGTCTAAAAGTGAATCCCACACATTAGATGTCGAATCTAGTATTAAGACATGGCATAGTTCTTGTAGCATCATCAACTTGTCCACAGGTATGTTCTCTAAAATTTGGCTATTAACCAATCTGAGTAAGTCATCGTGTATAACTATTAATGTAGACTTTGCAAGGTACTTCCTTTCATCTTTTATTAACCAAATATCATCTCCAATTATCGGTTGGCCTATTCTATCCAAAATTGTAGTAAGGGAATTGTACGCATTCAAAGTCATCTCGTCTAAAGTCAAATACGTTGGCCTCTGAAATCGCTTTGAAGAGTATTCCACATCTTCCGTCAAGTCTAAACTTCTCTTAAATGGTACACCTACGTGAGCTAACTCCTTACCATATTTTCGTAAGTAGTTGTTGTTGTGGAGTCCTCGTTCAGTATCGGGGTAGCTTCTTCGTACGGACAACCTAGTCACATCAATGTCCTTTTCTAGTTTTATTAATGGTGAGACAAATTTAAACTCCTGTGAAATACTATCGAAGAGGCGTTGTTCGAATGCTGGAAGATCAAGTTTTATATTAGCTTCTCCACTCTGTCCCTTTTTAAACTTTAGGTCCTCTAATTCAGAATCATTAAAGGATTCAAAATCTACCGCAAAGTATTCAGCAACTTCTGAGTATGAACTATCGTTAATTGACTTTCGTAGTTTTCTGGAACTATTACTGGAGACCTGTAACTTCAGGTCATCTGGATCAGGAACAATCCCTTTAGTAGATATTAGGGGAGCGATATCTTGCCGAGGTATTAAATGAAGTAATGGAGTAACACTTAGTGCTTCTTTTAAATTAGACGGGTGAACTCCCGTCATGAAATGAATGTAAATGGGTGATTATAATAATTACACGCTCAGATGGTACAAAAAATGTTTCAAATTCGCACCAATAAAGACAGATTCAGTAAAGAACTACCCTCAGCTATAAATCCTAGTTGATAAATTTTAGGGTTTGTGTTAATAACAATAATAGTGTACTATGGGGTGTATGTGTGCAATTCAAAATTGTCTATATAACTAAATAAAAAACTTTCTTGCATTAATTATTAATATAGCTCTAGGATTAAAGGCTACCAGATAAAACGATTACAATATAAAGGAAACTACAGAAATCTAAGTAGATTAGCAATTCATTCAGTCTTATAATTCTACCTGGGTGACCCTGACCCCCCTTGATGAGATCCTGAGCTAGACGAAGATGGTGCTCGCGATAAAGGATTCGGGCCAATTTGCAGTAGCTGTTGTTGTTGTAACTGCTGTTGTTGCAATTGCTGCTGTTGTAATTGTTGCTTCTGAAGTATTACCTTCTTTCTTTGCTCATACTCTAACTTCGACATGTTCTGCATATCCAAAGGCAACGAAACCGGAGAACCGCCTGGCTTCCGTTGTTGAAGTTGCGGACTTTGAATGTGTTGCAGTTGCTGAAGTTGCTGTTGCTGAGCAGTTTTTGCTGCCTTTAACATCTGCAATTGGCTTCTCTCCTGTGGCGTCAAGCCTGAAATTTGCGGCAGTGCTTTGTGAGCTACAGCTGCCAGTTGTCTAAATTGAGTTGCTGCATTTTGAGGAAGATGCGGTTGAGCTAATCTTTGTTGAATTTGTTGTTGTTGAAGCCTTTGTTGTTGTAATTGCTGCTGCGTTGTTTGACCAGTTGTGGCTTGAGCCGCTTGTGCTGCTTGTGCTTGGTTATACCTATTCTGTTGCTGTTGTTGAAGGCTCGCCAAATATTGAGCAGCTAGTTTGGTTACTTGTTCCTTGGTAAAACTAGGGTTTTTCTGTTGAATCGAATTAATTATTGCAGAAACTTGGGCTGGAGCAAATTGCACACGAGGCTTTGTACCTGATGCTGCCTGCAACGATTGTGATTGATTGCTTTGACTCAGCAAAGGAGCTTGAGAAGGAATCGCTTGCGTTGGCGAACTTTGCTGCATGTTCGCTAATTTGCTTTGAATTATTTGCTGTTGCTGCAACTGAGGCGACAGCTTATTGAGTGGAACATTCTGCACAAGTGATGGGCTCTTTGCTTGAGAATTCATTGGATTCAGCTGTTGCATCATTCTCCGTTGCTTTTGAATCAATAGCTGTAACTGCTCGGTAGTATATGGGGTACCGTTAGGGGTAGTTGGAACTTTAGAATGGAATTGGTTACTAATAGCCGTTCCTTGTTGTAGTTGTTGTTGTTGGAGTAACTGCTGTTGAAGTTGTAGTTGTTGTTTTTGTAGTTGCAGTTGTTGTGATTGGGAGCCCCCACTATTTAAATTCAGACCGCTTTGAACGCGCTGAATATTTGCAGCAGTGGCTATAGGGGATGCTATGGAACTCAAGTTAGCTGCCTGTCCTGAAGCGTTTGCTATAGGGACTGCTGATGCCAGACTAGTCGTGCTCGCAGCGTTCGAACTTGGGCTTACTGCTGTATTCGCGCTGCCAGCAGCACCAGCGGGCCTTTTAACACCAATTTGTTGCTTTTGCTGCTGGGTAACAGCAGCCAACATTCGAGATCTAGTTACTTGTTGATTCAAATGGGCCTCCTGGATCGACTTATCTCTATCGAATTTTAATTTTGATAACTCTGCTGGCGTTGGAACACGATCAGCAACTCTAGTAGTGCTAGCGCCTGGTGTCCCATTAGCATTAGATGAGCTACCATTACTAGCTGGAGAAGCCGTCGCAACAACACCGGAGTTAGCACCTCCATTACTGGTTGCATTCAAGTTGCTTTCAGTCGAAGTGGTCGATTCTAAGGAGGTAGTGCCATTTGCGCTGCCTCCATTATTTGTCGACTCATTCAATCTCCTACCCGTGATTTTAGTTGCTGCAATTTCTCGTTTCTTCATACACTTACGCATAGCATCAAAGAGAGATGCCCAACGTAGTCTGCGATGCCCTCTTTGGATTGACTCCGTACCAACTCCAAGTGGTGAAATCCTTCTCTTGGTAGTCAGTTGAGCCTTGTGAGCATGTTCCAACCATTTCTGAGCATGATAAGCATAAACTCCTTTCATGTCTGAAAATTGGAATTTTTCATTCAACTGTATGTATCTCTCAAAACATTGCCAAGGGGTTCGCCTTTCGATGTTAGATTTGTATTTCTTCAAACTTGAAGCAAACAGCAGAAGATGCTCTGAGATGAGATCCCAATTAAATGAGAATTCTGCAACATAATGTATAAGATACTTATCATCTTGGGGAAGCCAAATAGTGGGCGATCTATAATCGATATTCTTGATCAAAGGTGGCTTTGGTGGTTTCAAATAACTAAACCTCCTACGAGATTGAAATCCAAACAATCCTTTCTGGTATTCAGGTGGGCCACCAGTTCTTTTACTATTAGGCTTACTGGAATCCTTGAGTACAATCTTATACCAATCATCGTCATCGTCAAATGGGTGCAAGAGTCTGGAAACCGGTATCATAGAGTTGTCAGTTGATTTCAATGAGGGTGTCGGGTTTATGTTAAGGGTATCATCATCAAAAGGTGTGAACTTTGGCAAATTCTTGATTATCGATTGGTCTATTTTCTTAAGCTCGTTGATATCAATGTGTAGTTTGAAAGGACTTTCTGAAGAAGGAGCATTATATGTTGGACGTACCGTTGGTAATATTTGTGCGGGTGTGGGAACGTAGACATTTTCGTCATCTTCAACTTCCTCTTCGGTCTTTGTTAATAGTTGTACATCGATACTCTCACTAAATTGTGGTGTCATTTCCACTTGGTCAGCGGAACCTACTTTTTCAGTTAAAGAATCAAACTCGAGAAGTCCTGTAGCTTCACTAGGATCCAGTTCTATTTTATCGAGTACAGGCAATTGTATAACATCCGTAACATCCATGTCAATGTCTTGCAGACTATCGTCTACAATAGGAGCAGTCAGTTCCCCAGCTAAAAGCCCTAAAGCGCTAGCTCTTGTGATTTCTTCGTCAGAAAGATGAACGATTTGTTTCCGCCTTATGCAAACAACGCTTCCATACCTCCAATAATCCTTTACAGCATGGGCTATTACAACACAGCATGATTTCTTAAACTTCAGAGACTCTTTAAATTCGACTGCCATCCATCTTGCCTCATCTAGCAAATTGTCCCACGTGAAAGTATACTTCTTGGTCTTCTTGGCATAAGTGTATGGATCATAAAATCTCTGAGGTTGTCTCAATGACCACTTTCCTTGCCTCTTCAACTCCTCAATTCGCGAATACAAAACTGCAATTTTCCCTTCCAATAATGCTAGTTCATAATTTTCAGTCATTAGCGCCTTATTACTTCCAGGAAGTAATTTGATTAGCGGAAGTGTCTGAGTTAAGTAATACAACTCTGCCAAAGATGAAACTGTATGAGGTTTCGTAGGATAATGTTCTGGAACAGACAATATCTCGAGTTCACTAATGTCCTTAGATAAGAATTCATCTAAAGCTTCGTTAGAAACTTCCTGTTGTGGCTTGAGTGATGTTATCGTTGAGACTTTTGTTACTTTCAGGTTATTGAACCTCTGCGTTTTGATTTTTTTTGCTACATGACCATCGTTGGACAGAACATTTCTCTTGTTAGGATTAAAAAAGGTGTTATCCACTGATTTCATTATCATTTCTTCTAATTTACCATTTAACTCTCCATCTATCAATTGCTGAAACTCCAAAGGAGTTTGCACCTTGAACTGAAGTATTCGTGGGTCAGCATCAAATGAATTTCCCAACTTTTCAAGAAGTGGATCCTCGACAAGGTGTAGAAGCTCTTGAAGCTTGTTCAAGCGGGTCATGGTTGTCTTCGAATGAAGTTGTTAGATATGTTTTTCGATCTCTATGTTCTTCCCGTGACAAAATGTATGCAAATCATGAGATTACTGTCATGTGACTCAGCTGTAACTTTCAGGTTAACCAGAAATTACTACTAGAAGGTAGAATTTAATCGAAAACATATTTTAAAGCTTTCTTCTTGACTCAACAATATGCTAAAGTATTTGATACGACAGAAAAGTTGGTTTTAACTTCTGGCGAAACTACAAGTCGTTATTATGTAGTAATCACGAACAACTATCACTCCCAAAAAAACAAAAAAAAACATTTGCGTCTTGTGTGGATCGAACACACGACCTTTCGATTAATGACTGACACTTCAGTCGAACGCTCTCCCAACTGAGCTAAAGACGCATTTCTTATACAAAGGAACTGTCAAAGAAACTAAGATGGTAAACAAACCTTAAGCACATTCAGAGCACATTAAAACAAGTTATAAATAATAAGACAGTTACCAGAAATGAAATATCGGTAGAGAATACAACGTTGTCATACGTCTCCATTTACTAGAAAATAACATTCTGTTTTCGATATTACTGGCGGTGTTATTTAACTAGATACATTATCATATCTTACTGATGATTGAATTACTGTTTTGAATAAAATTTCAAAACATGCATATGCCTTATTTTATATAAGATTTTCTTTCAAAAACCCTTTATCATTTCTAGAGTTTTTGTAATAGTCAGGGTTATCTGTTTTCTAATAAATTTCCGATACAAAGAAAAACGCATACTCTGTGCTTATCACTTTTATCATGCTGATAAGGATGTACTCCAAATTTCAACATTCAGTATTAGTTATATTTCATGATTTTTGCAACTAGTTGACTTCATGTATATGAGATGACGCACAATCTGATTTGATTTTGATCAAGTTATATTATGATATGTTTTATAAAGCTTTTAAACTATAGCTAGAATGACTATAAGCTATTGTAAAAGTCTTTTAAGTCTAACAGAAAAATATAAAAACAAGTGCGCAATGGATATGGTTTTAATGTTGCATTTATACGACATTGACTATATTTTAGACTATAATACAGCATTGATTTTAGTATTCGTAGAATTTTTCGAACAAATTACGTTTGTAACGACCAGACATTATTGTTTTATCTTACTCATATAGACCTTACTAATATAATTTAATTTAACTGTACAATACTTAGAATTTAGTATATTTATTAAATTTGCAAAAATTGCTTAAAGATTTACATAGACCATTCCTTCATCGAACAAAGATGCGCCCGTCAGTGTATCATTTTTGGTTGTTAACCATTTTAAGTCGTGAAAGTTGAAATTAAGTTCAAGGTACGGTCCAGTATAACATTTTTCTTTTGATTTGTTATTTTGATGGCAAAGAAGCTTCTGTCTTAATTACTGAGTTTAATTACTTCGTTATTTCCTTAGTAGTAGGTTCTTGGAAATGTAACGATTTGGCATTTAATCCAAGGGGTTATTGATTGTGTTTCTCAAGTTTTGACTTGAGCCATTATCGTTTCTATGTATGTTACTATCCTTAAGTCTATTAAGTGCAATGTACGAGTTTCTGGTAGGTCTTGACGACATAGAAGGTAAATTTGCTTTCTTAGAAGCAGGTAAACTTGCAATAACGTTTTTATCAGGAGTTGATCTTAAAGCAGATTCAAAGTATGGAGCATAAATGTAAAATTCAAAGTTTTTAAACTTGGAAGTAGGTTGATTGGGCATAGAAATTGGAAATTAATTGTGTTGTTGGAATGCATAATTATAGTTTCTTGGTAATCGTATTTTGTTATGAAGGAAATCGTTAGTTTTGTTTATGTTAATACTGTTGAAGAATCGATTTGTTTTCTGCAAATCGTTTTAAGAGAAACAGGTTTTCAATTTGGTGCTAGTTTATGAATAGTAAAAATTCTCTACTTATCTGTTAAAGAAATATGTCGTTACATCGAAACCGTGTGTCCACTTCCTTAATTGTATCGTACTTACAGATAGCATATAAGTTGATAATGTTGTTTCGGATCGTGGTAGATATAATAAAGGCTATAAAGAAAAGCATATTTGGCTGTATTGATTAAATGATCAGTATTGGTATTTGCTCTATTCATGAAGAAGTTGGTTTAGCTTTTTCATTTTTGGAGTGCTTGCAAATACTGGAGACTTAGAATAATTTGCCAAGCTACAGAGCATTAATAACCCGATGGTAACAAGTATTTAATATCATTAATTATTATTAAGTTATAATCTTGCCCAGAGTATTTCCATGTCTATATATATATGTATATGTGCATTACTTTAGTACATGAAATAAAAATAATAAGACTTAGAAGCTACCGTCTCAATACTAGCTAGCTCAGTCATTCACAGACATCAATATAGTATGGTGCGCTTAAATGTAAAATGGTATACGTGTAAATTGGATAGGGTAAGATGTGTTTGCTGGTAACAATTTGAATTCGTAAAGTCAACTTTTCATCCTGGGCTTAGAAAGTTTGTAGGATAAGTTTTTTGTCTACTGATTGTGGACGCAAGAGAGTAAAAGTACTACACTCCTAACCTGAGAATGAATCTAAATTATTGTTATATCTAAAATAATGAAGAAAGTATATTCTGCATCAAAACATTTGTATGTGCTGGATAAGACATACGATGACATTTTATTTAAACCACTTAATTTTGTATTGTATGCTATGATTATTGGAAATTCTAGATCAAGATCTGCTAATGCAGATCATAATCGGTGGAGTCGTGTCTTTTTTAAATGGTGCGTTAAATATTATCGATAATGATGTAATTTGATGTAGTATTGGGGTATGCACCATCGCCTTCTTGCTAATGGCTGAGGATGAGAAAATACTGTTATTTTTTTCTATACATGATTGCTTTAATACCCTTATACTACTTGATTCTTGTTCTTACTGCTTGCTTGAAGATGTTTTAGCTATTGAAGTATCTTCTAGTTTGGTCCGACTTGGTACTTTCACTTTGATTGATGCTTACGAGGAATAAGAGGCTTTATTTGAGTACAGTCCATTGCCCACATTTAGCTACGAATAAATTAGGTGCAATAGAGAATTGGGTGCAAGAATTGGTAAACGTCAATTTGTTTTCATAAAATTTCCCGGGCCTTATCCATAATTTCCACGACAACAAAGTTTGAGTTACTACTAAATGGGTATTAGATTCCTTTTGAATACTTTTTGTTAATTATGGGTATTAAAGTCCTTTTGTATATTTTTTTTTAAGCTGGTGAGGGTGGAAACACTCACCATTCTGGTAAAGATCAAGGTAATATAGTCCCGGATAATTCGGACAATACATGAAAAATTTCTTTTTATATAATAAGCGTATCGAATAGATTCCAACCATGGACTTTTCAATTGTGATCTGTGCATGGATAACGTACACAAAGTTAATAGCACGTGCCATGTCAAAATTGAAGAACCAAAGATGCAAAATAACCACAGTGCAAAAGTATATAAACTGGATTGTGCTCATTTATTCCACCGTACTTATCTACATCCATATGACAGTGACTGCAACAATATCCGCTGATGCTCATCTTTTTGAGCCAGTACAACCCCCAAATACCCCCTTGAATGTAAAGGTACAGTCGATTAGGGCCCTGCCTTATTATGAAGAACCTCACCTATTGCAGTTGTCTAGACTAACACCAGATTATCAAGCCTTATCACTTGCATTGCAACATTTAGTTGTCAAAGATTCAAGGTATGCATTCGATCCCTACGAAGAAGCCTTCAACATTAAAGAAGTGATACTTCTCGCCAGAAAGTATGCTACTGAGCTACATACAGTTTTCGAGAATACTACCGTTTACATCATTGCATTTAGATCTATTCTTATTGAAGAAGTTCAACTGTCTGTTACAAAAAGACAATGGCTTGGAGATGTCGATAAAGCATCTCATCAAGAGGCCACCGAATCTGGAGGTCTAATCAAGTATTGGTTTGGAGTACCAGATGATGAACATGCGCAGAACTTGGCCACATGTTGGTGGACTAGTAAAGAAAATGCAGTTAAGGGTGGAGGTGGAAAAAACCATAGAGAAGGTATGAAGAAAGTTAAGAACTGGTTCAAGCACTGGAAGGTTGAGGAGTACGAAGTAAAGATCAACGCGGAAGGATATGAATGGAATAGGATAAAATAAATTTCCAGGGCATATTCTACATTGGAAATAGTAAATAGATTTGAAGAGTTGATAGATTGTGTAAAAATATAGTCATATGTGTCTACTTCTTAGTCCTAATGTTTTATTCGTTGTAGAATGGTAAGCTCCTGAATTCTTGAATGAAATAATTTATTTTGCTTACTGCTGGATATTTTGTCCATTTTGAAAGATAAACTTCGTCAAGATTTATACTTTAAGGTTTTGGTAAGGCATTTCAATCAATCCCATAAAATCATGTAATTTAAAGACCAGCGAGTTAGTGTAGATAAATTGTCTATTTTGGGAAAATTCGTGCATTTGGAGTGCATTAGATATTCGCTGAAGATAAGATTTGAAGTCTTCTCAAAGTGTGGCGAAAATCTTGTCTTGGCGACTCAAAGCTTATTGATTAAATTTCACATCCACCATCAGATGATATTCTCCATAATTATCTTCAATCATCATGAGGGTAGGTTGGTAGTTAGTTTTCGATTTGATGAGCTCTTGATTACGAAAAATTTGTTCATAATAACATTTCATGGTCTTAAGTACTATTCTACATTAAATTACCCTCGATTTGACGTAATCATCATTGGCTGAAAAGCTATCTTGCTATGCTTTCATTCCCATGTCATAAGAAAACTTAGAACCCTGTCAAGTCTAACTGTTCCAAAGATATTTTGCACCCAAATGTAATCACATGACTTGGCACAATGTTCTTAAGCCTCGAGCCGCATGGAATCCGAAAACTCCGTGTTGTACAATCAAGGTGCAACGGTTGTATTACATTAGTAGCAAACTCCTCTAGTCCCACCAGAGTAATTCCGATCCTAGCACTTAACCAGGAGCTTGTGCTACTTTGAATTCCGGCAATTTTGTTAATGTTGCGTCATTTTGAAGCGGAATGATCGTATAGCAATCACCGAAATGAAATAGACTACCAAGTGCTTAAACTATGTATTGCTGCTGGTGCATTCATAAAAGATCTATAGTCACAATAGACGATCGACTGATTATCTTGATGGCAGGATTTTTTAATATATTTCAATGCTCAACATGCTTGAAGCAATCCACGGATCATTTTCCGTGTCGTTAAGTTCCAATTAGCCGTCCCTTTCATTCCGCGTGGACTATTTTTTAACGTGTCCACAGTACTGTATCGCATTAGTTCTATCAGCTTTTTTAATAAGCTAACAATTACAATAACACCCTGGATTTCGCAATGAGCCACATATTCTAGAGCCCCAGATATGCATGCAGTGTTAAATCGACAGCAAGAATTGGTTTATATAAATAGGTGGCTTGAAGATGTATCTACGTAGTATATTTCACGAGAACAAATCATATAAGGTATAATATATCTATATAGAATAACTTTGCCACCCATATTGATTAACCATCTTGTATTATTATTTATAACTTCAACACAACTAACTGCACAATATGAGTGAAGTCAAAAATGACGTAAATGACGTAAGCGGAACCAATAAAGCTGACAGTCTCAAGAAGGACTTCGTGTCCGAAGAAGTGAAGTCAATACCTTCGGAATCTGATATTCTTGTTGAAGTAAATGATAAGAACAGAGTCTATATCTTGAAATCGAAGTTGGTTGCAGATGCTATAACAGACATTGGTTGGGGTAAATACCAATGGGGGTTGTTCTTTGTTGCTGGTTTTGGGTGGTTAGCAGATAACGCTTGGCCCGTAGCCACTTCTCTTATCCTCGCGAGAATGACTGAATCTAATGGTGTTCATTACCCACCAAAGCGTGCCCCGTATTTGACCTTAGCTCAAAATCTTGGTCTTTTAGCTGGTGCAGCCTTCTGGTCGTTATCCTCCGATATCATTGGTCGTCGTTGGGCCTTTAACTTGACATTTTTAATTACTGGTGTCTTTGCAATCATTGCTGGTGCAGCTCCAAATTTTGCCGCAGCTGGTGTATTTGTTGCCCTTTGGAGTTTTGGGGTTGGAGGAAATTTGCCTGTAGATAGTGCAATCTTCTTAGAAGCGCTTCCAGCAACCCATCAATGGGTGTTAACAGTAATGAGTTCTTGGTGGGCTTTGGGTCAAATCCTTGCCACTTTGCTTTCATGGGCTCTCATCTCCAACTTTTCCTGTGATGATACGGCAACAATTTGCTTAAAAAAGGATAACAAAGGTTGGAGATACTTTTTATTCACCATGGGTGGCCTCACATTACTTATGTTCATTGCTAGATTTGCTTTCCAAGTGTTTGAATCCCCTAAATTTTACTTAGCCAGAGGTGACGATGAAAAGGCAATTAGTACCTTGGAAAAGATTGCTAAGATCAACAAGAAGGAATTAGCCATCACTATTGAAGATTTAAAGAGAATCGACGAAATTTATGGTGATGGAACCACTGGAGCTACCGGAAATCTCCTCATTCAAGAAAAGCTTAAGAAATTCAATACTTCTCATATTAGAGAATGCTTCAACACAAGAAAATCTGCCTTATCAGCTGGTCTTATTATCCTCACCTGGGGTATTATTGGTCTTGCTTTCCCATTGTATAATGCTTTCCTCCCATACTATCTTGAAACTAGAGGAAATGCAAATGAGCCGTTAAGTGTTCACACAACTTATCGTAACACCTTAATTGTTGCTGTAATTGGTGTACCTGGTGCCATTGTTGCCGGTTTTTTGGTTGAACTCCGTATTGGAAGAAAAGGAACTCTTATTGGTTCACTCATTCTCACAGGAGTCTTCCTTTTTGGTTCAACTACCGCAAAGACGAGTAATGCTAACCTTGGTTGGAACTGTGCCTTCTCATTTGCATCAAATGTAATGTATGGTGTCTTATACGCTTATACTCCGGAAGTGTTTGTATCTAAGGTTAGAGGAACAGGTGTCGGTCTTGCAGCATCGTTCAATAGAGTGATGGGTGTTTTTGCACCAATAATTGCTATTTATGCTGATTTGACGACAAGCGTCCCAATATTCGTATCTGGTGCCTTGTTCATAGTATCGGCAGTCTTGGTTGTTTTCTTCCCATACGAACTGAGAGGTAAGAGTGCATTATAAGTCATTTCACGTGATTGTAATAAATCAGTGGTAGACTATAATATTAAGCTGTAAATTATATTTTTTGTAGTTCGTACCAATAATGGCAATGATGCCAATTAGGTCACGTTATTAATCATCTCTTGTAAGAAGACGCCCATTATGTCAAATGCACCTAATAGTCACCTGTAGCAATTAGTTGCAACTGTACTGTAAATTGTGAATCCTGCATATTACCATTTTTTGCAACCAAGATGTACAACTGCTAAATTGGAGCATCGATCTTCGATTGTGGATCTTTCCATATCAAAACTTAATTCTTGTGTTTGAGGTGTTTTAGGGCATAATGCAAGCTAAGCATTCCTATTTTAGATACCCGTTGGAAAGGAATCTGTACTTTGGCAACGTTGAAATGAATAAAACAAAATCAACTTTGTATCCAAAGCTAATCAAATTTACTAAATCTATAACATCTGATTCTTGGAACACGTCAGCTACAGCAAAATATTATTCGAATCTGCACCGAATACCACAAGTGGAGTGTTCTAGTTTTGTCATTATAGGTTGACGTATAATCTTAAAATTATGTGCAGGATTTGACTCTCAAAAAATTCCTGTTCCGCTCCCGGAAAAGGTTATCCGTGGAATACCCATGATGCCTACAAAATTTATTCTAACACATCGAAGAATGTTAAAGATCGTTCAAATAAGTGCAATAATCTATAAAGCTTCCTCAAGGTTCTTCTTTGAGAACAATGGCCATAAACTGATTCATAATCCTTGCATGAATAGAACAAAATAATAAAGAACAATTGCAATGTGATGCAATACATTTAGAACACCCCACTCATATCATTTTATAAGTAGTTGCCATCGTCATGTACCAAATAATCCGAGGCTATACCCAAGATACTACGAGATAGATTTTTTTGTGTTGTTGAATAGCCGCGCATATCATAATTTGCCAATTGCGGCATCGGAAACGAAGTACTCTATTGATTGAATTAGATAGTTACAGCCTGGAATTGAAAACTAACAAAGAGAATGCCCTAGGGTTTACTATTACATTTTGAAACTTTTCAAGCTGCTCATATCCGATTGATTTCCATTTAAGTTTTTATTAATCTTGTAAAGAGTGCTGAAAGACTCATAAAGAGCGTACACATTCCAAAAGCTAAAATGGATACATGTGGAGTATTACGTAGTCTTATTTTGTGTGCCATACGGTTCCTATAATATCCATACCGCTCCGAAGTCGATTTTGGCTATGCGAGGGTAACGATTGCAAATTTTTTCGACCCTTTAGGGATTAAGCGTGGAAATTTCTGAACTAACGTGGCGTGCTTAGGTAGTATAAATAAACACCAATCTCCATGTAATAACATATTCCCAATCATAATTATGTCAACAACTTCAACATCCTCAATAGCATCAAAAGATGAATATGCTCCAGTAGAATACAATGCTGAACACAGACTAGCGTTAACAAAAACAGAAACTCAAAAATCGCTACATGACCTTGGTATTGAAAGTGAAATCAGGGAGACGATTACGAATCAAAATATCCCTGTCCAAAATGCCATCTTTCCAGAAGAATTCACTTTGGAAACTAATACAGGTTTAGTAAAAATTGAGACTTTGCATTCCATCGGTCGTACAAAGACGCATCAGTCAGTCGACCCTGAGATTGAGTTGGTCACTTTCGTAGTAGGAGATCCAGAGAACCCACATAATTGGTCTATGCGTACGAAGTGGTTTTACACACTCATATACTCTTTGTTTGTTATTTGTTCTGCTTATGGTAGTTCATGTATATCAGCTGGTATTTCGATTATGAACAAACAGTTCCATGTTGCGGACACAGTATCAATTGCTGCAACATCCCTAATGGTGTTTGGATTTAGTTTTGGTCCATTGCTTTGGGCTCCTATGTCCGAAAGAATTGGAAGAAGACCGGTGTATTTTATTTCTTACGGACTTTACGTCCTCTTCCAAATCCCATGTGCTTTAGCTCCAAACATCACTTGCTTATTGATTTGTAGGTTTTTGAGTGGTGTTTTTGCTTCAAGTGCTTTGACCAATATTGCCGCGTCCATTGTCGATATTCATAATGAAACAAGAGCACTTGCTATTGCATTTTTTGCTTTTGCCCCATACTCTGGACCAGTCATTGGTGCCATTGTAAATGGTTTCATTGTGGATTTCGTAGGTATCTTCGCTACAAACATCTGGGTCAACATGGGATTTGCAGGAGTAATGTGGATTTCGATCTCCTTACTTCCAGAAACTTGTGCACCAGTTATTCTCAAGAGAAGAGCTGCAAAATTAAGAAAAGAAACAGGTAACCCTAAGATTATGACTGAAGCAGAACTCTCGCCAGTACCCTTTAAAGAAATGGCAAAAACAATATTGCTACAACCACTAATGCTTTGTGTTCAAGAACCAGTTCTCATGCTTATGTGTGGATATGTTGCCCTTGTTTATTCCATTCTTTATGCCTTCTTTTACGCCTACCCATTCATTTTCGCTCAACTTTACGATTTTAGGGAACATGTCATTGGTATGATGTTTATTCCAATTATTATTGGGGCTGCATTTGGGTTAACAACTACTCCAGTTCTTGAAAGGAAATATGTTGCGTTATCAAAAAGAAGAGCAACTGTACCCGAAGATAGATTGATTGGTGCCATGATTGGTGGTCCATTCCCATGTATTGCCTTATTCATTCTTGGTGCCACTTCTTTCAAGCATGTCATTTGGGTTGGCCCTGCTTCTTCCGGTCTCGCTTTTGGTTACGGAATGATTCTTGTTTATTACTCAATTAACAATTATATTATTGACACTTACGCCAAATGTGCATCGTCTGCATTAGCAACAAAGGTTTTTATTAGGAGTTCTGGTGGTGCTGCATTCCCCTTATTTGTTACCTTCATGTATGAAAGATTGGGATTACAATGGGGTTCATGGCTTTTGGCCTTCATTTCTGTCTTCATGGCCATTTTACCATTTTTGTTCTACTATTATGGTAGTGCATTAAGAGCTAGATTATCAAAGACTGATTACACTATTTCGAAATAGATCTGAATTAAAATTATCTATTTTTGCAAGATTTTGCAATTATTTAATAATTTTTTTTGCCTTAATTGGCTCATATATTTGCACCATACCATATACATATCATAATAAATAATTAAACGCACTAACATAATTTCACTGTAAGCAGCACGTTTAGAAATTTTGGGGTCTAGTTGTGGCCTCAATCTCCTATACACAGATATGATAAATGATAGATTTCAGATTAAAAGTCACGCCTGAGACTTTTCACAAAACTTCATCACACCAAACTTTTACTACAACATGTCGTTACCAGGCTTTGGGGGACCGTCAAATGATGACGAAATCAAATCGAAACATCAAATATCAATTCCAGAAGGGAATGAATGGAGGATTGAAGTACCATTTAAAGCATTTTTAAAACTAACAGTAACCAGCGGTATTGCTGAAATATTTGGAACGGAACTACCAGTAAACACTGAAGTTCAATTCTGCGGAGCTAAATGTGCTATATATGCACCTGTAGGATATGGTGGAGCAACATTAGAGTATTCAGTATCTCAAAATAAGGATAATATGACCAATGAACCCGATGATATTGGCGAATATATTAGTGAAGAAACAGTCATGGACTCGTATTTGAACTTACATTTTATTTTAGAAAGTTTAAGAATCAAAGAAGGTCCAAGAGTTTTAATATTAGGAGGCCCAAACTCAGGAAAGACATCACTTGCTAAGATACTTTCGCTGTATGCTGTGAAAATGAATAGTACACCAGTATTGGTCAACCTTAATCCTAGAGATGGGGTATTTGCCCTTCCAGGATCCCTTACAGCTACAACAATAAGTGATTCATTTGATTTGGAATCATGCCAAGGGTACGGTTCATCAACAACTTCTGGAACACTTTATCATAATCCAAAACAACCAATAGTAAAGAATTTTGGCTTCACAGATCACAAATCGAATCTTGAACTTTATAAATATCAAGTTTCCAAATTGGGAATAACAGTGATGTCAAGATTACTGGAGGATTCAAAAGTTGGTAAAGCGGGGACAATTATAGATACTCCAGCTTTAAACATAAAAGACATAAATATTATAGAAAACATTGTTTCCGACTTTGAAGTCAATTTTATTATTGTAATTGGAAATGAACGTTTACTTCTCGACCTAAAGAAAAAATTCAAGCATAAGGATTCATTAAATATATTGAAAGTTCCTAAAAGTGAAGGATGTGTAGAGATTGATGAATCATTCATTAGAAGATCTCAAGAAGAAACAATTAAAGAATATTTCAATGGTAATTATAAAACCGTATTATCTCCTTTTAAAACTGATTTAAATGTCAGTGATTTCAAAATTTTTAAAGGAGTGGAACAACTGGAGTTGGGGAATGCATTCTTACCTTCAGGGGATTCATATGAATCCACTGAAAAAGAAGATCTGCTTGATAAATACTTTACATTATTAACAGAACCAAGTCCTTCGAACTTGGATAATTCGATTTTGGCAGTAACCCATTTGGAAATAAGAAATTTTTCTAATAAAGAATTGCTAAGTACTTCTATATTGGGGTACGTTCATGTGAACAAATTTGACGAAGGTAGAGGAAAATTGAAGGTTTTATTGCCTTCACCAGGTAATTTTCCTAAAAATGTGCTAATTCTGACAGGTGTGGGTTATTCTGAGTAATGACTTGGAGGTTTTAGTAGTGTTGGGGTGATAAAGTGTAAGATATTAGTAGTTTTATATAAATATACATTAATTTGCCAAAACATTTTATTAATTTTGTAGTCTGTAAGCCCAAGTGGATTTGATTAATAAGTGAATTCCTGGAAATGACTATTGTGATACTTTAAAGCTCTTTCACTCGTACTTGATGTTACTTTTTAACATCGTCGAATCCCACTTCGAAACCAGTTGGAGAGATTGGGCGATGTCATTACATAAACCAATAACTAGCTACAACATAGTTCAGAATTTTCTCAAATGAGGACTTCCCCTCTAATGTACTACATGTTCTCAATCAAACGGAATCCTCCTCAAACTCTCACTAGCTGCAATTCCACTTGGAACCTTAATCCCACAACAATCTCCCCACGTAGAAAGATGATCATGACCACAATCGTCACCAGGTACTTCCTCTTCTATACCCTCAGGACATTTAATTAAATCTCCAAACAAAAAATGTTGAATGATAGGTAACTTTGAAAGTACTTCAACTTTATACATTTTAATCATTCCATCTTTTATTTTCATCCACGATTTAGCAGCCAGGATATCATCCAACATTGGAGAATGCCAACGGAGACTTAGTTTATCACCAGGAACTGTCTTGATATTATTAATAAAGTGAATACATTCAAAGTACATATACTTATCGTAGAACATGTCTACCAATTCTTCATTATGGATTGATTTAGGACGGAAATGTTCATGAGTAGCTAATTGCGCAGAACCAAATAAAAATGGTAAGAAATGGTAATCATCTAGTCCCCAGACTCCATGAGATCCTGCTGGTTCTAACCAGTAGGTTTTTTGCAATCTTCTCATTATTGATATGTATTGATTGAAGTTAATTAAGATTATCAGTGAATAATCAGAAGGAGTTATTAAGTTTAATTTCTTTAAGCAGAATAAGAAGCAAATGAAGTTTAGTTCATGACCTGATCCATAATCAATTCTTTGTTTATTTCCCCATGATTCCTTAAAGTAAGTTGATAATTCGTCCCCATGATTGTCTAAAGTGACTTTAGGATCACTTGCAGTGCCAGTGTGTGTAGCTTGATCACTTTCACCATCAACTTGATTATCGAGTTCACCAAGAATCGATAACAAATCGTTCTGACTAAATTTCTCAACTCCAACATAAAAATCCCTAAATTCAACCTTACCAAATCTAGATGATGTATCTTGAACAACTGGATTATTATCTATGATTAGATTCACTTTATTCAAAATTGAACTCAAACTCAATGATATTGGGGTTGGTTTGACTTCATCATTTTGAAGCCCAACAATCAGGTTTTGAAGATCTTCAATGAATTGAACAAGATCAGAAAACACCTCTGATTCTTGAAATGATAAAAGAGCCTTCTGGGAGGTTATTCTCTTGATTGGTATGGTCATTATAACTCTTTATTGCATAACCTTTTTTTGAATACGCTTTCCAAATCAATGGTGAGACATTTTCAAGACATTTCAAAGATTTATGAAAAGCATATTTTGCCATTAAACTTTAAAGTGTCATGTCGTTCTTTGCATTCCCAAAGGCATCACCGGTGATTAAATCACCTTTGATATCGTCCCTCCTAACAAAAATTACCACCTCAACCATTAATGCACCATCAACATTGCCTCAGAGTATTCCTACCAAAGCAGAGCTTTACGATGAGATCTATCAAAGTAACCCAGACGCAAATTCAGTAACTCTTAAAATTAAACAATCAATGGGTTATGCTAAATCAATTGGTTCTTTCTATAAGAATGGTGTTCAGAATGTTTGGAATAATAAGACTTTACTGAATAAAATCTTGAAAGATATCAAATTAACAAATCATGTAAATAATAGAGGTACAGTAGTTGATATTAAGATTCCGAATTGGTCTAAACTTACTGAGGAGATGTCCCAAGTTATTTATATGAATAAAATCGAAAATGGTAACATTGATAAACAAGATATTGTAAGACATGAATCAAATGTCAATGATCCATTGTTCTCAATATCTAGATCCGAGTATCAATTGATTAAACGTACGGGTGCGGATTTCCCAAAGATTCCAATGTTTGGTGTGCTCTTTTTAACATTTATGGAGCTTACACCCTTCATTGTTTTGATGTTCCCAAACATTGCCCCTCTGACTTGCATTTTGCCATCAGCTTTGCCAAAAATTTGGAAAGTGAAAAGTAATCCTATAGTTGAGGATATTTCGGATTTGGCTATTAAAAATGCTTATAATTTACCAACATCGGAACTTCGTCTACTTTGCTCAAATCTTAGAATAAGCTCGAAGTATATTCCATACCCAGAAGGTTATTTAAGAAATCAACTTCAACAATATTATAATTATATAAAAGTAGACAACTTTTACCTTTCTGGCTTAAATGGGGGAGGTAATATTTGGAATCTTTCGAAAGATGAACTTCTTTTGGCATGTCTTGAAAGAAATATGGTACAAGATCTAAAGCAAGTTGATCACGATCAACTTCGACTTGAACTCTTGAGGTTTATTGTGAATTTTGAAAATAATAATGTTGGATATTTTCTAGCTCAACATTCGATTGAAAGGGTTAAGGGGGATGAGTTGGCGTGGATGACTACATGAATTATTGCAAGGTATGAGCGAAGCCAAAGCTTGATTTTTTTTGAATCAGAAGTTTTCTAACGGATGACTTACAATAGTATTGGATAATTAGACTACTTTGATTAGACTGTAAATAACTGTACATATGAAACAACTGTAAATAAGAACTATCCTTAGTAACCAACTGTAAACTGCACTTTTGTAACTGTCCCTATGAAATCGTTGAACAGAATGAGAGCCATATATCCGCACAATCCCAATTTAACTATTCTATTTTCCAACAATCATCATGACAAACCTCGACGCACAACCAAAAAATTATCGCTAAATACGTCAGTGTGGTTTTCCAGCTAAACTGCCATACCCCGAGAAGGATGTCCTCAATTGAACGGAAAAGTCATCAACATTACCGGCGCGTCATATAGATTTGGTTGCGAAAAGCAAAATAATGAGCTTGACAGACAAATGCAAGCTACACTCATATAATAAAAATGAAGAAATGATTTTTCAAGTAATCAATAGAATTGAAAAGTAAGCTGCAGGAATGTTCCAAAAAGTTTCAATAAGAATAACTGCTCTCTAGGATTTAATACTATCACACAGCAGTTGCAAAATTTCCATTTCAACTTCCATGAAGATGGTGGGTTACTTGTCTAGCTGGCCATAAAACAAGTAGGTGAAATGTAATAGGTGATATGCAATTGCTCCTCACATTCTGCTAAAACCCTTATATTCAGTTCCTCAGGTCTAGGATAGTATTGACATCTTCAACAGCTCATTTTAGGAGGACTCAATCTTGCTAATGCGTATTATGGCGATTACCAAAGTAGACTTGGATATCCCCAAGTCGAACCCTTGGATTACAAAGGAAGGATACTGAAGGCACATTATATCTTTTGGACATTTCGGGTTGTTGAGGCAAGATTCTGATGTTGATTCAATAACGAGAGAGTTTGGGATCATAAAGGTAACCAGTATCTCTAGATTGGAGCCTCTTCTAGTATCATTGCACCAGTGTTGTTCTTACTACACATATATTTGTAACGACATCAAATCCATTTTAAGTCAACTTCTACGTACATTCTTCTCAAAATATTATATACATAACCACATCTGAACTTCTGTCACGTTCTAACACTACTCTTACCAAATTCTAAGGTAGGTCTCAAATTCAAATCGTATTCGTCTTGAGGAACACTAACAAGCCTCAAGTCATCGGAAACCACTCCCTCCATTTCAACAGAATACACAATCTTTTGATTAGTTTGAGTATCAATAATCAAATAAAGTAGATCTCCATTACACAACTTCAACTTCTTTCCTTTTCCAACCCTTGTATTATTCACACGGCACCCATTTGTACTGACGTCCAAAATCCATATAGCTTCCACTTCATCTGCACCTGTTCTTTTATTAATAATGCAGTGCATTTTAGATAAACGATCATCAGCTAGGAAAGTATTGCATTGTGGTGCTCTACCTATGGAATATGGTAAGCTTGTATGTGTGATTATTATTGGAGCTGTTAATATCGAATCAGGTAAAGGAGTTAGCGTTATTAGTGTAGTTTTTGCACGCTTCACAGGTGCTGATTGTGGTGGAGATATAAGGGATCTCTTCAGAGACTTTGGTGAAGATGTATAACTTGGTACGATCTCCATTGAATCGTTCGTATGTGACAGGCTCTTTGGGTTCAGATCAATTTCAATGTCTTTTTGTTCATGGCTGTCTTCTTGGATGTCTGGGTTTTGTATATCGGCATGCCCACCTTCAATTTCTACCTGATCTACATCCTCTGCATCCTCCTCCTCTGGATTTTCCAGTATATGAACTAATTCTATGTGACCCTTACCATTACCTTCACCGAATTCAAGTGATTTCGGATGAATTATTTTCATTGGTTTAGGTGGAACTTTTGGATCTTGCTTTAATGGAACAACTCTCTTAGGTACCTTGAAATCGTTTTTAACCACAACCAAAGGCCTAACCATAACTTCTTCATCAATCTTATTCATCGAATCAACTGAAATACCATTCTCAATTCTTCTCAGTTGTTGCGATTGAGATTGACTTAAACTAAGAGATTTCTGAGAATCCTCTTTATATGCACTAGTAATCCAAGGATGTTTTAAGCCCTCATCAGCGGTTATTCTAAATCTTGGATTGACTTGAAGACAACACTCAAAAAAGTCCCTTCCAATACTCGATACTTCATAGGATTTCAAAGGCGCTTCATGATATTCACCTCGCTTTATTTTGGCAAACATTTGTGCTTGGGTTTTTCCATTGAAAGGTAAATGAGATGTAAGTAGAACATAAACAAGACATCCAATACTCCATAAATCAACCAATGACGAATAGTTCCCTTTCTGAGAACCACCTTTTTGAGTATTTTGGGAATCTCCTTCATATTTCCCAGTTATAACTTCCGGTGCTACATATGCTAATGTTCCACAAAATGTTTTCATGAAAGTTGAGTTGTCACTAAATTTAGCAAGACCAAAATCAGTGATTTTAACTAAAATAGGATCATCTTGCATAATCAAAATATTATCAGGCTTTAAATCTCTATGAGAAATTCCAAGATGATGAACATAAGAAATTCCTTCTAGAATTTGCTTTGTAATTACTTGAGTTGCATCTTCACCAATCGCACCATTTGCGGCTACAAAATCCATTAAATCTCCTCCAGGAACTAATTCCATAACAATGTAATAATTATCCATATCTTCATAAAAAGCTTTCAAAGAAACGATATTTGGATGATCCAATTTTCTTAATATAGATAATTCTCTATCTACCCCAACGATTGCACCACCTGTATTTAAAGCTTTTCTTCTATTAATTACTTTTACAGCGTATGATTGACCTGAAGATCTTTCAACTGCCTTTTTAACGGTTGCAAATGCCCCTTGTCCTATTGTTTCAGTTTTCACTATGAAATCTTTGAAAATTCCTTCGTCTTGTCTTTTTGAATCTACAATCTTTGATGGATTATAAAGATCCGAAAATAAAACAACTATTCTAACCACATCGGAGGGTACACCGACACCAATTGCAATTTCATCTCCTTGATTTAACATATAATTGGATCCTTTAACCAATCGTACATTGTTTAAATGGGTACCATTTGTTGAAGAATCCAGTATCCATAAAGACTTATCGTTTGGGTTAAATACAATTTTGAAATGACGATTAGATAACCTTGATGATGATTGAATTGTGAGATCAACGTCAGCACTACGACCAAAAATCCATGATAATTTCTTACCTTCATTTGGAGGTTTTAGAAGTAAATCAAAAAATGTAAATTGGCCCGTAGTACATATAAGTCGGCATATATCTAATGGTGATGGTGTTGAAGTTTGTAGAAGTGTTGGTGAAGTTTGAGTTGGTTGTGTTGTCATGTTACTTGTAGGAATTTATCAATTGACAATCTATAATTTGAAAAATTCGGAAGATTGTAACTTAATATAAAAAGAAAGTCCCTGAATTTGTCTTATGTATGTAATTAATAAGTTTCTAGTGATTGAGTTGTATATTAATACCAGGGTCCCTCTATTTATTCCACTAAGATCGTTGATATGTGACTGATATCGTTTATTGACTATTAATTTTTGTTCCAAATTTTACGCGTGGTCGTGTGGAGGAAAATGTTATTTTTCGCGACAATGTCAATATAGCAGTAGTCTTGTGTGGGAACTGAAGAGTAGCTTGAGTCTTGCATAGTGCGATGTCTCACATGGGTCAAGTCTGGGAATATCAATAAAGCTGTTAAGAAGATTCATATGTTCCTGTGTTTTCTTATTCTCACCAACTTACTCAATTTTAAAGATATAAAAATGAGAATAGTACCATTCGATTTGTTTTGAATTTTTCTATCAATTCAAAGAGCCTTTCGTAGTGGAAGTTAATAGTGGAGATGTACAATTATCTCAATCACGTGACACACGGTTTTGATGCAGCGATTTGGGGACTTCCTCGACTTTCCAGCTAACACTCCACCATACTGCCATAATTATCCTGGGCTATGTCAGACAGACTAACCCAACTACAAGTATGTCTAGATCAGTTAGTTGAACAATTCAATGCGACCGTTAATTATGTAAATACAAATGCTCCGCTGGCGCTTTTAGATGATGATCCAAAATCTGTAGCAAATATTGCAGCAGATGCTCCTGTTGCTGGTCATGATGAAGTATCCCATCATTCAATAGGTGAACCTTCTGAAGAATTTGTGAATACCATAAATGAATTGTCAACAGATATTATATTGAAGTCAAGACAAATAGAAATGTTGATTGATTCACTACCAGGAATTGGAGTACTGCCAGAAGTACAATTGAAGATTATTCAAGAGTTAAGCGAAGAACTAGGGGATGTGGAAATAGACAGATTAAAGATTATAGGTGAAAAAGATGAATTGTTGAAGGTTTGTGAGGGAATGATTGTTGAAGTTGCTGGAGGAATGCTGGATACACGTAGATAGCGAATAATGGGTAAGTGGAGATGAAATGTACGTAAGGGGTGGAGGTGAAGGAGGAGGAACAAGCGTAGTAAATTGGACGTTATTAATACTGGATTTCATTGAACTTTATGAATGGACCTTTATGCAAAAATATACTATCACTGTTCGAGAATTACCAAAGGTGGTCAACTTATTGAAAGAGGAGAATCGATGTCAATAAAAAAGGCGAGCTCTTATATCATTCAAGACTTTGCGCACGAAGTAATTCAATCGTTCATATCAAACCGTACAACAGTATAGCCCCCAATCGCCAAAAGAAAAACGCTGCTCATCGAAAGCAACTGTTTATGTCCAGTGTAATCCTTTCGTATTGGTACTTGAAGCTCTGGATGGTAGAGGTTGGTGATTGACCCATGGTGTCTGACATGACATTACTCTCCGAATTTGCGAAGGGTGACTTAGAGTAACTTGGTCACGGACATTGAAGCGCTTGTCAATGTCCGACTCAATCTGCAACTCCTCAGACAGTCATTGGATCATTTTAATCCAACAGTACTACTCTCTAGAAGTTCAAATGGTTCTCCATTTAAGATCTGCTACATAACTTCTACCACATAAAGTCCACTGGTGAGTATGTCAAATGCCTGCTAATAGTTTGCTGAAGCTAAGATCTGCTACATAACTTCTACCACATATAAAATGCACTGGAGAGTAAGTCAAATGCCTGCTAAGAGTTTGCTGAAGCATCCAGCACATATCGGTGTAACTACTGAGTTGAGCGGAGTTTATGATAAGTTCAAGTTAGTCAAAGCCTTATAATTGCAAGCACGAATCTGTTGGGCTTTCGAAGCAGCCTTTTTCTATGGAAATTAATTGTCTGAGATTCCTACTGTGGATTGAGCATGGAATTTGATTCCACTTACAGATGGGTAACAAAGTTGAATCAAGTAATAATTTTTTCGTAGAACTGATGGTGCACATAGAACACCGGAATTCAAATTTAAATGTAACACAATATATGATAGATATAACATTACCCTACTTATTCCCTCTAGTTGTTAGCCTAACAGACTATTCAAATTCGATTTGGGTTTTCAACATTGCGGAATGTAAATCAAATTCATTTGAAATGGTATTACAATCCACTTCAAATATATAAATGATTGTGGGGTATACATGAAAGATCTGTCATAAATGTCAGATGGGTTATCTTGATTTGTCGCAGTTTTCGGCCACACCCGCGCCGATCTGCAAATTGATAAGATAAATTTCACCTCCATGCGCTACTCATCTGCATCTAATGTGAAGACTAAGGGTTTATTGCGAACGAGGCTTTTGATTAAATTAGGTGCTCAGCGAATGAGAATTTTTTTCGGATAACCAATAAGATTAAGGACGCAATTATCTTTGGGATCTCATATCTATGCATTTAGGAGTTCAATTTATGCATACGTTTCTTACCGTACCTTTAGTCTAGAACACGTTAGACTGCGACTTTAATTGGGGTATTTGGTAAATCTAACGTCACAATGTATCTCTGAATTTGAGAAAGTAAATGTAGAAAGTATGAACCCTTAGATTGCTATTGTACATCATTGGTTGGAAAGGAGTAAGCCTCTTGATATTGTTAAGAGAGTTTTAAAGGCATTCCAAAACTTATTTGAAGATACAATGAACGTATAATTCATGTGGCTATAGTTCAGCTTACCAATTTTTAATGTTGTACTGTGCAGCTTGAAGTAATTTCCAGAAGTGTTATATTAATAACGTGAAACGGCTTCCCAAGTCAGCGGGTACCTTATCTAAATGTACAAATCTTGATTGAATTTCCACCGGCCCATCTTATCCTTATCGATTGTTGAATCTAGGACAAAGTCGGAATTCAATGATAAGATTTAGACTACAGTATATAAAGGCGATGGAAGAATAGTTTCTGAATCATCACATCATGTCATCTCAATCGTATCAAGATGAAAAGGCTATGGAAGTGGTAGGAGTCACTTCCAACACCACAATTACTAATATTATATCACCACATACTGGTAAAGTGGTAGAAATCACTGGAGATGCTGATGAAGCTTTAGATTTCTTATACGGACATGATTTCTCTAATATGGAGTTAGATCCTGACACTGATAGGAAATTGTTAAGAAAAATTGATTCATATTTAATGCCTATTATGTGTTTACTTTATTGTTTTCAATTTATGGATAAATTATCCAATTCCTATGCTTCATTATTAGGATTGAGAACTGATTTGAAAATGGTCGGTATTCAATATTCATGGACTGGTTCTGCGTTTTACCTTGGATATCTTGCTTTTGAATATCCTGCTGTAAGATTATTACAAAGATTCCCTGTTGCAAAAACTGTAAGTATCTTCATTATTATTTGGGGTGCAATTCTTGCACTTCATAGTGTTCCGCAGTATCCTGGATTTGTTGCATTACGTACTATTCTTGGTATGCTTGAAGCTTCCGTTACTCCAGCTTTCGTAATCCTTACTGGACAATATTATAGAAAGGAAGAAGTCTTTTTAAGAACCGCAATGTGGTTTTCTTCCAATGGATTTGGAACAATTCTTGGAGATGCAATTGCTTTAGGTTTGTACAGACATCGTCATGATTATCAATTAAAAGCTTGGAAGTTGGTTTTCATTATTACTGGTTTGTTGACAACTACACTTGGTGCTGTTATCTTCTTTTATATTCCAGATACCCCCGCTAGAGCATGGTTCTTAACTGAAGAAGACAAAAAAAACGTTGTTCTTCGTATCAGATCAAATCAACAAGGGTTTGGAAATAAAACTTTTAAGATGAATCAGTTCAAAGAAGCATTCACAGATATTAATACTTGGTTATTGGTTTTCTTTGCTTTTTCTAGTAATATTCCTAATGGTGGTATTAGTAATTTTGGTACCATTTTACTCAATACTAAATTAGGTTATTCTATTGAAGATTCTTTGTTATTACAAATGCCCTCAGGAGCTGTTGAAGTGGTCGGATGTATTGGATTTGCATTCATCGCACAATATCTTAATACAAAGCTTCCAATGGCTATTTTCACAACTGTTATATCATTAGTTGCAACTTGTTTGCTTGCATTTGCTGAAAATCATAAAGTTCAACTTGCTGGTTTCTCATTATGGTATGTTACTCCACTTGGTATGATTTGTGTATTATCATGTGTATCATCTAATGTAGCCGGTCACACTAAAAAAACTACGGTGAATGCATTGGTCTTGATAGCCTATTGTGTTGGTAATCTCATTGGACCTCAAACTTTCCTTACTAGTGAAGCTCCAAACTATCGTACTGCTGTTATTTGTATGGTTGCATTCTGTGCTATTTCTTTAGTAACTTTGATTGGGTTATACCTTAGCTACAAATATCAGAATAGCAAAAGGGATGGTATTGATACAAGCGCTTTTGAGAACATTGAAAACATCGAGTTTGCTGATTTAACAGACAAGGAAAATCCATTCTTTAGATATTCCACGTAGATGATTCATTGATTGGATTCTCATTTATTTCTTAATAAATTTATTGTATTATTAGTGGGGAAGTGTTCTAATATTCCTGAGTTGTAGTTTGTAACTTGGTCGGTAGTTGTTTGACGTCTCTTGGCAGATTTGCAGATTGACATCGTTCTTGGCAGTACGCTTACGTAATTTGAAAAATTTGCAGCCATACCATTTTAAAAACACAAACGAATACAGAATCTCAATACTTGAGCTGTAAACGTGCAAAGCGTGAAACGCAACATCAACGTAATTTCAAGTGTTGAAAGCTATCAGTACCTTTCGGTTAACTGATATTAATTCTGACATCTGCATGCAATTAGTCTTGTGTGGTGAGCCCAGTTTGTAATGCGTGAGGGAAGGCATTACCCACATATTATGAGACTAATAATAAAGTCCTCTGATGCTGCATCCAACATCTAGAACCGGTCAATTTCAACACTTCAGCCAGACCAAGATATGAAACTATGAGTAACCAAAGAGATCATAGTTGAGACAGTAGCACATGTAGTTACATAATTGGGCTTATTACTGAATCCTGCAGAAAGTAACCAACCATCATAACTTCTAGACGGAGCGAAATCCTCTACTCTCCTTGAGAAATACATCTTCTCCTGATTAAACATCATGATCACTAGTTGGTTCGCCAATACCGTTGGCTGGTTAGCATTTTCATCGCGCGAGTGTAGACTAAGTTATTTAATGCTATTCGTCCAGAATTTTGTTTATGGTGATTGTCCATCAGTACAGCTCATTTTGGTGGGGAGTTCAATTGCACAGCTTGACTCCTTTCTCAATCATAAGCACTTCCAGCAAGCATGGCCAATAGGAGTATTTAGGTCAGGAGGAGTACGAAGACTCGTGTTAGGCGCAGACCACTCCAATCTTACCCACCAATCTGCTACTTGCAATCACCAGTATTGCAAAATCCTTATAGAAAGCATATTAATAGAACTTCCGGGAGTTCCACATCATTACCAAAAAGTTATTCAAACAAATAACCCTTCAGACTTCTCTTACCGAAAATTCCTAGGGTTTACCGGATCCAATTACTCAATTTTCCTAACTTGCAAAACGGATTTATTAATCATTATAACCCCTTATCACCGAAGTCTACTTGCACCGCCTCAATGAATTTCCCCATGCTTACATTCGAACTGCTCGTAGTTTCAAGTTTGTTCTCCGGTGTGGCTGCGAAAACCGGAGCGGTTTTGTAATTGTGCACAGAAACATTCATAGAACCCTAACTACAATATTAAACTAAATGATTTTCATTCAAACTAATATTAAACATTAACTGAATATGTGGGTACATGCATAGAGATCACTACCAAATAATAAAACGTAATGCCGTGTCTTGGAATAAGTGTGGAAGCTTATCTGGAATTAGGTCGTAGAATCCGGCGTCTTAATATTAGACTAAGATGGCACATCGGCGGCTCTTCACTTGATAGCATTTGTCGTTAGTGGCTATGAATCGATTGTTTAAGGATATCAAAGCAACTTCTACAATCTTTCAGCTTTCCCTAATCTTGTCCCCGACTCCTCTAAACCTCCCGAATTGTCCAAACTCCCCAATACCCACCTTCCAATCAACTCATATCTGCGGTTGCAAGGTTCAAATTAATGGTGCCTTCACTAAACTGTGTCTGTAACCGCTTAACACGTGATATGTTCCATTTTCCACAGCTAGTGAATATTTCCGAATTTGTGATTTCGCATCCACACCAAGGGTGCAATAAAATATGGGGGTGACATAGATAATCTACTAGCGGTTTGAAAAAGATCTCTAAATTTAACACATCGCCAAGCTTAATAACAATGCTGTAAGATCTTCTCTTTGACAGTTAATTGACAGCTCTATCATATTCTTTAACTGGCTTATTGCCGACTTCTTGGCAGAAGTTATTGCAAAACAATAAAAAATTTTACTGTGGTAATTTATTGTGGCTAACCAATTTATGATTGCAAATCCAAGTCTATTGATTGGCGATGGGTATAAAATGATTTTCATTTCCTAACATAATTCAGTATCAAACGACATGTCTAATATTGCTAAAACAGTTGGTAGAACAGCTTTTGGTGTTGTCTTTGGCTTTGAAGAAGATCATGCACAAATCGCTGCTGATAATCTTCTTGCTGATGCTCATGAATCAGAACAAGATTCTATTGGAGCTCCTATTGAAAAACAAAATCCGTTAGGATATAATCTTGATTATGCTACTGCATTTTATGTTACTATTCAAGGTGTAATTGGTACTGGTATCTTTCTTACACCTGCTAGTATTGTAAAATCGATTGGTTCAGTTGGTGCTTCATATGTACTTTGGATTTCTGGTTTCTTCATTGCACTTTTTGAGGTTATCGTTTATATTGAATATATTACGTATTTCCCAAGAAGAAATGGTGGTGATGTTGCTTACTTAGAACAAGCATTCCCAAAACCAGCATTTTTGGTTCCAACCGCTTACGCTGCGGTTACTGTTATTTTATCGTTCTCAACATCTTCTGCTGTGGCATTTGGTACTTATATCTTAAGTGCAAGTGGTTCAAAGGCAGGTCCTTGGACTCAAAGAGGAGTTGGTGTAGCTGGTTTGGCATTATGTTGTATTATCAGTGGTATCAATTCAAAATATTCAAAGAGATTTACTAATTTCTTAGGTTTTGTTAAAATTGTCACTGTGTTCTTCATTATTTTCACAGGTTTTGCTGTGTTCAGCGGGAATACTAAAGTAGGCAACAAATCAACTGTTTTCCATAATGCATGGGAAGGTACCACCTCCGATGGTAATGCTATCTCAAACGCTATTATTAAGGTTTCATTTTCATTTGGTGGTTCTCAATATGTTATCAGTATGGCTGGTGAATCAAATCCAAAGAAGACAAAGAATTTGTTCAGATTCTTCTTACCTTCGATCTTGGTATTTATTTTGATTGTTTATATTCTTATCATTACATCATTTTACGCATCTTTCCAAGATGTCAAGTCACTTAAAGCTGCTGGTACTTTGGTTTCAGCAAAGTTTTTCCAGAACGTTTTTGGTTCAAAGGCTGCAGTCAAAGCTTTAGACGTTTTAATTGCACTTGCTGCACTTGGTCACCTTAACGCCGTTATTTTAGCTCATAGTAGATCTATCAGAGAAATCGGTCGTCAAGGTGTAGTTCCGTATCCAAAGGTTTGGACTTCTATCAAACCATTTGGAACTCCAATTTTTGCTATTATTGTTACTTTCTTTGTCAATCTTATTGTATTATTAGCTCCCCCACCTGGTGATGCTTATAATTTCATTGTTGATATTGGTTCTTATTCTGGTTATTTCTTCAAGCTTCTTTTGCTTGTTGGTTTAATCAAAACTAGAAGAGCAAGAAAAGCTGCTGGTTTAGGATTTAACGGTTGGAAGGTTCCAACTCCAATTTTATTCATTACAATTGCGTTCTATGTTTTTGTGATTGCAATGGCTTGGGTTCCACCTAAGGGAACTCTCATTGGTTCGGATGTTTCTTTCTTATACTGTGCTTATGCTATAACAACCGTTGGTCTTTTGCTTTTATGTATCTTTTACTACTACGTTTGGGCCAAGGTCTTACCTAAGATTGGGAAATATGAACACAGAACTCTTTACTATCATTTGGATAACGGCGAGAAGGGTCACACCGTTGTTCAAGTTAAATATGACGATGTTGCTAAATGGGACTCTGAACATGCGTCAGATGGAAGACCATTGGATGAAAGTAATTCCGAAAGCGTTAGTGTCGAGGATGTCGATGTTGTCTACTCAGAAAAGAAGTAGTTTAATTAATAAAATACGATGTTATATTTCAGTGTAGTGAAACCGTTAATATTTGAGCGAAGTGAAACCTTGATGTTTGTAATTGAAATAATAGTTAATTTGAATAATTCTGAAGAGCACGGAGCTGGTGCTCACAGACCGCAAAAAAGGACCTCCTCGAAGGTGCGGCTGACTCAGGTTCGTTTAGGAGAGTGCATTTTCAACAGTGATAATCGTTCCAGTGATTCGATCTGCTTAAAAGCCCTTAAAGTTAATTTCCTGGTTGTATTTCGATGCAAGTATCTGTAGATGAGTCAAGTTATAAAGTTAACTTGCAATAGAATCTTATTTCGAGGGCTTTTATACTGCTGGTTCGAAGAATTTGCAATTTTCTGCAAATTATTGCTAAATATTGAAACTCTACAGGTATTTAAACAAGAGTTGAGTGTAATTTCCAAAGCCATAGTTTTGCATAATAGTTGAATCGTAATCCCAGAATCACACTCTTCGATTTTACAAAATTGATATCTACACTCAATCAATTGAATAAGTGATATTCGTTTTGGAATCACTTTACAATCTGTGGCAAGGATGTGAACTGTCGAAACTTGCGTTTGCCAAAATCTGCACCATTACCGCTTGTCTCCTCACGCGGCCCTTTTGAAGAGCTCCTTAAGCGCGATTTTCGATCCGAAGGAAGTCAATGAGATACAGTTTTTGACAATATTTGGTATTTAATTTGGTGAATTTAGATAGTTGTTGACTCGAAAGGAAACCCTTCATTTTATATAGTCGTTGACTCGAGTGGATACCTTCCAGTTGGGCCCTGAAGGCATCTTGAAATTGGCTGCGGGCATATATACCCTTAATTCCTGAAACGGGGTCGTACCTCCATGACTTCTCATTAAACAGACTTGCCATACTAAATCCGATTAAATATTACCCCACAAGGTTTCACAACATATATGCACGTCGTACATAAGCAAACACGGAGACAACCGAGATTAATTACCTCTAACATTTGGTGGGAGAAGAGTCTACATTCGATTTATATTAATGTCGTTCTATTGCAGAGATTTGATTCTAAATGTAATTATGAATAGACGGGAATATCTCTTTCCATGCAACAAAGTCGGATGAGTTTGAATAATGTATTTGAGGTACTCATCATTTTGAGGGAGCGCTGTGTTTGTTTAAGCCATACCCTTATTACTATGAGCAAAACTAGTGATAGGCTGTAATTCATTTTCTCTTTGTTCTTCATGGGTAAATTCCAACTTGTTCCAGTCATCTTCCTTCTTATTGTAGTGTCCAAAGAAGGCCCAGAATAATAATCCGGCAATGAAACATGCGACAGCAAGACCAGTATAAGTCCACACTAATTTTGGATCAACTGAAGTAGATGATAATGCAATTCCAATAGCACTACCGAAAGCATTTGTAACCAAGAAAAGAGACATAATGAAAGATTTCATGTTTACTGGAGCCTTGGTATAAGCATATTCTAAACCAGTAATTGAGGCAAGAATTTCGGAAAGGGCAATCAAGACATATGCTGGGACTTGAATGGCAACGTGAATATGGTTTGGAGTGTTCTTGAATTCAGGACCACAATTTAATGGGTGATCAAAACAAGGACCAGCAGAGTAAATGTAATGTTGTAAAACAGCAGCATAAACCATGGCAGCAGCTCCAAACATGAAACCAAAGAAAATCTTGGTAATAGCTTTAAATGGAGTGAATCTTCTAATGAATGGATAAACCCAGTGTTCACAAATTGGAATGAATACAATAATGGCAATAGAATCAATAGCTTGAAGGATATCATTTGGTAAACCATGTAATTCCATTTGACCAGCTTGGGAAACGAAATTGTTCAACATTTGACCATAAACAACCCAATAGATAGGATAGAAAATAAACACTTTACAAGCATAGATAGATCTTCTAACTTCTTCAACGAATTGATCATTCCACTTGAAAGTAGCTTCAGGGTTCTTACTTGGCATAGCGGCATCTAAGTTGAATTTGTTTTTAAGACCAATCCATGCAACAGCAAAAGTTTGGTTAACAATCTTGTCACCAACTGGAACTTTAATATAAGTATTTTTTCCTAACCATAAGGCTAATAAAGCAATGAAGAAGAAACAGAAAGGTAATAAGAATGCAGCCCAGAAACCGATTCTAGCTTCCATTTCAGTGGTTGCAATAACACTCAAACTACCAACGTTAATCATCAAGTAAAAGAACATGAAAACATTTTGAATAGTGATATTTGGATCTTGAATAACTAATTCACCATTCTTTAATACTTTAATGATTGGTTTAGTCTTTGGGATTTGATCAGCAATTAATGGTGCAACATTTGACTTGACACCACCAGTTGCAATACCAATAATAATGATAGAGGTTACATAACCCCCTAATGAAACAGATTTGGTTGCAATACTTGGTAATGATGTAATGAATAAGATAAAAATACCACAAATGTAAATACCGCAAGCAACACAGATAGTCTTATATTTACCCCAGTAAGTATCAGAAATCCAACCTCCTAAAATTGGAGTAACATAACACCAAAATTGGAAAAAGTACGATAACGCAGTAGCACCATTTTGATTTAATGATAAAGCACCAGGTGGAGTATCATTTGGTCCATTTTGCATATAATTTTGGAATGGAGCCGACAACCCATAATATGAGAATCTTTCTGCTAATTCAACAACAGCAACTAACCAACATGCTAAAGGAATGCTTTCAGAAACATGACGTAAAGTTGACATTTCTAAGTCGGTTGGAGTTCTACCCTCATCGGAATTTGTTGATGAAGTTTCATGGTTTGAAATGATATCTTTGGATTCGGTATCTTTTGTTGATATGTTATCTTTGGAGATATTAGTATCAATTTTTTCTTTAATTTCAGACATATCGAGATAAAGATTTTTGCAGATTTTGAGACATACCTTATATATATATATATATTCAGAATGCCTAACAAGATTTACCTAACAATTTTTTTCTTTTTTTCGCAACCATCTAAATGCGTAGGGTTTCCTTTTCTCATCATGCGATGACTACGTCATATCAGTTCACATAGGCGATTAGATTGATAAGATATTAAGGGGCTTGTTATTAGACTAATTAACGACCAACAAGCCTATTCAAGGATTTCTTGTCTAATAAGACTCCAAAAGCTTCCTCTGGAACTGCTTTTTTCTTTTTTTTAAGCGGCATAACATTCCCTTTGCTACTTTAGGGTGGAAAAAAATTACTTCAATGTTACATTGACATAAAGGAAAGAAATGCAAATAAAATAATAGGAGTTAAAGTTGGGAGAATAATGGGAGATGAGTTGAGATCGTGATAACGAATATATATATATATAACCTCTCAAATGTCGAGCAGATTTTCAATACTTTCTTACATGAGGGTCCCTAGCCTTACTTTGACGGCGGTGCTGTAAAGATTTTCTTCACAAGCCGTGCTGCAGGGATTTTTTTGAGCCTCCTCACGTAAAATAACTAAATTAATGTCATTTTCGGCCCTTCTTTCAAACGCCGTTGTGCCGTCCTAAAATGTGGCACTATTCACGGAACTTACCTGATTTGGCTCAATAAAGTTGAAGAAGTTCGGTTGGCCAAGGTTTCAGGTACCCCACATATCAAGTTATGAATCTTTGATCGATTCGAGGCGATATTAATTCGAATCTACGGGGGGTGCTAAATAGGTAGATTAATCAAGATTATTGTGGTTAGTATACATTTGTATTCATGCGTATTTGTGATTTTTGAGTGGCCTGTTTTGCTAACTGTCGCAATCCATCTGTTCAAAGTTAGTCATTTTGTACATCTCATCAGAATCACTAAACTAGCCATCTCAGAAATTGGATCTCAATATGGTGGGAGGATTGCAACATATGCACCCCATTCTTGGCAAAATATATTAAGTAAATTGCAACATAACGTACATTGAGGTTTTCACTTGGTATTAGCTCTGTGTAAGCGATTTGAGGATTTGTTTGAATCAGGTTATCGGATCCGAAATAAAGTTAGTTTAATTGGTCCTCGACTTAAATGTATGGAAGATTCTTTTAAGATTTGCACTCAAGTGAAACGCGCGGCTTTATACACCCGAAGTGTGAGGATTCTCGATCAGTGATTTGGGCAGTAATATGGTGGTGAACACTGATAGGGTCATATGGCTTGAATGGAAATTCAAATGTCTCGCAGTACACTCTGACACTCTAACACGCAATAGCCTCAATCCCCCATCGTCTTGACATCACAAAGATAAGATAGTTTCCAGATACCAGCTATGAGATCTAAGAGAAGACAATGTCTGTTAAAATAAACGGTTCTTTTTGTTGCGCAAAATTAGAGTTTGACGTTTTAGTTCCAGTGTAATTGGCTTGGCCAATGGGTGAGCTACAGTATTTGGAATGTGCTTTGACTCGAGCAGTCTCTCTAGAGAATATATACAGGGATACTCTTGAACAATACATAAAATAATCACCACATTTTATCATATTAACTATCTAAGTCTAAGATTCTACTTTAGTTATTCTGGTTAGAACTATTGGGAGAATTGTGTAAGGACGTAAGCACGCGCCGAGAGGCGTTTACAACCGATAAGCGCCAACTAGTCTACATGAGTGACACAGAGTTGGAGTCGATTTGCGATAAGATTAAATCACGCTTCTCATAAGACTCACTCGCATCGCATGAGTCCAACTCGCGCTCACTCATGTGTTACACTCTTGACTATGTCCAATACCCTGGGAAAATAAACTCCATCTTAGCCAACATCTCCTTACTCAAACTTTCTCTGGCAGTAGAAACAGCATACTTCATACTACCCTTAACATCATCACCAATATCCTTCCCTTTTTCAGCAATCAAATTAACCAAAATTCCAACCAAAACACCTGCATTAGCGGAATTAGCTTTCAAATTACTTACGACTGTTTCTACTGTAACTGGTTCTTCATCTTCATTCCAAGAATCATAATCGGTTGACATACAAATCATTTGATATGAGATTTCAGCTTCACGAGCTAATTTAGCTTCTGGTAAAACAGACATATTAATTACACTACCACCCCAACTTCTGTACAATTTAGATTCCGCACGAGATGAGAATTGAGGACCCTCCATACAAACCACTGTTAAATCTTCTCCACCATTGGTGGTGTGTTTTGTATGGAAAGTTGGATTTGGTTTACCATCTTGAGGTTGTAACACGCCCTCGGCAATGTTATCAGCAATCAATTTGTTTAATTTCAAATCAAAAGGTTCACCGAACATAGCATGAGCTACAAATCCTCTTTCAAAAAATGTAGAAGGTCTGTTACCTTTTGTTCTATCAATAACTTGAGTTGGTAAAACAAAATCACGAGGTTTGATTCCTGGTTGTAATGATCCAACAGCTGAAAATGCAATTACGGTCTTAACACCAAGAGATTTCAAAGCTGCGATGTTGGCACGAGATGGAACGTCTGTTGGTAATAAATCATGATGTTCACCATGACGAGCTAAAAATGCAACTGGGAATCCGGAATCAGTAAGACTGATTGTAATTGGAGAGGATGGTAAACCCCAGGGAGTTGCAACAATTAATCTAGCAACAGGATTGAGGTTTGGAAGATTGTAAAACCCAGTTCCTCCTATAATTGCCAATGTAACAGGGCCATTGAAAGTTTTTGGAAGCTCATTGATATTGATTTTATCACGGTGAAGGGACATTTTGGGTTTTGGTTTGATGGAAATTGTAATCGCTATTTATCATTGAAGAAATAGCACGTGGTGTATTTGTCCACGCAGTAATACAAAGATGTGGCTTACGATGGTAGTCGTCAGAAGAAGGCTTATTTGAACTTGAAGGGCTGAGTTACATACAATACTCTCTTATTAAATACATTATTTGGAGATATCATTGGCACACATAATTGAATTTATGTTGATATTAAGGAGTTGTACGTTTGTGAGGTATATTAGAAAGTAGAAGATTGTTCATGAGTACATACTTACCTCGTTTACTTTCGCAGCCAACCAGATTGCAACAGCTTACACAATAGTGAGTGATGTGGTGTTTGATGCACACTCTGTTGGTCACTTTTCTAGAATTGATCCAATGAGCGAAGGATTGAAGAATCTGACGAGATCAACTGGTAATTGCTATGGCGTGCTGGATGGTGTAAACTCTCAAGGGAAGAGTTGACAACCTTGATATTCACAACATCGAGCAACGAACTCCCGTATATTGGCGCAATACAGCATAAGATCTATCTTAGTTATATTGGGATCGGAATATAAACTAGTGCATCTGAACGGGCCTATCCCAAGTACTATCCATAATAATTAGCGACCAATCCTTCTTCGAGCCAGCGATCTACAGTACATACGTTGTCCTCTAATCCTATTCTATACTCTCTAATTTAGTGCCTTTCAGTCCACCATACTCTCCCCACCTAATTTTCTTTATTGCACTGCGGATTTTCTTCTAAATATATCTCAAATTTATGACCAATCCTTAACATTAATCATGTTTAAACGAATCATACCCAACCGTATCATACCCAAGCCAAACAGATTCATTAGGAACATATCATCCAAACTGAACAAAGATGAAATAGTCGAATCATTTCCATCATACCCAAAATTCACCCCGATGACGGATCCAAAACTTGATCCATCGTTGGTAATACTTAAACAATCTCCAACACTTCAAGAAGCCCTTCAAATAGCTTCACAACAACGCAGAAATCAAAATGGATTTGATATGAGATTTCCATCAACTGCGTTTATTAAAAATAAAAAGCTTAAAGAAAATAATCCCCTGGAAACGATACTTAAACTTACAGATAGATTCGATAGATTAGCAAGTCACGAAGATCCAGATCGTCTAGCAATGGAAATTTATGGACTTCAACAAGAAGAGATGATTTCAATGGCATATACAGAAAAAGATCATCCTTTAAAGATGAGTTTATTAAGTACCACTAAAAATACGTCATGGAACGGAATCTCAAATGATTATCTTTGGAAGATCTTTCCTCATGGTCATTCTTTCTTCGAGCCACCTTATAATAAAGAGATCTCAGAGAAAGGTGATGAATTTAGAAAGTTTGAAGATGATGTGATAAAAGGAAAGGAAGATCAAGAGAGAGAAGTTGGGAGAAAGTATGAACAGTTCTTAAATCAACACGGAGGGTTGAGGAAGAAGGTTGGTAGGAGGACGAAGTTTAATAGATTGGCCGGGAAGGAGTTGAGGAAACTTAGGAGTAAGTAGCCGAAGGAAGTCGAGCAGTAGGTAAAGTCTGCCAGGCAAAAAGCAGTGCTACTATTGAATCTTTCGTACAGAAGAAATATTGGCGCAGGAAAAATGAAGAAGAATAAAGGTCAAGAACCCCATAATGAAAACTCACGAAGGATGTAGAACTTCAAGTCAGTGAAGATAAGCATTGGGAGTTTCTGCTCTGTGGACGTTGTTGAGAAGCATTGAATTGAGAATATTTTAACCAATCGATAGTGTTCCCATGAATTTGACGAAGTGACTCATCTAAATTATAGAATACCCCTGAATCAATAACTGGGATACTGCTTTTCCGTATTCATATCAGTATGATATTTGTAAGGAATGGAAGTTTGAAGAACTCGTTCCGAATATAAAAAAAAAAACTCCAGTCGTATGCACACTTACCAGCTGTTCCTACAAAATGACCACTCGTCCTCAGAGATTGGTGGTGCGGTCTACATTTTGTATTAACCGTTTGTACACTTTTGGAGGTGAGTATAACCCATAAATACATTGCAATGGCATACTCTCTCCTTTTACGATTATTGCTAGCAAATTACATTATCCATATTGCTTTCCTGAGTTGCACATTTTATTCAAAAATCAGTTCAGTTACTTGATTCTAATTCTATATAGGTTTCAAAAGATTTTGTCAGTATGTACAATCGTAGAATATATGTATGTTAAATTGTATGTTTACTATACCATATATGTTTTACATCTACCTAAGAAATCTAGCTTTCCAGTCAAATGTAATGATACCTCCGCGCTACTACACATACCCCAATTGAAGCTCTAGAACAACTTCAGAGATCACCTCATATGAAAATCCTCTACTTTGAAGTACCATTTTAAGTTCATCTATCGTGAAGCTTTTACTTTCTTGGGGTGCAATTTCCACTGATTTTTTTGCAGCATCCTCTTTTAGCCTTCCATTCTCAACCATCTTCTCTCTAAACTTTCTAATATCATTAACAGTAGGTACTTCTGGATTCAATTCAAGAATACAACGGATACTTTGCTCATGTTTAAGAAGTTCCACAACAGGCTCAAATTGAATACTCGATCTCCAAGAGAGAGGAATATCAACTTCCAACAATGAAAGGGTTAAAAGTTCAACTTTAATATGTTGATTTAAGAGTATATACATTGATCTACCTGTATAATATTCGATCATGTTTTCACCAAACAAATACCTTAAATCCTTCAGACTGAAGAATCTCAAAATCAACTCTTGAATTTTGACATTTAAGAAATCAACTACTGCTTCAACATGAACTCCATTGAAAGTTGGAACAATACCATATTCATTATAATTCTCGTAAAAATAACTATAGGTTTCAAGTGTATTGTCTATTAAATCCAAAGTTCGTTTTGCTAGTAGTGCTTGATTCAAAGTAATATCAACTAATCTAGTTGAAATACGAGGTGGCAATCTGATTTTATGATCTTCTACAAATTTGGTAAATTGTGGTTGGATTGTTTGGGAGATTGTAAATTGACTTGGTGGAGTGTGGTTTTTGGTGGTTATCCAGGAGTGGATAATCAATTGTGGGGAGATGTTCATATTTGAAGTAGGTATATGAAGATGTGTGTTAACCAGCTGAGTTATTTATTTACAGACGTGTAATATAACTTTGGGTGTTTTAGCTTGGTCCGGTTGCAAAAAAAAAGTTACACACGGATGAAAGTCAATACGCTTATTCATATACCGCTCACAACGAGATGTCCAATCTATAAGAGGGAAAACAATTTGGCCCACTTCCAATACATGCCGCTAGACCTAACTTGATATGTCATCAACTACATGCAAATCGTTCGAATAATGAATTCACGGAATTCAAATAAATAACTAACTAGGTACAATAACCGTCTATTCATATTAATGTAAATAACATTGTTAGCATTAAAAGAAGGCGATGTACCATCGCAACCAATTTCAGTTGATAGAATTAAAAGTTTTAGTGCTATGGTACGTATTGTACTTAAAATCGTTTCACAAGGAATTCAAAACTGGGGAGGAGGCATTAAATGCAGAGATTGTAAATCAGCAATGTGAATATCCAGAATTCACATCCAAAGAAGACACTCGAATTTCCCCATATAGCAAGATCTCCAAATAGCTGCAAATCGGCTCATTTTGGGTCCACGTGGAAGCAACCTTCCGCACCAAGACGAACCGTAGCAGAGCCGGGAGATGTACCACCTTAAACCATATTGCACTTCACTTATTTACAACATGTGGTGTCTGGATAATTGGAATAGTGAAAATGGACCTTGACGATCATTTTAAAAATTTCCACTCCTAAAATAAAGATATATTTCAATCTTGCTCCCTTACTCGTGTTCTCAGTTGATTCATATAAAATACAGGACTTTACTTTAAATAGGGCTCCGTCCATTCAAAATGCAATTACTCACTTATAACTAATTTAACATCCCCATAACCAAACCTCTCCTTATTCTCCTCATAAACCCTCTTTAATTCATCAATATATAATTGATGATAATGATCGAGCAATTCAGGTGGAATCTTTGTTTTTGGAGGAGAGACCTTCTTTTTGAGTTTGAAAAGATTTGTGAAGGAATCTTTTCTAAGGATAGAAGTGACGGTGGTTTTTGGTGGGTGGTCAGTAGATTTATCCGACTTTTCAGACTTTTCATCCTTTTCACCCTTTCCATCCTTTTCAATCACTTCTGGAAAATCTTCTTCAATAGAGTGTTTTTTAATATAATCTGCTAAAGCAGTCTTACTGATATGAATTGGTTTACCAAAACACATATTAATAGGATTCCTATATGGAATAAATCCAAAATCGTAAATAAATACACCTCTTGCCGAGAAGAAAGGTAAAGTGAAAGAAAAGGTCTTTTTCATCCATTGTTGAAACATATAGCCCCAAGAACCCGGCTCTGGAATTGTCAATTTATACAAATCAACCTCTCCGAAACCAAAAATTGGAACCAATGATACATTTCCCATTTCGATAGCCAATTTAACAAATCCTTTTCTTTTATTAAGTACCAATTGGATTTCTTTCTTGGCCAGATCAATTGGTTCTCTCTCTTCTTTATAACCATGACCAATTTGATACTTTTCAGTTACAATATTATTTAATAAACTTTCCTGAGCCCCTCCAACAACAATACAAACCGAATTATCACCATTATTAATCAAACTTTTGATATTTGCAGCCAGTGCAGATGTCAATCCAAGTCCTAATAAGTAATCCCTGTAAAATGGTAAGGTGAATTGAGTGGTTAAAGTTAAGGGGAAGATGTTCCCCAACCCAGGGAAAACTCTTTCACCAGATGACGAATCATGGAAAAATGGTTTCAAGAATTTTGGTGGAGAATATGGTTCATTACGTATAGCATTGGTTGCAAAAGTTCCCATTACACCCATTGAAATAACTCCATGAGGATGGTATCCAAAAATATATCTTGGACCTGTTGATATTTGTTTTGTTTTTGGAATTAAGCGTTTACCAAGTCCGAGACTTTTGAATACTGAATCGATAAGTGTTCTTGAGGATTCAGAAATAAGATCTTCTTCATCATCACTTTCTTCATCGTTTGGTACTTCTGTGAATGTTGGTTCAAGATCACAAGATTTGTATACCTTTAATGGGAAATAATTGACAAACCATTCCCAGACAATGAGATTTTTCATCCAATTACGAGTACGATACACAACTTTACCATTTGTTGGAGTATGGAGGTCAAATCCGTACCACCAAATGAAATATGGAAGGATGATTGTAAGCCAAAGAATCCAACCAAGTGAAAGTACTCCAAGGAAAAGACAACAAAAGACTGGAATTGATACTACATGCCAAACGACACCAAATGTTTCAAGACGATGGTGAAATGGCATATTGAGGGGTGCCAAATGGACAAATTTTCTCGAAACTGGAGAGTCTCCCTCGTTTGATTTAGGAACTGATTTGGCACTTTGGTTTGATTTTGATTTTGATTTTGATTTTGATTTCCCATCTATTTCACTAGCTCTGATTTTTTCTTCACCATCTTCATCATATTCATATTCTTCCATGGTTGATAAACCATTTGAGACATCTTCGAATCTATTTCGGATTGTTTGATCTTGGATTATAGTTGGCATGGTGGTAAGTTTCTTGATACAATGATTTAATTATGTGAACTGTTAAGTTATTCTGTCGACTTATTCTGTGGTACTAATTCTGTCGTACTTATATTATCGTACTAATTTTGTCGTACTAATTCTGTCGTACTTATTCTGTCGACTATTCTGTCGTACTATTCTGTCGTACTGTTCTGTAACGTGCCTCTCGTTGATCGCTCGTTGCCTAAGTATTACTCACTTGAACCCAAACTTTATGACTTCCTTGCTGCGTACGTTTTTTATGTGGGGAAATTTCAAGGGTCAATGAATTAGTTGAATCAAAAATTCCGGTGTTCCCCTTTTATATATAATCGGAGTTTTAATTTAAAGTTAGAACAATAAACTCGATTATTTAAGGATAGGTTTATATTTAACTAAAATCTACACGTGTATAATTCCGATGATGTTTATCACAAAACTTACATGCCCAGACTAAGTATAGGAGAATGTGCATTGGTCTTCCTTAATAGGGAATTGTTAATTAAGGTATGGAGGTATTGAGAGTTCATTAGGAACTGGAAGAAAAGTGCGGTGGAGCTTCTTGAACGAGAATCTTGACCTAATGCTCAGAAAATAATTAGAATAGCAACCTATAAACTTACAACGACTACAACAATATTCATTAATCTCCTTCAACTCTGAATACAAAATACGAATCTGGTTATGTTCTTTGTCACTGAGAGAATTTTGCACTTGATATTGGTTGTTGTATGCATAATTTGTTAATTTGTTATCCCTGATAAGGGACTCTTCATGCAAATTTGAGTTGACTCTCTGAGTAGAAATTGAGTTGACATTCTTGTGTAGAAATAATCGTGAAGTTTCACTAATACGAGGAATAGGAGGAAAGAGGAGAACTGAGAGAATAACTTACATGTGGGAATTTGTCTTGTACGATTTGTGTCTTGTTTTTAGTCTTGTGTGTCATATGTAAGATTCATACGCAATTAAGAAGATGTATGTCTGGATCTTATGAGATCTTAGTGTTGTTATTGACGGAGAAGTATCATAAAGCAAGTTCATTTAGGTTTTTCGGAATATTCTAAAGGTAGCCCAGGCATTTGCAACTCTTTTAAGCCAGTCTTCTCAAATGCAGTTTTTTACTCCACCAGCATTGATAATTTACAGTACAGACCTTAACACCTATGCTGGCGTTGCCTCAAGTTACTTATGTCCTTCTACAACGACCACCCCTCTATTGCCCCACCTACCCCCCTTTCTACAACTTCCGCCCCTCAGGGTCTACGTTAATTTCAGACATATTACCCTCAAACTTCTAAGCAATCACGCATAACCACCATACATAATTTACTCAATTAGGACTATAAATCTTTTACTACGGATAGGTACTGAAATCTCACAATCAAGTCTCCTTTCAAAGTAACACATCTAACATCAACAATCGCAATCTAATCAAAATACATTTCCGTAAGTTCAGCAGCAAATCTATCAACTTTTCGCAGCCAAAAGAAATACGTAGACTTGTCAACTTGAGGTGATCTTATACGTAATGATTGATAAGAAAATTGTCAAAATCGGAGTAAATGCAACAAGGGTTCAATGATGTAATAGTGAACTTAAAGAAGGCTTAACTTATTACTTTTAAAGAGAATGTGTAAGAAATTTAGTAATTAGCTTTGGTGGATACTGGAATTCTGGTTGAACTGGGTTATATTAGCTTGGTATAGACTATGAGAATTGCAATGGCGGTACCCAGCCAAAGGTATCTTAACTAAATTTTGCATGCCAAAACTGATAGTCAATTAAAACAATCCCCGCCATTCATAACTATCATAACTATGACTCTGGTAGGATCGAATGAATTTAAGTTACTCCACATATCCCCGTCTTTCAAAAGGGAAATATTAGCCAACTAACCACTAACCTTTTTCTATTGCACCCATAAAAACCCTCGAAATTAGCCAACAATTTTATTCAATCGAACGGGGTTGTCAAGTTGGGTTGCCAGAGTGGGGTCCATTCCTCGAGGATGATCAACTTCATTACTCGTGCATGTTATCCTGCGACTCTATAACGTAATGTCACCATGTATCTGCCTCAACTTACGTATTTGTTCCACTTAAGCATATAGGTTCAAGGTATTCTTCGTGGAAAAATCTTATTCAATTGGTATATATTATTGTGGTATGACTTGGGTAATACGTTCTGATCTGAATATTCTTAACAATGGTTGCAAAATTCTGCAAAATCATAACTATTATTTTGAATTCTCTTACTACCAAACATCTCATGTTCACTAAGTTAGTTTTCTCCAATCAATCGCTCATCAATGTATTTCAATTCCAGTCAATTACTAGTCTGTTTATTTTGCTTACATAATTTTTCACTTTTTCGATCTACTGTACCTACAACAAGCATTTACAACACCTCCACGCCACTCATTGCTTCATATAATACACCACATCTTGCCAGCGCTTGTTCCCTGACTGCTTTATAATATACAAACCAACGTGCTCATTGATTCATGGAACGAATTAATCAAAAAAGTCATTACTTCATAGAATCAAAGAGAAAAAGACGATCAGTACCACAACAATGTCCATTCTTACCAATTGGAAATGAAACTGAAGCCAATTCCAAGCTTCGTTATGAGACTTATACCAATTTATGGTCAAATCAACAGAATAAAGTAGAACAGATTTTAAATAATGCAAATACAGATTTATTTGAAAAGTTATATGAATACATTGAATCGGAAGGTGTCTCGAATTTGACAAAGAGAACGATATCAGCTCAAAAGAAGTTGAATGTGGGATTTTTACAATTGAGTACCAATACCGCTAATAATTTGAGAATATTGAGGGAGTTTGGTGAGTTCTTGAAGAGATCCCAAAACACCAAATCGCAGAAGTCGGAGGATGACAGTGAGTTGTCAGGGACGGACTCGGAATCAGAATCTGAGAAACCAGAGAAGGAGGTGTCACAGAACCCATCAGAGGAACCCTCAGTGATAATACAGAATCTAGAGATTTCTTCCTCCGCTTCATCATTTTTGAACTCTTCGAGATATTTGAGCTCAGACTTCCCAAAACGCGTAATCAACATAAACTCAAAATCATGCTCCAACATAAAGTCAACGGTTCGTGAAATCATCAAACAATATCTCGAGATTGACGGGGACACCTCAACAGATGGATATGTCAATTATGACCTTGACATAATAAAAGACAGACTTAACACCAAACCTATACCAAATCTTCGAATTGTTATCATAGTCCAAGACACTAACTCCATTAACAACCAAGTCTTAAATCAGTTGATTCGGATCTTATACTCTTATATAGATCTACCGCTCCGTATAATATTTGGTTTATCTTCAAACAACATATCAAATTGGATAAACTCCAATTTATCCAATGAAAATAGAATCTCCATAAGTGGTGTTAAATTCAAAAGTAATGATAACAAATCTTTGGGATATAGAATCTTGAGTGAATTGTTTTTGAAAGAAGATTCCTATTTGGTAAGTCCAGTATTGATCACACTAATTTTGGATAGGTTTGAAAATGCTAATAACTCAATAGATAGTTTGGTATCAGAGGCCAAATTGAGTTATATGATTCATTTTTATGGAGATATTTTGTCGGTAATCTCAGATTTAGCAGAGGTTCCAGAGGAGCTTATTAATTCCCTCAGGAAGGTTCCATCCTTTAAGAAGTATATCGAGAGGGAGGTGTTTGGGAATCCTAATAAGGAGGAACTTAAAGGTCTTTTAACGGATGATGTAAAATTATTGGAATTCTTCAAACATAAGAGAGAGGAAGTAAAAGCATACAAATTAGCTATCATCAATACCATCGAATCGATCCAATCGGACCAAAGTATATTCGAACGCTATAAAAATATTGTCAGTGGTAAAGATACCCTACCAGCTTTAAATTCTCTTACATTCCATGAACTTTTCTCATTGAACGGTGGTCACTTCAGTCATTCACTTCCAATATTTAGTGAGAATTATAGTAATTTGATGATCGATCTAATACGTCCAAATTTAAGGTCAGCCTTAGAAATGGCCTTGGATGATTCGACCTTCTATTTACAATCTTCAAAGATCATTGTATCGGAGAAATTTTCTCCTCCCACATTGAATGTACTTTTTAGAGTATACAAAGAAGCTCCTGTTTTGATTAATATTTACGATTTCTTTTTGGCATTTAAACTGTCTTTGGAGAGGAAGGTGGAGGATGATGATGATAATGAATGGGATAAAATTGTTTACTGTTGGTTCATACAAAATTGTTACGAATTAGTTATGTTGGGGTTGTTGAAGGAGAAACCTAAGGGGGATTATTTAGAGAAGGCTGTTTGGAAGGGTGTGTAACCCATTGACTCAAGCTACGAAGTCGATTAAGGAGAGAGGGAGCAACAAAGTTGAGACCAAAGGCGATAAAGTTGGTTGAAGAGTCATGAGTGAATCTGTCGAGGAGAGCAGGTGTATATATTCTACGATTGCCATTAAAAATACGTAGTACCGAAGGTAATCATGCAATGATTGAATCTATCGGAAGACTTTCAAAGGGTAATAAAAGTTCTGCGGTATCCATAGGAATATCCATCAACTCCTCTTTTAAGATCCTTTAGTGTAAAAGAATTTTAGAAAGTTTATATTTGGATGAGCGTTGATTTGACGTTAAATGGTTCAACATCAAGATCTTCACATAATTTAGTGTTAGGATGACCAGGCAGTCACCTCTTATTAGAAGTCTAATAGCTTTCAGGATGGACACAAGAACTAATGCTTTGGATCTCACGTTCTTCTGTTTGGACTTTGACACAAAAACAATTTTTTTGCAACTGCTATAGCTAGATACGCTAGAAAATTTTGCATAAGTGAATGACCCCTCATTCTGAGGAATGCACTGGGTCTGTGCAACGCATTAATTGTTTTTTCTGTAATCATAATCCACTTCTTTTTCTCATTTTACAAGAATCTCAAGGCATTTTAACTCTAAAACGAAATGCAACTCAACAATTATAACGCTGTTATGCTCCAAAATGATAACAAAAGGCAAAAAACTTTAATTGGTGGACATGGTGACATTGCCAAATTCAATCACTTCAAAACCGGTGGCAAGGTTCAAAATGCTGCCAGATTTTTTGAAAGTCTTCAAGGACCACAAATTAGTCCATCATGCCCACCAGATTGGAAGAAAACCAAGATCAGAACTATTCGTGTCAGTTCCAATACTGATATTAATGGTGTTAGAAAGTTTAGTTTGACTTCAACTTTTCCTGCTGCTTTGAAAAGTGAAGACAAGATTAAACCATTAGTCAATACAATTGACCCAGAAACAATCAAAATTTGGAGATCTGTTGGTGGTACATCAACAATATCTACCAGAGAATCAATCTCGCCAACTTCAATTGGCTTGACTTCTCACGAACATACAGATTACATCGACCTTAGACCTCAAACTGATAAGACACCCAGTACTAACGAAACCAAATTTACATTGACCCCAACCTTCACAGAGAAGTCCACTTCTATATTTGAGTCCCATTACAGTCCAATGTCAACTCCATCAAAGACTTGCTTCATTAACTCAGAGATCTACCCAAATGTTCTTGCTGCAAATTGGTGCGACTTTGACACAAATGCAAATTTTGGTGATAATTATCAAAAGAGTGAGAATTGCATTCATGGTAAAGAGAGCAACACTAATGATAATCAAAACAGGCAAGAGAGCGATGTGTCTTCATTAATAAGTGATTACCCTAGTACTTACAATTCTTATGGTGTCACTCCCATGCACTTCACTGCTGAGAAGATTTTGAAAGAGAAAGCTGAGGAAGTCAGAATTGTCAATGAAAGGGCGGACAGATTCTACAATGACTTGCCTGCCTTTAATAGATCCTATATATCTGACTCTGACAAAGTTGAAGCTAGACGATACGATGGAACAACTGGTGATCGTGCGCATTTTGGCTCGGAGTACAACATTAACAAATTCCACGATCTCCCAAGAAGTCATCACAACTTCACGAGTAATGACTTTGTCAAAGGGTTTGATCCTCATAATACCAGACTCTACAAACAAAAAGACATTGCTGGTTATGATGAGTATTGGATAGCAGGACCTTATGGACCATTATTATACAATTCCACTAGACCTGATTATCACCCATCCAAATCATACAAGCTCAAAACCAAGTTGAAGAAACTCAAAGGAAAGTTTAGAAATATGAAATATGACGCTAAGGATATAATCGAAGATATTAAAGATGGTTTTCATTCTGTTGAACATTCTTGTAGGGTTATGAAGTATGATTTCAAAACGAAACTTCAAAGGAAACCAAGAGAATTGGAAATTAGATGGATGAGAATTACTCGGTCAATTAAGGAGAAGTTTACTTACACCTTAGTTGATGATTGGTAGCTTGATAGTCTTAAACTGGTACGAGTGCATTACATATTACTTAATAAACAATTGGAAAAATGGTACTTTATTTAGACGTAACTGCAATATCGTAGGCGCAAGTTCGTACACGCTAACTTGTATGAAATTCAAAATAGATCACATCACTCAATATTCACTTCTTTCTAGATATTGCAACATCATCAGCTCATCATTTGTGCAAGTTTTCTCTTATTTTTAACATTCTCATACCTCGGACACATCAAGACGCAAACGTGAATGTTTTTGAACTACAGTTCAACATATGGAATACTTCATTGATATACACAAATTCAGGTTGTAGAATTACTCTACAAATCTTTTATACAATCTTACAAATTTAAGGTGCCATATTTGTAATTATTATGTAACTTGTTCCACAACCGGTTCCAGACCTATCAAGTCTTCTTCTCCTCCAACTTCTTTCTCCTCTTTCACTGCTTGACCTTTTGTTTTTGCATCTCCCATAACTACAGGTTTTCCCCAAAGCAGGATCCTAGCATGTGTACCTGTATAATGTTCCAGTACTTCCGTCTGCACTGAAGGATGGCCAGCATATCCCACAATCATAAGTAACACAACAAAACATGATAATGAAATGAGCAATAAGACTCGTTGTTGACGAAACATTCGATTGGAAATATTGGTTGAGTTAGCAAGCATTGATGATGATTTGATTTGAATATTTCATGATTTGTATAGGTTTGTCACGGGGTTCGATTTTCGGAAATAGCGTTTAAGCTGATGACATCAGATGGGATTTCTTCAAATTTGTTAATATTTACGCGATGAAAGCAAAATGATCACTTATTGAGGTACATAAAGGCAATCATAGTTAAGTGGTAAGTATACCAAAACACAATTAACAAAAAAAACCTGTATTTAAGTAGAGCCTTCAATTTTGAAGCAATTCTTCAAAAACTAGTACCATTGAAAAGATATACGTCCACAGATTCCAAAACTTTCCTTCCCTAAATTTCTTGCCCAATTGCACAACTTTTGAGAGTAACCTTTTTTCTTCTGGCTTATCTTCTTGGTAGTTTAGATGTTATGCAGAACAGACTAAATTTTGCGGTATTTGAAGATAATGTAAGGCGTGTAGAATAATTCAAGAGATGTTCCGAGTTATTGTTATTATTTCAAATAAGCGATGTATGCACCCTCAATAATTTCGTGGGGGCACATTTTTTGAAGGGCGATGGAACGATACCAAGAAATTTGCAGCCACATAAGATAACAGAAAACGGAATAAGCTGATAAGGTGTGATAACGGGTTATGATACGGCAACGCGGCAAATCTGACCATGAGAGTGAAACGATCTCATGATGTTAATTTTACGAGCACTAATCTTTTGCTCCCTGCAACTGCAATATTTTGCCACAAAAAGTAACCAGCTCTTCGCTAGATAGTTCTTGCAGCGGCTAGTTACATTCCCTAGAACTTCTAATTGAGAGATCCTGAACCTGGCGATCGCCTAGTTATCCTCTTCTCAGAGTGAATTTATATGAGTCTCCCTTCCACTGCATGACGACAGTCGTGATTTCTACCATCCACGTAAACCTTTGTGGCTGTACCCTCCATCCACTTCGGTATACGCTACACTCAAACCTACGTGACATAAATGTGAATATTATTTATTATTATAACCATTAGGGCATCTAAATAAGCACAGAATAATTAAAGTCGAACTGAATTCGCATACGGTTTAGCAAAATGATTCAACACCAGAACTTATAATATCTCTTCCAGAATGGCAATGAAGCAATATAAGCTTTCTCTTCAGCGACTTCTTGTTTAACCAATTCTAAGTCTAATTCTCTTCTACCAGTATCAATATCAATATCAGCAGCTCTAATAAAGAGTTTCCAGTTTCTTGTCCATAATTTATGACCAACATAGAAAGCAATGATAACTGGGAAACCCAAGTAAGCTTCGAAGAAAGCTTGAGCATCTGGAGATTCACCAATTGGGAAAAGTGCAATCCAGAATTGTGCAATGAGTACCAAGATATTTAAAATAGCACCATAATAAGCACCAATCACACCAGCTTGAGAAGCGAAAATCAATTCTCCGGTATCTCTACCTTGAGCGGATAATGCTCTTCTAAATCTAATATGACAGAAGTTAATGGACATCCAAGTAAATAATGATGATAAACCAGATAAAGCTAATAACCAGTTGAAAACATCATTATATTTGTCCGAAGCAGATACGAAACAAAGAAGTCCAAATACACATTGGACAATAATTCCGACCAATGGACGACCAGTTTTATCAATATATCCTAAGATTTGTGGAGCTTGACCAGAAGCTGCTAAAGCTGCGAATGTTCTTGAAGATGCATAGACAGACGAATTACCAACAGATAAAACAGAAATCAAAATAACGGCATTCATAACGGATGGTAATCCTCCAATTCCGGCATTAACAATGGCAATTACGAAAGGAGAAGCGGCTGCACCACCAGTTCCTAATCTATCATCATCGTATCTAACAAGGAATCCAACAAGTAATAAGGAAATAACGTAGAATAAGGTAATTCTCCAGAAAACTTGTTTAATGGCCTTTGGTAAAGATTTTCTTGGGTTGGCGGTTTCTGCAGCTGCTAAACCAACTAATTCAGTACCTGCAAAAGCAAAAGCAGCAGTTACAAATACAGAACAAACACCTTTAAATCCATTAGAAAATGCACCAGGATCGTACCAAGTATGAGCTCCCTTGTATCCACCCTTTGGTCCACCACCAACAATAAGAACAACAGCAAGAATACAGAATCCAACAACTGCTAAAACTTTGATGATCGAGAATACAAATTCAGCTTCACCATATCCCTTAACACCAAAGAAATTGATAGCAACAATAAGCACATAAAAGATAACGACAAACGCCGCTGGATTTATGGTTTTGTTCCAATATTGTAAAGTAATTGCTGCAGCAACCAATTCTAAAGGTAGGATAACTAACCATTGTAAAGCATAGTTCCAAGCCATAGAGAAACCCCAAGATGGGTCAATAAATCTTGTATTGTAAGTAACGAAAGCACCAGAAACAGGGAAAGTAATAGCCAATTCACCAAGTGATTGAACAGTACAATAAATCATAGAACCAATTAAGATATAGGCAATCATAACACCGGCTGGTCCACCAGCGGCTAATGTTTTACCTGAACCAATAAATAAACCAGTACCAATAGAACCACCAATAGCAATCATTTGTAAATGTCTATTTTTTAAGGATCTTGACAATGGAGAATTTGCAGTCATTACAGCAATTTTTTGAGCTTCTGTTAAGTTTGGATCTAAACCCATTTCGTTGGCATCTGCTCTTCTGAAAGAGTCTGTGAAGGCTGCAAAACCTGTAAGTTTTGGAGCATTATCTTGTTTATCGAATCCATCGATGTAGACACCGTCGTTTTTTTCTGTTGATGAGCCATCGGCATCATTTCTAGACCTAATGTAGTCTAATTCCTTTTCGGGCATTGTAAGTGATTAGGAATTTTTACCAGGATCTTCTACATTTATATAGTAAACTTATCTCGACGCACCCCGCTAATGGGTTATCAGGGCATTTTTTTGCAATATCATCCCAATTGGGAGGCACGTCAAATGTATTTGATATTTCGCACAGGTTTGTGATATGGAAGCGCTGATAACGGCGAGGAATGATTATATACAGTCTAAAATTGACTATATAATATTGTAGAAAGTCAACCTAATCAAAAGCATCCCATCCAATCTAATTCTTCTTATCTGTTTACATTCCGATTATGCCGAGTAAACTTGCAATCATTGAAAATGCTGCTGGTTACTCAAAAGCAATTTCTTTTTTTTGGAACACATGATGTAATTTGGGGGAAATAGAGGGTAATGAATGGGCACAAGTGAAATTTGTCACATGAACCGGTTTGGGTGCTTATCACCATAACACATTAAACCTCTTAATCCTTTAGCTCACCATTATATCTTGTTTACTCATAAAAGATGAAGTTTTCCGCCCCTTCCGACACTTGCTACACTTTATCTCCTGCACATGTCATTTGCAACGCCTTGCCAAATGAAAGCCCTGTAAAGGAGTTGCGGCGTAACCGGTATACCAAGATGAAATAATCAGCCGAGAGTATGCGGGGGAGGATTTGATGAGTTCTCTGTAAGGCATTATACAACAAGTCCAGTATGGAGTGGGGTTAATCGCATTAAAGTATACGAATGCAGGTTATAATACATGCTGACTAAAAATGAAACATTAATTCTAAAATAAATGTAACCTAGTCCCTTTCAATACGTAACAACACTAAGAGACCACCTGTCAATTCGTGAGAAAGTGGCTTTTGTCACTTTGACAGGAGGATTGGATCGTGTTCCAAATAATAACAATGTAGATTTATAGCCTTCAGATTGGACAGCTCAACCAATAGGAAGTATTCAAAATTGCGTCACCAGGGCTAAGTTTCCTGAAAAGAGATTTGTTCATATTGCCGAATAAACTTAATAAAGGTCACAAACTTCAACGCCGTATGAATGAATTATGAACAATAAAGTGTGTCACAGAATCTAGAACGCCGATTTTGTTTTCGTATAAGGCTTGGTAGTGGCATGTGGGGCTTACTTGGAAGAGTAAAGACGAGGCTTACTTGGCAGTGTAGAACAAGTGAGCACCGAGGTGAAACCCATTCATACGAGTCCATCACACTTCTTCGGATCCTGCGAATCAAAAATTTTTCAAAATCATCTTAAGACTCTTAGCATACAAAATCAACTTGAAATTATATACCATCAGGGTACTAACAAAAATCACCTTCCATCATCACAAAGTACTCAACCCCAAAATATGACCTTCGCTACATTCTTATAAAACAAATACAAGAGTAGATACTTAAAGTGTTGAGAGGACTTGCAAATCAAAGTGCCTTCACGTGACTGGCTGCAAACTCGTATATTTTACACCCCATTGATAATAGAAATGGAGATTATGGCAGGGCTTATTGGGTGAAACTGGAATGATCTCCGTGATAAGCAGGCTCAAGAGGGGTTGCGCGTTGGATTTGTTGATTTGAAGTATTGAGCTAATTTGAGATAATCCGAGATTAATAACGTTATAGATGTTCCATTTTTAAGGTGAGTAACTCAATAAAATTAGAAGCGGAAATTTTAGACGGAACGTTTAGCAGCGTACTAAATTGTGATATTGACGAACCTTAATTTAATATCCGTGATATTGAGTAACTAATAGGGCCATGAGGTCCGACGTACTTTGAGCATCAACAGATTTCCGTTGAGATTGCTATCATGGTATTTAATCCAACATCTCCGTTGAATTCCACATTTTGTAACTCAACAATTCTTTCACTTTCCTATCTCTGACCCAAGCAATGACACAAAACCCTTGATAAGGGTCTCTCAGTCAAAATCAAGGTTATCAGTAAATCCCCGCAAGATAAGAATCTCTCAAATTGCAAGCCATATATTGGAATTGCATGTTCTTGCATTTTATTCCATGCATAACCTCAGAAAATCAAAATCACTTCTAAATTGATGGGTTTGTAAAATGATGGTTAATTATTCATACGTTTTGTCTTTGTAATCATAATTCGTATAAATATACTTATAAGTACTTATAAATGGATAATAATAATATAACTTGTATTTCTAAATGACATAAATGCACAAAGCAAAATTTCTACGCAGGGTTAAAGGGGATGGTCCATGAGATATGCAATGGAAGAAGAAGTGTCGAAAATAATCTCACAGGATGGTCGTTATGTACAAAAACATCGGAGGCATACTAACTCAAAGTATAAAACTGCCTACTGGCACAAAAATTTAGCCACCTCATTAGATCTCGCTAATCGATTGTAAAATATGTCAGCGTTTTAAGTTTCCTCGACAGTATCCAGTGAGAATCACAATAACTCATCTCAAATTTGATCCTTGGAATTAAAGCTTGATGTGCTTAAGAACCAGCTCGAGTAGGTATTGTGTGTAATTTGGCAAAAACAATAAACTGAACGCTTTGTCTCGTTAATTACAGTGAGAATCAATCTGAGTATTAGGTGAACGTGTGAACTACACGTCATTCTTAACATTATTAGCTCATCTTTCATAATCATCATAGCAGTAGAACGCTTCCAATATCTATCCATATCCTCTCCTGGTACCATCTGAGTTATTGTAGCTCGACCTAATTGCTTACTTCACTCATGTTGCTTACTCTATGACCTTTCTTGACCAATCTCCAAACTCTTCTCTACCATATTGAATTCCTTGAATCCAGTTACATATCTTCTCAGTCAAGTCCCCGACTCTACCATCTCCACATGGAATCTTAATATGTTCACCTTCAAATTCGATGTTGTTAATGGAGCTTACAATAGCAGCAGTACCAGTACCGAAGGCTTCAACCACTTCACCAATTTTTGCTCTATCTCTAACTTCAAAAATAGTGATTTGTCTTTCACTTACCTTCCAATTCTTAGGTAATCTTGTTCTAGCCAATTCCAAGGTGGAGTTTCTAGTTACACCTGGTAAGATAGTACCATCCAAAGGAGCAGTTACAAGTTCATATTGATCTCCACTCTTAAACACAAAGAACACATTCATAGCACCCACTTCAGTAATGTATCCTTCTTCTCCGAATAACCACAAGTTTTGGTTGTGACCATTTGCAGAAGCTTGAACTTGAGGTGATACACAGGATACATAATTTGCACCTAATTTATAAGAACCAACACCTTTTGGCCAAGCTCTGACAGCATGAGCAGTTGCTTCCAAACTTACTGGTTGAAACCCAGAATTAAAATATGGTCCAACTGGTGATGCAATAACGAAAAGTAAGGCTTTTGTCGGAGCTCCAATTCCTAATCCAACATTAGTACTAATTAATGTAGGTCTTAAATATAAAGAAAATCCTTCACCTTTTGGAATGAATCTTTTATCTATGATTAAAAGCTGTTCAATACATTTGATTAATTCTTCACCATCAAATTGTGGTAAGGAAGCTCTTTTAGCAGTACGGTTCATTCTGATCATATTTTGATCTGGTCTGAAAAGTCTTATATTATCGTCATCATCTAAATATGCTTTCATACCTTCAAATAATTCAAAAGCATAATGTAAAACGGTAGTAGCAGGATCAATACTTAAAGAATGATATGGAGAAATGGTTGGCGAGGACCATCCAAGTTCTTGGTCCCATTCAATCTCTAACATGTGATCGGAGAAACTTTTACCAAATTTCAATTCTTCTCTTGGAATAACATCCTTTGGAGTTGTAGTTTTAGTTATTATTAATTTCGATGAATCGATGGACATATTAGAAGCGTTTAATGTATATTAATGAATGGAATATTCGACCTTATATAAACAAAAATCAAATGAAAAATTTCTCGGGTACTATTCGCGGTTACTGGCGGAATTTTCATGAATCATGAGATGAGTCAACTCGAAGAATATACTGGAAGGTTTATGGTATTAGACGGAAGAATGGGGAGTGGTAATGCTCTTGAATGATTTAGAGTTGATCTCGGTCTCAAGGAGTCTGCAAGGTTGAAATCACAGAATATCATAAAAATCACGGTATGAGTGAAACGTGTGCCTCTTACCAAGCCACATAATGGACTTGCTAATAATTGTGAGAGTTTGACATCTGGGTTTGTATTGACTTTGAGGTTAACGACCTACAACAAGTTCTAAATGTTTTGGATGGTTATTACTCACCAGCACTCATTCTCTACAATCACATCAAAATTCAAAGTACCAATTTGCACAAACTCCATACTTTGCACACATTGCATCATATCAAACAATGCAAAATAAAAACCCACTTCTAGTATCCTCTGAGCCACATCCACAATCCACCCTACACAATACAACTTCGGGAAGATACAGATCAAAGATCAACACGTCGATTGAGTCATTATAAGATTATATTCTTGTGCTACCTTCGGAAATACCCCACATTTTGAATTATGTCCGGGAGACCGACTTCGCTGAAGCTCCTCTTGGTTGAAGACGGTTGAAATCATAGTCTATTGTAGATTGCCCATTTTGTTAATTTTTTGACTTTGGTTTGAAAAGAAAACACAAGCGTAATGATACTCTATGATTAGTTGAGTTACCGAATCCAATGGTCAAAGTTTGGGGCTAACCACTTGAAGTTTCTTATGGCTGGAGTTCATTGCATTCTATCCGCTCGAATCCATGGACGTTTCTTGCGTATGCTTTCGTGAGGATCGCCCATGTTAGCCTGACTTTAGCAAACAAGCCCACCAGTGTCGCATGTATCCATTTTAAATCTACTGCTTCATACCCACCTCACCTACAGGTTTTTTGACTGCTTTGCATTGTCACCTGCTTTGTCATAGATATCTTTCAATTTTTCATTAATCTAACTACTTTGGTTATTCTATGACACTAAAGAGTATGACTCAAAGGCTGCATCATCTTAATTTGCCCTATTTTCAGGGTGGATCACTTGCGATAGACATACAGGTCCATATCGTATCTTAAGCAGTAACGAATACACCGCCAACTCAAATTACAACGTACTCACACTGAACTGACACATAGTACTGTCAGACACTCAAGTGGTTATGATGAGTCTGGTTTTTCTTGAACCACCACTTGAATATTGTGAGTAGCAGAAAAACAGCAGTTTCACTTGCAAACTCAGACCACGTTAACAATGTAGTAGGACCGGAACACAGCTCCCATAGATCACGTTGAATCATTCACGCACCAATTGAACTAAACGTAGGTTCAGAAATCTGCAACTGCACCCAGAGTCAATTAAATTAACATCAACAAATCACTAAGCAAGCGTTAAATAGTCACCACTTTTGATTGAAGGATTTAGTGAAAACACTACAGTCAAAGGTACGTTCAGTTCAATTTGTAATGTCGCACCACGAATCAAGTCATTAAGTCGAGTAAATTTAGAATCGCCAGGTCCAGTACTCCCGTTCACACACCTCAAGCAACAACAGCCTCACGACTCACATGCAAATCCCTATCATACTCATCTGGATAAAACACAAACCTTTCCACACCAGCTTCGGTCAAAACAACCATTCTAATAACACCACCACTTGATCCATCCCATTTAATAGCCTCGGCTAATGCAATCTTCATGAAATCAATTGTCTCTTCCTTAGTCATATCCGTTTTATAATTCTCATTACACCAACCATAAATAAAAGCACTACCACTTCCAGCGATAGCGTAGTCTTGTTTATGAATACTTCCTCCGATTGGAATCGAATAAACAGAACCTTTATTTTTCTTATCATACCCAGCACAAATGATACCAGCACTTAAGCTATCTTTATTATTATAGCACATTTCCTGGAAAACATTAGCTGCAATTTCGGTAGTTGGCTTTTCCCCGTATGGCAATTGAGATGAATAAGTTTGCATATGATACTTGACAATATCTGCAACTGCTTGAGTATCGGCAGCAGAACCTGAACGACAACAATAAATTGTATCATGGATTTGAGTAAGTTTGTCAGTAACACGATTTGCAATATAAGTTCCTGTAGTTGTTCTGGAATCGGCTCCGAGAATAACCCCATCTTTGAAGGTTACTGCCATAATGGAAGTTCCAAGGGATACTTCCCCCTTTTTAAGGTGATTGATGTCTACTGATATTCCGTTCATATTGTTAGATATTTGCCTTCAATTTGGAATTTGAGATTTTGGTGCGGGCGACAAAGAAAAGACATGGCTGGGAAATTTGAAAAGTATGGATGGTAAGGAGGGATTGGCAGGTAGGTGTGTAAGTATGTAGGTGCATTCTTTGAAGTACTATGAGAATCCCCTTGTTTGAGTATCAGTAATTGTATTTCTTGATATTTAAAGTATTAAATCAATGACAATCAGCATAGAATCGATAGAGAATCAATAGAGAATCGATTGAGAACGTTATTAACACTTTGAATAAGATAGTAGACATTTATGAAATCTATCAATAGAAGAAAAGAACTACCAATAAGTAAGTTGAATATGTTTGCAACCAATTTATACTATATGTAGGAAAAAACCTGAAGGTATCCTGATTTAATCGAAACAACAGCGATAAAATTTAGATAACCGGAGGTTGTTTGAAGAGTAAATTTGAGTAAGCTACTATTGTTTTCCTCTCTTGATGGCAAAAATGGTAAATCCTGAAAAATTCATGGTTTACTTGAGTTTTCGTAGGTTGTAGATTCTTCCGTGTCATTATTAAACAGATCCTGAAACCCACTTGAGCGCCATTCTCGTGAAACTATTCCGTGTGTATCTAAGCACATTTGGAAATCTTTAAACTTGTTAGAAATCGTCCCTATACTGGAGTTTGACTCTTACTTAATCTGCTAATTCGGAGTATAATATACTTAGAAGCAAATACAGGAAGCCTAGAATTTGTACCTCTATAATATCAATAGTGTTTGAGGCACCAGTTTAGTTTGCTACAATTGGCTTGCACGTAATTGATCTCAGTTCAATCCGATTTCTACGATCAAGTCCCTTATTGAGTAGTCGCCTGATCGTTCAAGAATTTGCACCCATCTGCAAAACTTAAAATTAAACCTGGTAAAGCGATATTACAGTGTGAGTACTACAACTTCCCTAACGTTATTTCATGAAAATACCCTCCCCCACCCCACTCGTCAATGGCACTCCTTAATGTTTCATTTCAGCCTTATGCCAAAGCAAACAATGCCAACCCCATCGCTTATACAAAATTTATGCTCATTAATCTCGCTTCAAGAGTAAATAGAGATCAGTTTACTCTAATCTACTTGCAATTAAAACACAGATCGTTGACGTTCTTTATATTTACCTGTACTCCATCTGAGATCCAATTTTCACGCCTTTGGTGGCTTCGTAATTTCGCACTATCAAAAATCCCTTAACAAATCACAACCACCAACAATGCACTTTATCAAACTCCTCCTCCTTGGTGGACTTGCATCGTCTGCATTCATCAAAAACCAACCACTAAGCACAAAGGAACTCTCATATTTGAATGACGATCCTGAAGTCACAAATAGAGTCACCTTTGAAGTTTCACAAAAATTAGCTTCTGGTCCTGCTGTACTTGGATCATTAACCCTTGCACTTTTTGGTACCACTGTGCCAAAAACGGTCACCAATTTTGTTGAATTAGCTTCTATGACCAAAGGATTTGGGTATGAAAATATGATTTTCCATAGAATCATCAAAGGTTTTATGATTCAAGGCGGTGATTATGAAAATAGAAGAGGAACTGGTGGTAAAGCAATTTATGAAGGAGGTAAGTTTGACGATGAGAATTTCATCATCAAACATGATAAATTAGGAAGACTCTCCATGGCAAATGCTGGTGCAAATACAAATGGAGCTCAATTTTTTATAACCAATGTTGAAAGTACATCTCATTTAGATGGTCACCATGTTGTATTCGGACAGTTGATAGGTGGATTTGACACTTTAGAAAAGATATCGGGGGTTCATGTTGACTCGAACTCAAGACCAGTTGAAGAGGTTTTTGTAAGTTCAATAAATGTGGATACCTTGGAAGGAGCTCCAAAGGAAGCCACATTTGTTGCAGATGCAAGTAAAAGTGATCAAAAAGCTCCTCAATATGAAGAGATTGCTCCATCTTCGAATTTGTATGTTTATATGTTTATGGTTGTTTTCATTGGTGTTATTGTTGTTGCTGGTTATAATGTCAGGAAGTGGTTGAAAACGAGGGTTGTGAAATAGTTCTTGTAGGGCTCAGTGGAAGGGGGCTGCCTTAATGAAAGAATAGGCTGAAGCGAAGTGATCAACCGAATAGGATACTGCTACAATGCAGTGAGATCGTGGTTTTTATAGTAATGATACCATATATTTTCGGTACTTGGTTAACTCATATAATAATTCTATGCACGTTGGCTATACTTTTATAGCGCAACAAGGAACTTTGAGGAACTTTGAAGGTGATTATATATCATTGTTCAAGTTTATCGTTAATACATAGATTCGAATGAAACTATCATTCTGGATATATCATTTGACCTACTTTGGAGGGTTGGTTTCATTGAACAGAGAATTAAATGGCATATGTCTTACCCTTACCCGGTAAGTGAACTTAAAGTACTTGCTTTCAAAGCATGTGTTGAACAAAATATACATATATTTAAACGATAATTGTAGTCATTATACTTAAAAGGGAACTTTTGACTTCCAATAGGATTCTTCTTAAGAAGGGATGATGCCGATAGTGTAGCATCAGCTCCGCTTCATTTAATTTCAAAATTTTAATTGAGTTACATTTTGCAAATTTGTCCAATTTCCTTCAAAAACTCGGAATATTGCAGCCAAAATTATAAAAACTTGATATTTCAAGTTTTAAAAACTCTTTAATTTTAATCATATTAAGAGACAGAGTTATACCAAGCACTAACCAAAAAACGTTGATATACTATATACGTGAGCTACACCCTACTGGGTAATCTCATCTCAGTTCACTAACAAAAATACTGCAACCAAATTTGGTGCGACTACAAAATCAATCTTTCTACTCAGCTGAACTTTACCAGCCGTTGCTCGTGGTATAGTTCATTGAATTCTTCGAAGTCATCGTAGAACCACAAGGTGCTGAATATATTTCAAAACCTTATCCGCTGACGCTCGTAATATGTCCCGAGAATTCCCAATAGTCCAAGTCAAGAATCTACCATATTCAACATCAACATCTGCATTATATGAGCTATTTGGAAAATACGGTAGTATAAACCAAATTAGAGTACCTAAATCAAATAATGAAAATGCTGGTACTGCTATAATTGTTTATAATAACATGATCAATGCTGAACGCGCTGCAAAAGAATTAAGTGGAGTCAATTATAATGGTAGGTACCTCGTCGCTTCGTTGTTTGTCGTTGATAAATCGAAGATATCAGCGGAGGATTACCTTCATAGGAAGGAGCAGTTGGAGAATATTAAGAGAGATTACGTAGCTTAGCAGAGACAACTCAAACCTATATTCGAGAATAAGCTCCAAAACGAAGGTCTTTAAGCACACTTAGAGTGCCCATGAGAGATGAGAACTATTCTCAGCTACCCCATAGAAACTAAACTTCCGCAGAAGATATTATAGGGCATTTCAAATTGTTACTCGTATCCGATCTCCGATAAACCTGCCGTACTAATCCAAAGGAGCACACCACAACTTTTGATCAAGAGCATACTTTATGCTGCGCATTACTATTATTGAGATCCAGTGTCTGACAGCAATATATTTCAATGTCTAGGACGTACTAACATGCATTCAATACTTTGCTGATCGAATGATCTTTATAGCCAAGAGGCTACCGCTTCATTTTTCGTGACCTCGACAGGTCCACAACCGTTTCTAGAAATACAAAGCAGGTAACACTGTTTGCATACCTTCCGAACCAGCGCAACCATACCATGAGTTAAAATTTTTGTTTCCTGATTAACCACCTTGATGGCCGAAATTCACGGTACCTCGCTCTCTGTTTTTACATTTTCATAGCGTTTAATAAAACACCCAGAGCAATTTAATACATAAATTTATTAATCTTTATTTACTTCACTAGGATTTTCCAAGTTTCAATAATAACTTAATTTGACTACGAGTCCATTGTTAGATGTAGACGTTTTGGATGGCCGTTTTGTAGATTTTAGTGAAAATCTGGAAGGCAGAATGGTTTGTCACATAAACACTGCTGATGGTTTTAATATCAATAACTCGTCAGATCTACCAAGTAGGATCCACATTAAAAATGACCATTTTGCGATATGAGAATGATTCACCGCGGTATATCTGCTTGAGAGGAACAGGTGCAAGGCCATACAGAATACCTAGTATTGTTTTAGTAGTTTTCTGGTCATAGAAATCTGAACAGTAGTGATCTCTTCAATATCACTCTAAAGTAACTACTTCGGAGATACCAGCCTCGCAAAATATACGCTACATATCTCCCACAGGTCAACTGCTCCCCAGCATTGACAGTTCCGCAGATTTCACATTCGTTGAGCAGCAAGATTCGCTCCCCGCATCAATTGTAACTCAATTTTCCACACTTATATTGACCAACCCCAAAAGATAATAACTGATCAATCCCACGAAAACAAAACCGGAAATCTTCGCAACTCTCCATAAATAGCTAGACTTTGGATATTTGTACAAGACGTACAAATCAACATTATGCAAACTTTCAAACAAGTTGGAGAAATGAATAGTCACCTTGACGTGTCCCTTTTCTACATCCAAGTATGAAAACTCTCTACCGATATCAATACTTTGATAAGGAACAGCAGATGCTAAACTAACATATTCCGAACCTTCAGGAAGGTAAAATGTAAGATAAGTGTTTTTGTAAGTAGCATCTTTAAGAGTATTAATTAGTGGTACCTTTAAGATATAGGTATCATTTTCTGCTTTATGAATATGATCACCCGCAACAGCATTCCACCCAAGAGTGAAGTTATAGTGCCATCCACCAAAAACAGGGAATCTTGGTTGTAAAACAAGAGTATCTTTAACAACGGAATGAGTTGAAACAACACCCACGAGATCACTGTAATAATAATCCTTGAAAGATTCTCCATTTACAAGAGGGAACTCTAAATGACTTAAACCCCAATGATTTCTAACACCTTCATATCTACCAATCATCCAATCAGCTCTTGAAAAGCCTTCTTTCAATTCCGCACCATTATTAGTTAATTCATAATATTCTTCAATTGGTAATTGTTCGACACTACTTGAAGGAATCCAAATGGATCTATTTAAATTTTCAATGCGAGCAAGTGGACGATTATGTTCGAAATGTAAACCCATTGAAACAAGCGAAAATGGAGGTACTTCTCCTTTCAATGGCCCATAAACAAGTTCACTACCGCTTACAACAGGAAGGAATTCACTTACATCAACTAAAGTTTGACGAACATTAGCCAATTCATTATCAAGAAGAAGTTCCATTTCTTGTCCAGATACTAAACCTGCAAATTTCAATGTATAATCTTTTGAGACGTAAGGTGAAAATGGTACCTTATTCAACTTCACCAACAAATTTTGAGTCTCCAGCAAGTCCAATTTAGTAGGATATGCTTCAATTCCTTCAATGTAAACATAATTGATGTATAAGTCAGCTTCGGAACCAGGAGAAATTGCAATTGGTAAAATCACTTTATAAATCTTGCTTCTACCACTTGGATCATCTTCTAATGGAAATTCTTCAGTTGATAAAGTTAATTTGGCTTTACCCAATTGAACTGAAATAGCACTTAATCCATCAATAAACCCAAATCCATCATTTAATGTAAAATAATAATCGGTTTCAGGTGTTGGACTGGTATTGGTAATTGTGATGATATCTGCTTCTTTGGTGTAACTTCTGGAAAGATCAATAGTACGTTGATATCTGGAGTTCTCCCATTTACTTGTATCAATTTGCTGTAATAAAAGGGCACTTGTAAGGGTGGCCCAGATTGGAATTGACCAGAGCATGTTGTTGACGTGGTAGAAGTGGGTTTCGAATTTTTCAACAGCGACGACGAGCGTAGGGAAAGTTCCACTGAGGAATTGAAAATCATCCAGGAGGGTGAAAACTTATATATGAAGTAGTTGAATAAAGGAGGAAGTAAGATAGATGTGATACATATTAACCATACATACTTACTCCAATGCAATTTGGGCCATTACTCAGTGAGTTATATCGATATTTGTAAAATTCAGAGAAATATGTACATTGACAAGTTTATATAAGAAAACGCTACTTAGATTTGGCCATTACTTCGATCTAGTTTATACCAAGCGATTAAAAGTTGTTTGAGTGGAATTAGAGAAGAGTTGAAGGCGTTGTAAATAATTGAAGACTTATCGCTCGTAAATCGAGCCTTATACACGTTGCAAATTTGCACGGCCAAAGACAACGAAAAATGTGGAATTTTTGGATTATAAACCGGAGGATTTCAATGGGATATAATTGAGAGCAAGGGTTTCGTATTAAGGAAGTCTTATACCGGAAGCTTCGACTGATCCATTGTATGTGATTCATTGGAGCAGATCAGGAACTTGTCAAAACGCGTGGGATAAAATAGCTCGAGAATTGAATGGCAGGGAAAAGTGGATTGATATAGCAGAATTAACATAGAATAATGAGCATATCTGAGGGACATTGATTTGATGTATTTTCAAGGTATTTTGGCAAGGATTACGCTTGTCAGCCGTACGATTCTAGATGGCGTTCAATCACTATATAAATATAGCATTTTCTAAACAAACCCACCAATTCTATAAATATGATCATCCTCGGTGGATATGACATATCTCATTCAATTCAGAGACATTTCAATTGATACGATTGAGTGTTCATTGTTGTGTCATTTCCAGGCTTAAGATTGGCTTAATTGTTCTGACTGTTTCAGGCAAAAGTAGGACCTTATCGTAACATGATACAAGTTACGACAGAGAATCAGCACGTAAACTAAGAGTAAGAGTATGCTAAAGATTGCAAAATTGTAAACACCTTACAATTGTTGATTGGACTTAAATTCATCAAATATACGCAGAGCCCGTAAACTCTGACACTTCCAAGATTTGAAGAGTGCAAATTGTAGACCACCTCTATTACAGTAGACAAGTTTGAATGCACTCACATAAACACTCTCCTAGATAACCCAGCCAGAATGTCTCTCGGCCTCTCATGGGACCTTGCACTTCAGGTTTCGCCATTTCGTGGGGTAAACCTCAAACTCTACATTTGAGCTATGAACACTAAAACATTACAACCTCAAGTCCTCAATCCAAGGCAATTCAAATCCAAGGCAATGACCTACAATTAACCATAATTCGGCCGCTGGTCACAAATTCATTTTAGTTGAGTTGCATTATGTCAGTTTCAGTTTCACCATAATAGTCTAACTAACCTAGTAGAAATGAGATGAGAAGCTGCGGTTGACTTGCATTTGTCTGTATTTCTACTTGTAGAAACTCCCTTTTAATGTAGTCGTCTGTATTTCCTTTGTTGATTCACGAACAATGGATCAAGATCAATAACAAATACGAAGGCCCTTCAAACAACTTACCCTATTACAAGGGACAATTTCAGATTTCGCATCCGAGGGTACAACGTGTCACTAAACTATCATCAAATGGAGTGCTTACCTTATACTACCCATCTCCATTATTGCCACTACCATCGACTTCTCTTCATATTCCTTCTTTGCCTGTCCTTGCCACCGCCACTTCTAGCCTTTCTGCTCATTACCTGTGACGCGCTCTTCCGTTGCTGTCCGCGCCAAATCAAATCGAGCAAAAACAACGGCAAGAACTTTCGCCATTTAGCAACATGTCATTTGAGGATTTAATCCCTGTTGTTAACAAACTTCAGGATATAATAACAACCACTCAACTCGCTGAGATTGATCTTCCAATCTTGGCAGTTGTTGGAAGTCAATCATGTGGAAAAAGTTCTGTTTTAGAGAATATAGTTGGAAAGGATTTTTTACCTCGTGGTAATGGGATATGTACCAGGAGGCCATTGATATTGCAACTTATTCACCAAGAGAGTCTGGCTCCTCAAAACACTCAAAATGTGCCAAAGAGAGATGGTCAAGGTTTTGGGTATGGAAATGGAAATTATCGAAATGGAGTCGCCAATGGCACTTCCGACAATACCCCCAATGGAAGTTTGGAAAATGGATATGCCAGTAATGATGAAGAATACAGAAATGGCGATCTTCCAAGATTCAATAGAGAAACAAACCTTGCAGATCTTTTCAATTCCAATGAATATGGAGAATTTCTCCACATTCCAAACAAACGATTCTACAATTTTCATGAAATTCGTAAAGAAATCGAAAACGAAACTCAAAGAGTTGCTGGACAAAATAAAGGGATTTCCAGAATTCCTATCAATCTCAAGGTTTACTCCGACAAAGTACTTAACTTAACGCTTGTTGATTTACCTGGATTGACCAAAATTCCAATTGGAGATCAGCCTTCTGATATTGAGAGACAAACCAGGAATTTGATTTTGGAATACATTTCCAAACCAAATAGTATAATCTTAGCTGTATCTCCCGCCAATGTTGATTTGGTTAATTCTGAATCATTAAAATTAGCCCGCCAAGTGGATCCAACAGGAAAGAGAACTGTTGGTGTTCTTTCGAAATTGGATCTTATGGATCAAGGCACCAATGCCCTTGATATTCTTAAGGGTAATGTTTACCCATTAAAGTTAGGGTTTGTAGGTATTGTAAATCGTTCTCAACAAGATATCTCCGAAAATAAACCGCTTGAAGATTCACTTGCACTGGAGAAATACTTCTTTGATAGTCATCCAGCTTATAAAACGATTTCCAATAAATGTGGTACCAAGTATCTTGCTCAAACCTTGAATAAGATTTTGATGAATCATATTAGAGAAAGATTACCGGATATCAAAGCCAAATTGAACACTTTAATTGGTCAAACAGAACAAGAATTGTTAAGATTTGGAGATGTGCAAACAAGCGATTCAACAGAATCAAGAGCAGCTATGATTCTTACATTGATGACCAAATTTGCCAATAGTTTTATAAATTCAATTGAAGGAACAGAAAATGAATTATCAACAAAAGAACTTTGTGGAGGTGCTAGAATTTATTATATTTATAATGAAGTTTTTGGATCTCAGTTGGCTGCAATAAATCCAACTCATAATTTATCGATTCATGATATTCGTACAGCCATCAGAAATTCCACAGGTCCAAGGCCTTCATTATTTGTACCTGAATTAGCATTTGATCTTTTGGTTAAACCGCAAATAAAGTTGCTTGAAGATCCAAGTAAAAGATGTGTTGAAACTGTTTATGAAGAATTGATGAAGATTGTCCATAAAGTATGTTCTTCAAATATTGGGTTGGAATTGAACAGGTATCCTAGATTACAAAGTAAGTTAATTGAGGTTGTGAGTGATTTGTTAAGAGAAAGATTAGGACCAACAATTAAGTATGTTGAATCACTTATCGAAATACACACGGCTTATATCAATACGAACCATCCGAATTTCGTTGGAGCTGCAAATGCTATGAGTATTGTTGTTCAAGAAAGACAAAAACAAAAACAAGTTTCAAGTAGTAAATTGATTCAAAATAAAAAATTTGATGACGAAGAAATAGAGGCCGCAAGAAGAGCTTTAGACGATGACATTAATTCAGTTGATGATGTCATACCTCAACATTCAAGAGTCTATTCAGATATTCCAAACCATCAAGAATCTTATCTCAACTACTTCTTTGGTAAAGACCCTATCATTCATCAACAACACTTACAAAATCAAGCTCAATTAAATCCAACACCTTTCAAATTCCCAAATCATCAAGATACGTTACAATTTAATTCAAACTATAATGGTTACGCTGAATCAATGAAAAACCTTTCGGTGGAAGATACAGCTTCTGAATCGTTCGAAACTGACGATTCAATTAATGATTTGAATGAAAGAGAGCAATTGGAATGTGAATTGATAAGAAGGTTAATTGTTTCTTACTTCGGTATTATAAGAGAGATGATTCAAGATCAAGTACCAAAGAGTATTATGTGTTTATTGGTAAATTATATCAAGGAGAATATTCAAAATAGGTTGGTAGTTAGGTTGTATAACGAGGCTTTGTTTAGTGATTTGTTACAGGAAGATCAGGAAATACAGCAGGAGCGCGAGAAATGTGTTGAGTTGTTGGGGACTTATAAGGATGCTGCGAGGGTCATTAGTGATGTTATTTAAGCTTACTGCGTAGCGGTGCACTGCATAAATTACCAGTGATATAAGTTTTGCGTGGCGCAACGGGTGACAGTCATGATATCTGTCTATAAGTTTCCCTAAGCGGTAGTACAATTGGACTATTTTAAAACCTCAGTTGCAAGAACTCCTGTGACGATAAGCTGATCCGAGAATGAACCTAGCTACTTTCAAATGGTACCACGCCTCCAAATCTAAAGAATCAAACTACTTCAACTCTTAACCTACTCCAGAACGTTGCCAATTTTCAGCATCAAACCCAACCTTGATATGCTTGCCAATGAAGTAACAATTAGAGGTTTATCGAGGTAGATGAATATAATGTATAAAGTATAAAGAATATGTCAATATTTTGTAGAGAGTAAGAGGAGCGGAGACTGCATACGTAGAGTAACAACATTGTAATTGTACATGATAGAGATGCGCATATTTGGTCATATGGCGATCTCTGGCTCACGCCAATGATTGCAGTCTACTCAATAGTAAATTGCTACTGTATAGAGTTTCAGCAATAACCGAATTAACTGTTGTATTCTATTTATATCGTTTGAATTGCCTCTACCTCACTGGCTTTTCACTCTGTATTTAGGCTGGCCTCGTTGTAATGGCTTGGTTTATAGTGCCAGCTAGAAATTGGTTCTCCCTTTCCCTCTATCATATATAATTCGCTTCGATCTATCGGATATAATTAGCATCGCTCAAGCTGATACGAGAATCCGCCCCATCTGGTATAGGTGACTACCTCTGGTGATTGTATCTTCGGAATATGCTACCGCTCATCTGACTTCTTCCGCTCGACCCTCAAATCCCCCACCCTGATCCTTGCCATATACCCTCTATGCCAACTCATCAAATCACCAAACCTAACCACCAACTTCAGCTCCCCATGCTTATTATTATTACTTCCCAAAATCTCATAAATCTCATCACTATCTTTCATCGCCAACAAACTCCCCTCCAAAACTTTAAAAATTGCCAAAGACAAGCTTATCAACTTTATGGCAGAACGGTCTTGATGTTCATCATCAACCACTTGACTCTGGATTTCTTCATTTTCTTCAATATTATTATCAACAAGGAAATTTTCAAACAATTTGAACCAAATATCTAAATCTATAAATTTGAGATCTATGAAAAGAGTCAACCACCAATTCATGGTAATAACCTCTATATCTAACGAAAGATTTTCAAAATGATGATACAACGTTGGAATAAACTTTTCTAAATAAACCTTAATCACTGTCTGATCTATTTTGATTTCCAATAATGAGTTGAAATAAACTCTTTCCGAAACATCATCCTTATATTTTGGCAAGATCTCCTCAATCAACCCCACAAATATCCAGAAAATGTCTTCCTCTTCTAGTTTACTATCGTTGTCTTCATTATTTTTACTTTGTAGGAGAAGAAGATTACCTACGATTTTATTCATACCTTGGAAATAGCCAATATCAGGACGGTAAGCTACGAAGGCATATAAAATACGCTGTAACTTATAAAAATTCACACCTGGTTTTTCAAGGTTATTGAAATGATAGTTCAATGGAAGTGTTCTGTGAAGATCTAAATCAATTTGTTTAATATAACTGTTAATTATCTTACTTGGATTTTGTACCTCAAGAAGTAATTGTTGATATTCGCCGTTAACTTTAAGATTCTTAGCTCCAGAAAGTTCCAACCAAAGGTATGGTCGATATTTGGGCAGTATCCCGAATTTGTTGACAAGATTAATGAGTTTGTTATAGTAGGTTGTTTTTGAATGATTGTCTAATTTAAGTAAATTCAACCCTTTTAAACCAATCATTTCAACATTGTTCATTTGTGTTAAATCGGAATGTTTAAGGTATTGTAAGAAGTCTCTTCTTATATCATGAAGCAAATCCTCCCACGTTTGCTCAAACTTTTGGTTTATCGAATCATGTTTTTGGGAGATATTTCGAAGTTGGTTAATTAATGATGATTGTGATTTGTGAATTAAAATAGAAGTTCCAGGAATTTCACTGATTTTGGAGGTTCCTGCAATTTTCGTACCAATTTCGTTTGATCTAACGTTGGTGATTTTACCCAAGGTATCAGGGTTGTGACCTTGTGGTCCCGCGTCGCTAGTCGGCTCCACACTCGATTCCCCATTCTTGGTTGAGCTCACACGCCCCTCGTTATCTTCTTGTAAGTTCCCATTCGTACCTGCAGAAGCATTCCTCTCACCATCAATAATTATACTTTCACTACCAATCGAATCAATATAAAAACCATACTTATCAACATTCACATCACTTGGAGATTTAACAACATCTGATTTGATAAAATTATCCAATTCAACTGGAACCCTAACCGTTCTCTCCGACTTGAAAATAGGAAACAAATTAGACACACTCGAATTACGAGAAGGTTTTTTTAATGTAAGATCATCTGTCGATCTAAACCATCGATTGGACAATGCAGATAAGCTCTCGGTGATACTCGGCAGTTCGATTTCAGAAGTACTGGCTTTCATTGGGGAGGAGGAGGATATCGGGGAAGTAAGTGGGGGTGACATTTTGGAGGGTTTCGAAGTTGATTTAGGAGACCGTAAAGATTCCCCAGTTTTTGGAGTTGATTTGGTAGACTTTAATGATTCTCCAGTCTCAGGTGATCTCGACTTCGATTTCAGCTTCCTCTCGGATTTCAACTTCGTCGCTGACACGTCAAGTTTATCAGTGGACGCACCCTCCGTTCGCACCGGTTCAACCTCTAATGTGATTCCTCTTTCTATCTCTATTTCAACCATCTTTTGGTCAATCTCTAACCGAGACAAATTTCCATACTCATTGCACAACTTAAACAATTTCTGTTCTCGTATAAACTTTTCTCTTGTGAGTTGTAGTAATTCATTCTCTCGTTCAGTTAATTCAATTGATAGTTGTCGTATCAATTTTATTGGGTCAGAATTGTACTTCAATCCAATAAGTTTGGTGATTTGTTCCAGTGAAAGGTTATGGAGGTTGTTTTGAGATTCGTCGGGGTCATTGCTTGACTGTAGGGGTAATGGGAAGATGCTATTTCGTTTCGTCATGGGTGATTTTTTGTTGCAGTCGCACCGCATTACCAAGAAGCATATTCACCAAGGCGCGTAGCGACTTGGTGAGTCGGTCCCAACTCCAAGGAGCGTAGCATCTTGTTGAAAGCTATTTCAACAATCTCTTTGCAGCAGTTATGAATTTGGTAGCTTACTCTTATGACTGTAGATAAAAACACCTTTTTATCGATGTTCCGCTATTATATGTCTAACCGTAGTAAGTGAAATACAGTACGATCATAGGACTAGAAATATGCCACTTAGAAAATCTTCATTCTTGTTTATGGAAACGGAAACTGGTCCCAATTTTCCATTTCAAGTATTGGCTTATTTTCCAAATATTGGTTGCAAATCTACATGATAATGTTCAATGTTTGGAATTGACTAAAGACTTTCTTGTTTGTGAATTGGAGAGTTGCAGTTGGTAGGGAGTTAGAAAAGCTAATTTCACAACTTGTACGTGCTACGGAATATTCGCACTAGAATATGATTTCATAGAGTTCACTACCGATTCTAGTACAACTAGATTTGCACAAGCTCAAATATGTACAAAAAAATACCCCAAGATTCGAACCTGGGACTCCGTAGAAAAACCATGGCCTGCGTTATTAAAAAGAACAACTATGGCATCCACGTCAAGCACCAATATGAAGATGATATACGATAACAATTTGCCTTACAACGCACCACAATGAGAGGGCCCAAATCTATGCTACGTGGATCAAAATTTCCTGGTAAATGCCTCACGTTCCCCTTGAAAAACAGTCGAAGGTTCGCAAACAGGCTAAGTGCAAAAGTCCCACATCGCTATGTTCTATGGGATTAAAAAAAATGGTAAATCTCTTTGAAAAGCGTGTCATCTTTATGCAAGGACAATGCTAATCTTCTCTGTATTGTTAAATTTGACAAGTGTGCCACCGCGAACGATGGCACGATGTGTTTGTTTTTCGAAACGCTATCAGGTGAGAAATGTGAAAGTCGTGCGCGAGACCAATGTGAAAGACACTTCCAAGCTTGTTGCAACACTTCACCTTGTGAATTACATCCTGACCATTCTGTATTCCGATTGTTGTAAACTTTTAGTCAAAGTGTCTGAAACTAAACGTGGAGTCTTGCTTTGTTGATCTTTTTTGATGATGAATTATCAGCACGACAATGTGCTAGCTCTTTAGCTGTATGATGACCACGAATCTGTAGTTGCGATCTAATGAGCTCAAGGTGAACTCCTGATTCACAAGAATCATCGCCAACTTACTCACTATCAAGCTCCAACTTCAGTACGACAGTTATATCATCATCTTCCTGATTCCAGGATCTTTTCACCAAAAGTCCGATTAAAAGGCTGCAAATCACTTACATTGAAAATGCCTTCTATCATCAAGGTCTTGCAAAATTAATGATCCTGGCCCTACGGGATTTCCAAGATAGAGTAATGCTCTTAGTTATTTGTAGTTTATTCTTCAGTTTTAATCTTATAGTACAAAGAAAGTGAAAAAAGAACTGCGATAACCAACAATTCAACCATCATGTCGACTGATTCAACTGCCATAAACAACGTTGAACAAAACATCCAATTAAGACCATTTTGGTATGGTTTTGTACCAGCAAGTATTAAAACAGCTAGATTGATGTTGGGTGGAGGTCTTTGGTTTATTTTGGCAAGTTATGCTATCGAAAGTGGGATAACGAGTATTACAAGTAAAACCGTTGCTAATTGGTTATTTTATATTGGTGGCGGTTATGTTATTTTAGGGTTGATTTCATTGGTGAGGGCAATGACGCTAAAAGATATCGAGGCGGTGGGACAATCAGTGAGTAATTCAAAGAAGAAGGAATAGACAGTATAACTCACAGGGAGTGTATGTTATTTGCCGAGAAAGGGCTATGAAAATCAGTGAGCTAGATCTTTCCAGCTGATAAGCTGGACGGAATCACCTCGAAATTAGACAAAGGAATCTATGCTAGATTATAAAAGCCGGAGAAAGTGATATGATAGGTGTATCCAAATAATACTCACCATGAATAAGGAAATGAACCTGAATATATGGACCATGTTACAGCACAAGCACTAAATCTTGCTTACTTAACACGAACTCTAATAACACTCTCTATCACTTTAAGGAGCAATTGAAATAAAACTAAGATGTAGAATTTCACTGTTATTGTGACAAGATAAACTTAGCTCTTACTAGTTTGGTATGATCTGGGCCCTAGCCTGTCGTTCACGGCGTACAATTGAAATAATATATATAACTGATTACATATTTCTCCCGCTATTCGCTCGTTGTACACTTACCAGGGAAGGTCAATAATAGATAAGGCATACTTCAGAATTATAGAGTAGATGAGTAGCCACTTACGATTGTCTGACTGCTTGAGTTCTAATAGATCTAATGCATTTCAAGGACTGAAATGGGTCTGGCTGCAAATTACAAGTAACTCGCAAAGTTACTCCCACAATCAAACCTTTGCTTCCATGGAGGGATCATTTGAGCAAACCTTAATAATTCTTTTCAAAGGGAGTTTCTAATTAGTCATCCTTATCGAGCACGGCGTACAACCATTTCATGCAATCGAGGTATGGAATAAGTGCACTAGATGTCTGCGAACTCCGTTCTGCCTCGAATAACGCCATGCCACAGCAATGGTGGTTGGGTTCATATGCCACAAACTCACCTAAACTCAGGTCGTCTCAAAACGCCAAGTCGCTCATGTACCCCGCTTCAAATGCATGTAATGCTCCAAAGTTTTGTGAGCTCACTCGACGCTTGCCAGTTTATATTGTCAAAGAAAGAACTGGAGGGTGTATATACAATATAAGAACGCCAACCACCAACGCCTGATTTTTAAACACTCTTTCGTTTACATTGTTCTAAATCTGAAGTTATCTTCGAGTCTGACGATGTTTCCCAACAGTCAATTGAAAGGACTCACAAGTTAGAAGCTGGAAAAGTCAAAAACTCCAAGTTGTTTCAATTTGTAATGTCATCGGCTCCAAGAACCCCTGCCCTTTATTTGTGTGCATTTGAACCTCACTAAAGCTATCAAGGCATCATCGCCTCATGTCTTCCTGTGTAACTCTACTAATCCCACATGAAATTCTGTGTTCGTAAATCATGGATCATCTGCATTTGCAGCCAAGAACTTCAAAAAAGAAATCAGCCTTCTAAATTATGGTAATGAGTAGAATACATGAAGTCTAAGATGAAATTGTTTTCTTCTGCCTGCAAATTCGCTTTAAATATTGCTTTTACGGTTGGGTACCTTACTAGAGATACCCGATTTGCACACGAAGTTTATGTAATCTACACAAAAAGCGAATTTTTCATCGTGAGGTGTTCCTTCGGTTTTGATTGCGTTGGATGATATTTCTTTGAACAATGACGGAACAGCCAAGTTTAGCCAAGATATGAATGATTTGAAGGATTCAGTGGGTAACTTACTCAAAGAGGACACCAGTTAATTGAAATACACCATCAAACCCTTTTTTCTTTAATAATATTTTATGGCGTGTAATTTCCGCTTCTTTTTTTAGCTTTTCATTTAAAAAGGCTTACACATCTTCAAGAAAAACAACGACAATGGCTAGAATACCAACAAATAGGATAATAGCAACAGTCGTTGGGATTGTTGTATTATTCTCCTTGAGTTCATTTATCAAACCAGGAGTTATTTATATTGATAGAGATACCAACGCAGTTAGTTTCAAGCCAACAGATCAACCAATCAAGGATAATGCAAGTGAAGAGAGACTTGGATATCTACAAATCCATCCTGAGAGCGGAGAAACTGTAAGTGGAGATACTGGAGCTAGTACTAAAGAACCCTATCAAAGAGCTAATGCTACATTTGTAACCCTCGCTAGAAATAGTGAATTATATGAACTCATCAAGTCCGTTCGTCGTATTGAAGATAGATTCAATTCTAAATATCATTATGATTGGGTATTTTTAAATGATGTAGAATTCACTCAAGAATTCAAAGATCTTACAACTGCTCTTGTTTCAGGTACAACTAAATATGGACTTATCCCAAAAGAACATTGGGGTTATCCAGATTCAATTGATCAAGAAAAAGCAAAGCAAGAACGTCAAAAGATGACAGATAAAGGGATCATTTATGCCGATTCAGAATCGTATCGTCATATGTGTAGATTTGAATCTGGATTCTTTTGGAGACATCCCTTATTAAATGACTATAAATGGTATTGGAGAGTTGAGCCAGATATCAGGGTTCATTGTGACTTGGATTATGATCTTTTTAAATATATGGAAGACAATAAAAAAGTTTATGGTTTCACCATTTCAATTCATGAATATGAAGCTACAATTCCAACTTTATGGGCTCATACTAAAAAATTTATAGAAGAAAATCCTCAATATCTTGCAGAAAACAACTTAATGGACTTTATCTCAAATGATGGCGGAAAAACCTATAACTTATGTCATTTCTGGAGTAACTTTGAGGTGGCCGATTTGGATTTCTGGAGAAGTGAAGCTTACACTAAATACTTCGATTATTTGGACGCAACAGGAGGATTTTTCTATGAAAGATGGGGTGATGCCCCAGTTCATTCGATTGCTGCTGCTTTGTTCCTTTCAAGAGATAAGATTCATTATTTCGACGATGTTGGATATAACCACGGTGTTTATACTCAATGTCCTTTGAATAGTGCTTTTAGGTATAAGCATAAATGTGCTTGTAAGCCATCGGATGATTTTACTTTTAGGGGGTATAGTTGTGGAAAGAAGTATTATGAGGTTACTGGTTTGGAGAAGCCGGTGGAGTGGAAAGATTATACGTAAAGAGTCATCAACTGAGCGAAGCGAAATTTTTGCTCTAGTTTGACTAGGTAGTGTTCTGGTCACTCGCGACGTATCTGTTCTTTTTAATCTGTGGAGGTCTTTCACTTTTGGTATAACAAGGACAAGCTTGCTGACACAGTGTAGCGGTAGTTCACACAGTCCTTCAAACCAATGGCCTCTCACTGGTTGCGTACTGGAATTATTCTTCATTGTGGGGAGTAATACTTTTACGACAATACACTGTACTTGACAAACAATGGCTTGCTTTTACATTCAGAGATGTGTCCCAGACTTGAAGTTGTCCACTTAGTCGGGATACTACACGAACTAAGCCGCTGGATCAGAGCTGATCTCAACTGTGCTTTACTAGAAGGTGATTTCGTCACTTAATGACAATGTTCGAGTGCCTGAACTCCAGGTAATAGACTGACTATTATAATATATTTATTCAAGAGGCTTGATTACTCTGCGTATTGAAGGTGAAATTTGTGCGGAGATTTTGCAATTTGTTTGGGAATTTGGGAGTTACATGCCTTTAGATTCATACCTGTGACATTTGAATTGCATGTGCGCCAACTCAGTATTGCAAGTGGCGTATACGATCACCATACTCTAATACTACAAAATTATTTATGATCAGCTTGAAGTAGAATTCATAGTTAACTTGCGAGAGCCAAATCACTAATTTCTAAATTTCTTCGCAGCTATTTCGTATCGTTCGTTGTTGCTTGCTCGTTCCGCTAGTTTTGCATGCTAAAGGCGCATATTTTGCAGCAAATTAAAGGCGGTTAAACGCATCAACGTCAGTTTCGTCAATTCAATTTGACTTTGGATGATGTGGTTTGATGTATCGAACAATAGGATATTCAATGTTGAATGAGTGTGCCAAGATATCGAGTCACGTCCTTTTTAATAGGGATTCGTAAATATATTTGGGTGGATAAACATAGAAAGATTAATATATATTCATATCACAGTAAACTACATTTGAAGTACATATCCTCCACAATCATATCTCATTGTCATCTACATCCAGTCACAATCTCCTAGCATTTTCACCTCAAATACAAATCAAATCATACGCAATATGCAATTGTGACATCGAATGTACATGTTAATGATAGAGGAAGTAATCCTGTAAATCCATCTTCCTGCTGAATTCTCCTATTCTCTTTCAATAGGCGTTAAATCTTCCCTCTCAAGTCTTGCAAACTTCAGATTACCAAGCACTGCCAAAAAAGCCCTATTGTTCGTGGATTAACGCTGAAGAAGTACAAAACTAGAAATATCTCCCTGAAATCAATCCTAAGGCTTTGAAAAGTACACCGAAATACACCCTTGATTGTTATACATAACTCACTCTTCAAATCTGAAATCGCAATCTATTCAGTCCTTCAAAACTACTCCTCAAGTCTTCAACCAAAACTCGCAAACATCTCTGCATACAATTACTGCCACTTGTTCATAAATACAGATTACGTAAGATTTTGTACGATTAGCCATTGGCTGGTACGATAGCAAGGAATTACACAGAGAGATACACTTTCAATGCGGAATTACACAGAGTGGGATGCAGTTTCACAGAGGTTGGACATCCTCGAGGTACATTTGATTAACACGTAGAAGCTAGGAGCATGGAAAACTAGGAGCATTTTAGAGAGTAGGCTAAATAAATACAGCATGCAGCATACAGCATAAAGCAGCATCTCCAACTTTTCCAATATGTCCAACATGTCCAGCACATCCAGAACATGTAGCACATCCGGCATATCCAGCATATGCACTATATCCATATCCAATCCAACTTAATACAGCACAGCACACACCCACCTTCCATCCCAAGCCATCATGTAAATCCTTCGATCGCGTTTGTACTCCAGAAGACTTATGAACGCGTGTCATCAAAAATTAAGTCTAATGAAAGACCCGATAGCGAAAGTTTGCTGCTCACGTTACCCACTCTATATGTACAGATATACGTAGATATATATATATACGATAGTTCCTACATCTATTTTCGTAATCATCTCTTGCGTGCTCCGTACATTTTCCGTACTAATTTTCATTTTTCAACTCCTAGTTCCAAGTCGCATATATAAAAACCACGAATCCACTTTTCAAAGATCAACAAAATGGCCTCATCAAGATCCAACGCTAGGATTGTAAGATTCGGTTTATTTGCTCTTGTATTAATTACATGTGGTTATGTTTTATCAAGAGGTAGTACCTTTACTATTGCTCCAAGTAGAGGTTTACCTCAATTAACTAATGCTGGACCTGGTGCTACTTCTGACAAATCCACTAGTGGTTCTGTACCTGCTGCTGCTGCTGCTCCTCCAGTAAAATCTACTGGAGATCTTAACTCTAAAATTAAGGCAACTTTCGTTTCACTTGCACGTAATTCTGATTTGAATGATATATTAGAAAGTATTCGTCAAGTTGAAGATCGTTTCAATGGTAATTACCATTACGATTGGGTCTTTTTAAATGATAAACCATTTGATGAAGACTTCAAAACTGTCACCTCAGCTTTAGTTTCCGGGAAAACAAAGTATGGTCTTATCCCTGCTGATCATTGGGGTTTCCCATCTTGGATCGACCAAGAAAAAGCTGCTTTAACAAGAGAAAAAATGAGAGAACAAAAGGTTATTTATGGTGATTCGATTCCTTACAGACATATGTGTAGATATGAATCAGGTTTCTTCTGGAGACATGAATTAATGGCTGAATATGAATATTATTGGAGAGTTGAACCAAGTATCAAAATCTATTGTGATATCGATTATGATATTTTCAAATGGATGAAAGATAATGGTAAGGATTATTCCTTCACTATCACTTTACCAGAATATAAAGAAACCATTCCAACCTTATGGGAAACCACCAAACAATTTATTACTGACAATAAACAATATGTTGCTGAAGATAACTTATTGGATTGGATCAGTAATGATAAAGGTGAAACTTACAATGGATGTCATTTCTGGAGTAATTTCGAAATTGCTAATTTGAATTTCTGGAGAAGTGAAGCTTATGTTAAGTATTTCGAACATTTAGATAAAGCTGGTGGATTCTTTTATGAAAGATGGGGTGATGCTCCAATTCATTCCATTGCCGTTGCTTTGTTCATGCCAAAAGAAAAGGTTCATTTCTTTGGTGATGTTGGTTATTTCCATAATCCTTTCCATAATTGTCCTGTCGATGTTGAAACTAGAAAGGCCAAGAACTGTGTGTGTGACCCTGAAAAGGATTTCTCATGGAAAGGATACAGTTGTACTAGTAAGTTCCATACTTTGCAGGGATTGAAGAGACCTACAGGCTGGGAGAAATTTAGTGGATAGAGGATGAGTGCAGAATACGAGCGATACATCACACGATGGCGGAATACATATCTTGAGCGCAAGAGTGTTACCTATATTAACGGTTGCGGCGATGCAAAATACATCAACCAGCGTAGCGGGCTTATGCATCGATTGCTAGGTTTTTTATGAGCGTAGCGAGTTTTTCTGAAGAGAAGACTGGCTAGGTAAGGTTTATGCAAAATACGTCGTGACACTCAACAATTATAGTTCAATTTGTGTTTCTACCCTTATTTGAGAGGCTCCAGTCTAGATGACGTAGCGCCGTATTCGATACGTGAACACCGAGACGCCAACTTATCCTCGGCGACAAATACATTGGCGGATACTGAGTATTCAGTTGACTGAATAGACCAATTCATGGCGAGTTAATACCTATTGACAATGTCGTACAATATTTGCGACAGTTTCAGGTGAGATTTTCCAACCTTTGAGTTAATTAGTCATGTTATAAGATCACGCGAAACCACTCGCTGCTCAACTCACTAAAAGTTGGTTTACATATATCCAATATTTACTATTTGTCTTAACTAAGATGTTTTTATATTGAAGTGTAGAATTGTAGTGCGGACAAAGAGTTGTACCGAGGACTAAGTTTAAATGTAATGAAAGCCGTAGGAGAGTTTCGAGAGTTACTGAACCAGTGAGTGGTGTGCTTGTTGGTATGGCGAATTGTGTGGTCACCAAGAGCGGCTGAGCGAAGAGGTACCGCTACCACTTGGACTATTTAGGTTTAGAAATCTTACGACACTCAGGTCAGCTTTAGCTAGGCTTGATAACTCTTATACAAGAAGTTCAAGTTGTGGCATAATGGCTGCAAAAAAGTTTGCGACTGCTTAGCCCAGAAAGATACAGTTTACTATTTAATTCAAATTCATGGTGAGTTACACCTGCACCAAATTGATCTTCTGTAAACGGCGACACTTCCATCTCGCTTTGCTTGGAGTAGATCAGCTACGACATTCTCGATAGCGGGACTTGGACTTTCCTCAAATCCTATCTATAAAGATACCGATATCCCCAAATTTCCCTGACAATGACTTATTATGCTATCAGGACTCTTTAAGGGACTATGTGCTAGCGATGAAGCCGACAACACCAAAAGCAAAATAATTCCAAGTTATTCAAATGAACTGCATCCCGTTTTTGAATCTCCAAATTTAGATCATACTCTTCCTCAATATTTTGATGATGAATATTCACATTTTCTGAAGCTGGAAACTCATTCTATAATTTTAAAAGGGTTGATAGAGGACCTTAAATATGGCATGAAAATAAGTACATTTCTAGCTAATGGGTATGGTAAAAATGGAAATCAAGAGCAACGAGTATTAACCCATGTGAATCTTGTGGAACTTGATTTACATTTAGAAAAGGTAGAAGAGGGAACAAAGTTCATACTGACGTTGAACAGGTTTATCAAGGATGGGGTGGTATTAAAGGGGAATTTACCAGAATATGGGGATTCAACAAGCAACTTGATTGAGATTATTGAGACGTTGGAAAGGTTGTTGGATTATCTTGAGAATGAGATGTGTAAAAGGGAGAATGCGGCGCAGAGAATATGGGAGCAGGGGAAGCTGGTTGCTGCCTTGTTGAGGTGGGTTGATAGAAGGTGAAAGTCCCATGAAATACAGGGCTACTCTGAGCTATTTGTCTCACCAGCATCAGTAAGCTTGGCTAAGTCACCACTTTACGGGAGAGGATAGGCTTAACGGAAGGGGACTTTTCAATGACTACTGCTACAACTTGAAATCACCCTTCCAGGTGAGAATTGAATGTTGGTTATGTGTTACTTAGAAGATTTTAATTGACCCTACTAGGAGGCTACTGAATGTGATTAAAGTTTCAACTTGATGCATCCTGCTCATTCTAAGCTCACAAAATGTCTATGCTGAAGTTTAAATTAGACATGCATTTGGCTGCAATGGAAGAGTTATTGTGACTCCGTAATTTATAGCATATACGAAAACGCCCTCCAATACAAACATCACACACCTCTGTATCCCTTCCCATTTTCAATATTTTACCTCTGGAGACTCATGCACAAAGAAGCTCAGCCTGGACTTTCCTGGAAGCTCCGTATAAGAAAACGCTTCCAAAGGCTTAACCAAAATACACAGTTTCTAATGAATTTAATCTTGGTTAATATTGGCAATGAAAAGGAGGACGATTTGGACAATACTGAAGTTGAGATAGCGGAGAGTGGGAGTGAGCAGTTGCAAAAAAGTGGGAGTGAGCCCTTCCAAGTGCCAGAAAGTGGGGGTGAGCCCTTCCAAGTGCCGGAGAGTGGGGATGAGCCCTTCCAAGTGCCAGAGAGTGTGAGTGAGTTCCAAATGACCGATAGTGGGAGTGAGCAGTTCCAGCGCTTTGTCGTACCATTCCAAAGTACCCCCACTCAATGTCTCCAAAAATCCATCTTGATATCAAAAAAGTATGGACAAAATGATAAGCATATACCATCAAAACAATATGCTAGAAGTTTACCAGACCTAATTTCTTCCCCTTGTGTTTGCTTTCCAGCCTCCAGGACATTGAAAAACTTACTTAAAGATCTTCACTTCCGTAAAAAGTCTAATGAAGTGCGAGCTGATAAAGCCACTTTGAAGATAAATCACGGCCCTGATGAATTGATATGGGAAAAATATTCCTATAAAAGAAAGACCTATCTTAAAAAGGTTGAAGTGTTAAGAGGGTTTATTGGTGTCTTGGAAAAGTTTGGTAAGCCTGCAAAAGTTGAGCAGGCTGAGATTTCTTCAACACAGAGTGATGTGGACGTATTGGAGGCTTTATTGGAAGATTTGTTACATAAAAAAGAAAATATAACTATTATGAAACCACTCAAAGTGATACGATTGATTGAACAAATTGGATTGGTTGAGAGCGTTTTGAGGGACATGGATTGACAGAGCAATTGCAAAACACGGAATGAACAGTTTTAGAATGATAGTTACAAGTGTAATCCTCTGTATGGAAATGAGTACAACTACAGAGATTCGTTGTAGTACTTGTTCATGGATTCACTTCCTTATTCTCGGGATGACGAAATTATTACAACACCTGAATCAAACTTTGTTAATTCGTACTTCATTGATTCTGTCTGGCTAAATGCAAAAACAATCGAGGTTTCAATGAGACTCTCCCCAAATTCCAGTTTACTTTCTTTTTACTCTATCCATATTCAGTTCACTTTCAATACACTCTATCGTGTTATTCAAATTTCCCAGAACCACTAGACAAAAAATAGTTGTTTTCTCATCAGAGTTGTGCAAATAATGGCTGCAAAATATTAACACTTACAAAATGAACCCTTTTGAATACTCTCTCCTTGTAATTGAAAGAATCTGTTCTTAGCAAGTAACCTTCAGTAAATTAAAATAATCAGTACCATTTGAGAGCGTGTTGTGGGAGATTTCAGATCTACCCAATACTTTATTTACGGACCTTACGAATAGCAACTCGCAAACAAGATTTTCCCGTACAGTCAGACGCTGTGAAGTTCATTTAAGTAAACCCTACTCAACAATTCTGAAGTGTCGAGAATATGTGACATCTGCAGGGAGCTCCACCAAATTCTCAAATGCAAAAGCCAAAGTATTAACACTTATTTGGTTGATTTCAAGACTCGCAAATTCTCAATTATTCAACAAACTCTCCCAATATTGTCTAAGATAAAGGCTTCTGCTCTCGTATATTTTCGTAAATTCGTTCTGCAAGTTGTGCAATTTGTTGCACACAAAAAGGGCCACTGTCACTGTTAGTGGGCTTGCATATTTGGCAAATCTGTTTACCCTATCATATATGCTTGAGTCGAATTTAATCATCTTGTGAAATTCTCCTTATAAACTGGCCCAATTACGTAAAACCCATGTAACCATCTCTTGTACGAACAATGATATGTCCATGGTGAGATTTTTCAGGATGTTTACTCGAATAGCGGTACAACTTCCTGTTTCGAGCGGTACAATGTCCGACCAAGCTATTCAATAAACTCTGAGGAGAGAGTCGTGTTGTTAACAGAGTGAGTTGAAAGAATGCTCCAATGTACTTCCTTCTTTATTTGACACCGACGTTAGGATAGTGGTTGCGTGCAGAAGCTTGTTCAAGTTAAAAGTAAATGACAAGCCAATTCACAGCAGATTCATGTCATTGTAGCTGGATGATAATATAATCAATGACCAGTTTGTCATTACGTCTCCAAAATATCAGATTTAGTAGCATTCACTGTGCAGCCGCAAACTTTTAGTAGACTAGGGACTCAAGCGGGTGTGGGAAGAGGTTGAAGAAGTATGTAGAAATCGTTCATTTTGTAAACAACCAAATCTTTCACTTCGAGGAATCAACTAAAGGGATTGATGGTCAGCTGTTTGTGTTGGATCCAAAAGAACTTTAAACTGTCTGGATCTGCTCTTTCTACAACCTCCTATTTGATTGATCATTTGGTGGATCTATATTAGTAATGGCTGCTTTAGTTGATGATACAGTGCTCCCTTTATTGTATGGATTACAAAGCTGATTGTGTAGTGTAGTGAAGACAAATAGGTATCGCTCTCAAAATCTCATAGCTGCTGTAAGCCCAAAGTACTGGAAGCTGGGCGTAGGCTACTATTGGAAAAAGGGGCCCAAGGATCTTTTACTCCTAAAAAGCACTCCTATTGTGCGTATCAGTGTAAAAGTGGCATGGTGTAACATTCCCTTTGATAGACATTCAATGAGGAAGTGCAACCCATGAGGAAGTGTAACGCAAGAGGAAGGGCCAACCGGGGATGAGTTTAGAACGCCAAATGTTCTTATCCTATCTATAACTGCACCTTTTTAGGTTTTTCATTGTTGACAGTTATCCACACCCCCTATGTTCTTAAATTCAGCTTACCAAATAGGCAAAATATCCCAACCGAGTTCTCGATTTTACATTTTTCGTATATACCTTAATCCATCATGCTCTTTATCAGAAGCTATAGTGTACTTGGATGTCACTAAATTATACGAGAATATGTTATATGAAGTACGTGGCACATATGTGCATAAATACAAACGCGTCGAGTTGAGTTTGATTGAGTTTTTAAAACAGACGCCCAATACTCTGGCTGTACTTGTTGTGATATAAAAAAGTCAACAGCTCTTCTGCAATCTCTTATGCTTTACAGGAACGTGAATTTCCTGCTTGTGGGGTAAATCGCGGCTTTTACGTTGGGTGCGAAAATTGATGACTGGGGGGAAGAAGTTACCGAAGTACAATAACAACGTCCCAAACTGGCTTAATTTGTCTGGATTTGTCCTCTGATTATATTCTCTAGTAAACATACAATACTTCTGTGTTTTGCGGGTTAAATAAAATAATATTGCGATGAAATGTTTGAGTATTCAATCCTAAGGGCACATAATTCTATATAAAACAATATGACTTGCCAGCTCATAACATTTTAACCAAACATAATGAATATTCTTACGTACATAACGTTTTTATATTTGACAACACTAGTTTGCGGACTTGCTAAACAAGATGACGGAGGTGGAACCACTCCACTAAGTGCCCCCCCAACCTATGTTTTCATAACCGAAACTGTAGGAGGAGTGCTTGTTGTTGGGTCCTCGCTTTATTCGCAAACCTTTCTTTTAACGAGTTATACTACTCCAACTGCAGCAGTACCTTCTGGTGGAATCGGACTAGGAGCGATCCAGGGAACCATAGGTGAGATTAAATCATATGAGGTGGTGACTATAAGTAGTGCGGGAGGTAATCTTGAAGGGTTAGGGCAGATTGGGGGGATATTAAGTGTTGTGATTTTAATAGTGGGTGTTATTTTGTAGGTGTGATATACTGGTAGGATTTGAGAGACGTGATATTTGGAAGGGCAATGTAAATTAATTCTGTATTTTAGAGCAATATTAGCCAAATTAAAATGGCATTCCAATGAGTGTATAAACTATGTACTTTATTAATGATTTATGGTAGAAGTTTTGTAGAACATAGAGTAGTTGTAATTGAGGAGCACTAGTTTAGTGACATTATTCAGGTACGGCTGAGGTAACTTTGGCTCATACGATTACCCTCGAAGGAACTTGTATTGGACGAATATATCTTACATCTCCAGGTAATTCTCTCGCCTGTTCATTTTACTTGGATTAGAACCTCGAGCGTGGTTTGCAATACATATTCGTAATTTCTGGAAGGGTGTGGTGCTAAATTACAGTACATGTTTAGCATTTTTCTCTCTGCTATATGCTTTTTGAGGTAGTATACTTTGTAAAATATTCCAATCTAACTTACGCGTGTTCCATAAATCTAATCCTGGCCATACTACCTGTAAAAGCTCCCTAATACCCCTTAATAGAAATCGCACATCTACCAAGATTTGAAAATATGACAGTTTTTATCTTATCTCCAGGCAATGCTTGCATTTGTTTACCCAAGGGACCAGCAGCAAGTTTTTCCTGAACTTTCTCAATAATTAAGGTTTTGTTATTTGGTTGCAATAAATTGCAACCGCGTTTGGGTGCTTGTGTCATTTTTTTGTAACAATGCAATAAAGATCGAGTGATTAATTGTCATGGGGAAATCTAGTTTTGTAAGTTAATTGAATACGTTGGTATGCTATGTATTTCACTATTGCATATCAAAATGAATCTTTTTGTGAGCTGAATAGTACACCGAAATTGAGAGTAAAGTCTTCTGAAATGTTTGAATGGCTATCAAATCTCTGTGTATCTTATAGGATGCATTGAAACCTCTCATGTAAATTGACATGTTAATATGTAGTTATAAGCGGGTACATGATAATATAGAGTACATAATTGTTTTTAGGTGACTAATACAATTGCTTTGACTGCAATTTACACATTGGTCAGTAGTACTGCGTCTTAAATGAGCTGTTATCACTACGAACTGTCAGCCAGGAGGTTTAAATTTGGCAAGATGTACAATATAACAAAAAATTGCTACACCATGCGTAATTATTGTGTGAATGACAGAATGTCGTTCTGCACTGTTTCTCATGATATATTCATTGGTAGTTTAATTTCGTTAAGTATGATACGTGCTCTATGTTGCTATTAAACTGGTAATAGAACTAAATCAAGCTCTCGTGTGGATTCTCTACAACCCTGCTATTATTCCACCTCTAGATCATACCTCGCTAATCTCTCACCAATTGAAATACTTCGTCCATAAAATGGGAGGTGTAGGACTTTGAAAAGAAAGGCATTTGTCTACATGGTTATGAATAGTTCCTAAAAATATGGAGCTCATCATGCATTTCATCTGACAGAAGAAGGTGGGTACATTAGTGAGGTACGGGCTGCAAGACCATAATTAGTGCGATTCAAAAAGACCAACATTGCTATTTCTTGTTGGTGTGTTGATCTTGATTCGCTTAATTCTCGCTAAACTGTGTAATTCTGTCACTTAATTCTCGTTACAGTGGTTTCCTTGTAAATTAAATAAAATTTTGTCATGGAACTTTTTGTTAGTGATATATTCCCAATAATTTAGCCTTCATGTATAAAATTTGAAGTTATCTATCCTACATTTATTAACTCTTGAGAACCTCCTCTCAAATCTGATGAATCTTAGAATGTGAATATTCTGTGCTGCATCATCCAAGGTATTTGTGTTACGGATCTACATAGTCTAAACATATGTAAAAGGCATCACTTAATTCAACGTCTTACACAATCAACTCAACTTGGCGTGTAGTTTGCAGCCTAGTAAATATAATTAGTACAAATGACTGTTTTTGACTTGATGACTATTTATCTTAAATAGACCATTCTGAAGATCTACTGACTCACTTTGAGAAAAGGTGACATTTTTGTAGATTTCATTTGCAGCCATACTTTCAATAAAACATGATCACTTTTGTGTCATCTAAGAACTGGGTGAATATCGATTAGACATTATCATCAGATTAGTCACTCTTGGTTGTGAATCGAGCCTCCATCACCAAGAAACTCTTTGAATGAATTCCAATAAACAATCTAAACATCTCACTCACAAATACCTACTTATTCACACGCTGTGAATCGATCAATTAGACCCGTGCATTCCGTGTAAATTTGCTGCTCTCCCAGAACGGGGAGATCTTGAAGTGCTGTGCGAACATCTTTCAAAATCTAATTGGCTGCAAAAACATTTTATTGTTACGTCATACAATGCTAGTACAAATTCTCAATGGACGTAGATATTGTTTTCTATAACTATTTCTTCCGTAATATGTTGCGCCTACACAATTCTGTACACAATCACACAACAGCAGGCAAAATTCAATAGATGCAGCATGGTCCTCCAAAATAATACTCTGTTAGTGAGTCCCACTACAAACCCTAATATGCCAAAAGGTATGTAACTTGCAGAATTCGTCATCTATAAAGTATCCAAGATACTCCAAACCAACTAAGCTTCTCTAAATAAGATTGCTTTCTAGAGGTTTCAACTACTGAAGGATACTTTCAGGGTTGCTCAATCCAAATTTTATATCCAAGGGGATAGTGTTGAAGCACAAATTGGCTTGGAAAGATGAGAATTGTCGTGAACGCATAGAGAATCTAACGAAAAATCGCTCGAGTCAATTAGAATCTGGAGGAAGTTATTTAACCAAGGATTGCTTGAATTCTTTAGACGATTCCATTATACAAATAACTTGCCGATCAGACAATAAACTCTCCGATCATACAATAAACTCTCCGATCGTACAATAAACTCTCCGATCATACAATAAACTCTCCGATCATACAATGAACTTACCGATTAGTAGAGATTCTAGTACCACTTCAGTAGTAAGAAGTCTAATAGTTATCCTAGCGATGAGGATTGTATTCTTTACGGGTCTACGTCTCCTATGAGTATGTTTTAAATTGGCTAGAACAAACCCGCCTACTAGAACTTAAACGGCATACTCTTCTTACAATCAATAATATCACCAATTCCAACAGTCTCGCCATGACTTTTATACTACATCGTCTATACAAGCAACCACATATCACCTTGCCCAAAGAAGAGAAATTCCCTCAAATAGACTATTTCATTATGACACTTGAGATGCCTTGTTTACGGAATCCTCGGAGGTATTGTGGCACTAATTGTATCAACTTGGTATGTTTGAATAAGTTTTTAAAATGGTGATAATTATGATAATTATTGAGGACTATAGAGTTTATTTTCATTATAATTTCATTGTAATCTAATCACAGATGAAGAGTGCCCACTTCACTGCCTCCCTAACCTCTCATGTTTCATCGCCTTGACCTCCAAACTTCAAAACAAGGCTTAATTTCCAACCAACGCCTCAAATCTGAAGTAATAACGTGGTATTTCGAAATCCCTTTGAAAATATGATATAACTTTAGTGGGGTATGTTTGTGGCTGTTTGTAGCCAGATACGTTATTCTAAGTAGTTTTATTATTCTCTTCAGGTGCATCAGATTGAATTATCAGGCTTAGTGCTTTATCGTGTGGCTATAACGCGATTCTTGCATCTTCTCCAAGCAGTTTATTAGGTTGTATTCAGGACGTATTCCAATTACACGTCATGTAATCTACAGGAAGTAGCCCACTCAAGATCTTCCCTCAGGTCAGGTCCAAGTGGGCGGAATTTAGATTTCCCCTGCATACTAATCACCCTCACCCCAACCAAATTAAACGTAACCATCCGCCTCAATGTTTTACTACATTTGTTTATTTTAAACATAGACGAATTTCCAGTCTATCATTGAAATATTGCCATGTCGAGTCCTAAGAGGCATAGAAAGGTGAATGATGTTAAAGTCAAAGTCGAAAAGGATTCTGCTGGGATTGTGGAAGATGTTGCTAGTCCAGGTACGCCAATAACAACTCCACAAACAACTCCTACTGATGATCCTTCTAAGATTGCCTTAAGAATTGTTAGTCCAGGTTTACCTAGTCTTAACTCGGAGATGGAAAGTACTGTCAAGATTTCTCAGAAGATTGAGCAACAACAGAGGGATTTGATAGCGAAGAGAAATATTGAAGATACTCAAGACCTGTCCGAACAGAAAGTTTCAGCTGGGAAAGCTTTACCTGCGAAAGGAAAGGTATCAGAAAAGGAGCTGATTGATTTACCTCATAACAGTCTGATTGAGGGCGAGAAGCTTGACGGTCCAGAAATCACTGACAACGTTCCAAATGGAACGATCACCTCACAAACAATATCAACAGCACCCGCCCAACCAACAACTGCATCCGTCCAACCAACATCATCCGCATTAAAACTCCTGGGTCCAAACACCGCTAAAAGATTACGCCGTGATAATATCCCATCACCACTCACAATATCCTCAGGGAATGTTACTGGAAGTCTAGGAACAGGAGATCCAGAAGAATATAAACCTTCCATCCAATCAGCGCCTTTAAGACAAGGTCAAAGATTTCCTTTAACTTCGACAGGAGTTCATTTTCCAAGGTATCCACAAAATTTTGGTGGAAATTATTATTATGCCCCGGTAAAGAGGAGCCAATTTAGGCCAATACCAAATACCCAGGTGACATATTCTCTGTTTCAATCGCAGGGGCAATTACAGGGTCAATATCAGTCAATTTCACAAGTGCCAAGTGGGCAGGTAGATCAGGTAGGTGGACAAGTTCAAGTTCAACAAGCTCAAGGCCAACAGGTTCAATCTGGCCAACCTGGTCAAACGAGTCAGGGTCAGCCTAGTACCCCTGGTGCTGCGGCTCCTGGTGCTGTTGCACGCAAACGAATGTTCACTCCATTCACCCCAGTTCCCTTCACAAAACGTCCCCAACTACCTCCACCAAAAAAGACAGTCATCGTACCAGCGACAACCACTTCTAATACCCCCGTTTCAATGCAAAAACTTCCGGAGAAAAAGTCATATTCAGTTACTGATGTTTATCATGGAGATTACACCAAAGCTGCACCACTTCTGTCACAACCACTTTCAGCTCAAAGAGAGTTCTTTGTTTCCAAAAAAAGAAAACAAGAGAAAGAAGATGATGATAGATTACCTGTTTCGGAAGATGAAATCAGAGAAATGCAAGAAAAGTATAACAAACTGAACGTGGTGCTTCCTCCAATTCAATTGATTCAACCAGGTCAACTGAGTCTGGTTCCAAGTCAGGTACCAGCTCAAATTCCTCAAGGACAAAATGCAGGTATCCCACCGAATGGACAAATACAACAGGCACCTTTAGATTACCACCCTGCATATTATCAGCAACCATATCAAAATGTTGTACCAATTCAATCTCTCAAACATAGTGAGATTTTTGGACTGATTAATTTGATGAATCAGAGTATTTTTAATTTCAAGATCTTTAATAATAAAGAGGGTAAGGAGGGGAAGGAAGATAAGGGTGACACCGAAGTGAAAGAGACTGAAGTGAAGGAGAGTGAGTCAGATGAAAGTAAAGAAAGTGAGGACATTGAGAAGATTGAGAAGAAGGAAGTGGAGGCATCAAAGTCAACAACTCCGGAACAGGACACTCCAGGCTGGTTGGCCAAGGAGAAGGAGAAGTTTTTAAAGATTTGTGAGACATCTTGGGATGAGTTTGTTAATACGAGGAAACAGGCGCAGGCGTAGCTCGTTTAAAGGGAAGCGAAAGCTGCAGACAGTCATTTTTAGCAAATCGAAAACTGAGTTGTTCACAGGCTCGTTGGCAGGGCGAAAGTTGGTTCCTGGTTCAGCCAGCGAAGAAAACACTTGAAGCATAGCTGGATCATGGTAAGCTTTAATTGACGAGCTAGCGAGAGTAAAATTGCTTCAAAAGGTCATCACCACAAATCCAACAATTGAGGTGTATAATTATAATAATACGTAGGAGAATGCTGAATGAGCATTGTAATAATAAGACAATTGAATGAGGATTGTAAAGTAGTTATAAATACATCTCTGCGATTTCTCTGTTTGAAGTAATGACAGTAGCTACTTGAAGTAAGGTAGATTAGGCATTATACAGTCGTGTGATTCATGCTAGTTGGTGGTATCTTGCTACCGGATACTGGACAAATTAGCAACAAAATACGAGTGGACTAGCGAATTTCACAGTAAACATGCCCATGATAATCGAATCGTGAATATTTATTTGTGCAAATACTTGTTACGTGCCAAATTTGAACCAGAGGTTGCAACTTGCACAAAAGAAAATGCCCTTAAAAAATTTGCAACTTTCCCCATAAATAAACGCGAAGAAAGTTACGTTTATTATAACCTTATAAGGCTATAAAATCAGATGTTAAGTTTCTATTATCTTTTTTGTACACCTTTTACTAATATTAATGTTAAGAAATTTCGCCCACAGATTAGAAAAACACTCTAAGTGTGACGATTTTAACTCAGAAACTCCAGAAAACTAATTGTTTCCCATAGTTAAGGGAAATGAATTTGGATTCCCTATTCAAGCACTCTTGTACGTGTTCATGTAAATATAATTGCACGTTAAACATCCAACCCAATCAAAACTCCTTAAAATGGATGACTTCACTTTTCTTCCTAGATTTGTAGAACACTTGGAATGCTCCCCTGAGTTGGCTACCTAAATACTATGATCCAGCTTATCTGCCCCAACAGGTCTTCACGCCACAGGTCATGAACATACAATGTTCCAGGTTATGAGCAATTGTCACGAGCTTTCCTCGAAAAATTTCCGTGCCCCACCCAATCTATCGAAGGCAAAGAAAGTCAACCATATCAACCACAACATGTTTCTTCTGAGGACGATGATTCCGAGGCTATCTCTTATACGATCGATACGTCCTTTAGTAAGGCAGCCTATTCCTAGGTTATTTTCAACCACAAAGGTTGGAAGTTTCAGGAGGTCTGTAACTTTGTTCCAGGCTCCGAAGGAATCTAAGAAACCGGAAGAGGAAGACAAAGACAAGGAAGAGCCTAAGAAAGAGAAGGATTCTTCCAAGAATAAGAAATCCGAACCAAATGTCAAAATCTACTCATTAAATCAAACCCAATTAATTCGATTTGCCGTTGCGTCAACCTTTTTCACAGTTGCAGTGACTATATTTGCCCTTAACAACAAGAAAGAGAAGAACGAACTTTCATTCCAGGATTTCAAAACAAACTATATTGAAAAAGGACTCGTTACAAAATTGACTGTCATCAACAGATTTGCAGTTGAAGCCGAACTTATAAATGGAGCCATTTCCGATCAAACTTTCCAAACCTCAAATGGTCATCCTGCTGTAGTTTTCACCATTGGATCCGTCGAATTCTTTGAAGATGAGATGAAGTTGATTCAAAGCAAGTTAGGTATCCCTGTCGATCAAAGATTACCTATTTCATATGAAGAAAGAGGATCTTGGTTGAATTATATCTTGCCTATATTACCCACGGTATTGTTGATTGGTGGATTATGGTATATTACAATGAGAAGAGCCGGTCAACAAGGCGCAGGCGGTGCTGGAGGTGGACCAGGAGGAATATTCAAAATTGGTAAATCTAAAGCTAAACTTTTCAACCAAGAATCAGAAGTCAAAGTCAAATTTAAAGATGTTGCTGGTTGTGAAGAAGCTAAAGAGGAGATTATGGAATTTGTCAAATTCTTACAAAATCCAACTAAATATGAGAAATTAGGGGCGAAAATCCCAAGAGGTGCTATTTTATCAGGTCCTCCAGGTACTGGTAAAACCTTACTTGCAAAGGCTACAGCTGGAGAAGCTGGGGTTCCATTCTTGAGTGTCTCCGGTTCAGAGTTTGTAGAGATGTTTGTAGGTGTGGGTGCATCTAGAGTTAGGGATCTTTTCAAATCCGCTCGTGAAATGGCACCAGCCATCATTTTCATTGATGAAATTGATGCTATTGGTAAAGAAAGAGGAAATGGAAAAATGGGCGGTAATGATGAAAGGGAAAATACCTTGAATCAATTACTCGTGGAAATGGATGGGTTTGAAAGTTCGGATCATGTGGTTGTTCTTGCGGGTACAAATAGGGCCGATATCTTGGACAAAGCACTTTTGAGACCAGGTCGTTTCGATAGACATGTTGAAATTGATATCCCAGATGTAGAAGGAAGAAAGTCGATTTTCAAAGTACATCTTTCCAAGTTGACCCTCAAAGTTGATGCTGACATAAAAGCTACCCAAAAAGACGTTGACTTTTCCAAATATCAAGAATTGAAAAATGAGGCCATTGACAATCTTTCTGGAAGACTCTCAGCATTAACTCCTGGATTTGCTGGTGCCGATATTGCAAATTGTTGTAATGAAGGTGCCTTGATTGCCGCTAGAGAAGATTCTCTTGCAGTTGATACTTACCATCTTGAACAAGCCATTGAAAGAGTTGTTGCAGGTTTAGAAAGAAAATCGCGTGTTCTCGGATTAGAAGAAAAGAAAACCGTGGCCTATCATGAGGCAGGTCATGCTGTTTGTGGTTGGTATCTTGAATATGCTGATCCTTTGGTTAAAGTATCTATTATTCCTCGTGGACAAGGCGCACTTGGTTATGCTCAATACCTCCCTAAAGATCAATACCTTGTTTCTAAAGATCAGTTTGTTCATAGAATGATTATGGCCCTAGGTGGTAGAGTTTCAGAGGAGTTGAACTTCGATACCGTAACTTCTGGTGCTTCCGATGATTTCAAAAAAATCACCCTAATGGCCCAACAAATGGTTTTGAAATTGGGTATGTCTGATAAGCTCGGTAGTATAACTTATGATAGCGGTGAAGATGCTGGCAATGGATTCAAGATACACAACAATTATTCGGAAAATACTGCCTTGATTATAGATTCAGAAGTTAAGAGATTGATTGATGAAGCTTATGATGCTTGTAAGAAATTGTTGACTGAAAAGTTGGACTTGGTTGAGATCGTGGCAAAGGAATTGTTTAAGAAGGAAGTGTTGACCAGAGAGGATATGATTAGGCTTTTAGGACCAAGACCCTTCCCAGAGAGGAATGATGCTTTTGATAAATACATTAAAGGGGATGCTTTTAAGGGGAAGCCAAAAGAGAAGGAGGTTGAATTGCCAGTAGAGGCTGCATTGTAAATAAATAAAACTGGCATGGCTGTGGAATACAAGTAAAAATAGGCCCTTGGCCGAATAAATAGTTGATACAAACGAAGCGGCCGTAGACTGTAAATAGTAGTAGATCACTGATTGTTATAAACTGGCTGGAGGCAGAATGCAAGGCTGTAGATTTACCAGCGATGGTTTTGCATCAACTCGTTAAAGCCGTAATGATGGTAAACTTACCATGTAACAATTCTCAAAAAGGTTGGAATACTAACAATTAAGTTGAGATTTATAGGTCCAAAGATATGGGTTTGGCTGGTTTAAAATGTTCACTTCAGTTCTATTCTTCCTGACTTCAGCTTAGGTGATATTCAGTACACCTCACTGTAGGTATCTAACTCGTCATTTCGTGCTATCCACTTCAAAGTGCCACCCCGAGCACTTTAGTTTCTACACTTCCAAGCTCATACAACAAAATAATACATAATCTATTTCATCTATTAATTTTTATTCCCTGGAAAATGTGATTTCCTTGATACTCTCTCGCTTCACATCAACGCTCAATCATCAAACAAATCGTCGATTGATTCATGGCCAACATCGTCGAATTGGATATCATCCACAACTTCGTAATTTTCAATTTGTGTTGGAGTGATATCTGAAATCTTTCTTGGTGTGATGATGATGTTTGGACCAGAGTAATAAGTTTCCTTAGGTATGTGATCTGCTGGGTTATGTTTAGTAGTACCGTCTTTCCTAGGTCTGCCTCTGGGTTTCTTTGCAATCCCGCTGTCTTTCCTAGGTCGACCTCTGGGTTTCTTTTCAACGTCACTGTCTTTCCTAGGTCTACCTCTGGGTTTCTTAGCCACCTCCCCTGAACTGTCTTTATTTGGCCCGCCTGACAGTTCATTTGTCGAGCTGTCCTTTCTTGGTCTCCCTCTGGGTCTCTTCTTAACCTCGATGGTTTTCTCGACTCGCTCTACTTCAATAGCATCTTCAACATGATCCACATGCTCCACCTCTGCATGTTCCCTCCACTCTCCATAACCTTCAGACATGTTCCCACACCCCAAAACAGGACATACCAATACTTGAACCTTATAACTACAAGTATGATTTTCCAAAGCATCCTCCTCAAAGAAAAACTTGGTACACCTTTTCCCACCAATAGTCTTTCTACATTTCAACGGCTCTCGAATAGGAAATGTCAATGGAAATTGACGTTTCAAGATTTGATCTTCTTTTGGGGATATTATCACAGAAATGTCTTCTGGAGATATCGCTGGGATTTCAACTGGGTATCCTAAAAGGTATAGTTCCAATGGATGTTTATTTAGAAGATGTGCTTGGTAGATAGATTTATTACCAGTGCAATAAGAACATGAGTGAAATGCGCATTGGAATAGGGTGACTGGCTGATTTGGGATTCCAACCTGGAGGCCAGTTAGGATTGAATAATCTTCTTCAAAGGTGGAGCCGAGTGAGTCGGACAAGTCGGGGGAATGTGGCGATCTGGAGTGAATTGAATCAGATATATTTGCCGACTCCACCTTTATACGCTTCTTCGCGGGAGAGCCATTGTGATCGACTCTGTTTGTTAATTTTCTAGGAGAACCATTGGTATTGACATCGATATTGCTATTTCTACGGAAGTCATTGACTTGACTATCTGTATGGGATCTATTGACGTCACTATTAGAGTCATGTACTCCAAAAAGTCCCTTTAAAGGAGATTCCCGTTTCACAGGACTACGCCGTATATGATTCTTCCTTGGAGATGGGCTCAAAAGTGTGATATTATCTTGTAACGACTTTACAGGGGAAGATTTCAATGGTGATACTTTGTACAAGGAGGGCTTTATAGGTGATGATAATGGTTGGGTAGATTTAGTTACATTTTGGGAAGTCTCCAATCTCCTCGACAACAGATCTTTCTTCAAAGGACTACTAAACATCATCTCTCCTTTCAACCTCAACCTCAACTGCTCTTTCATTATTCTCTCCTTCCGCTCTTTAATTTTCAAAGTCCTTTGGTCCAATTCCCAATCAGTTCCCCAAATATCTCCCGCCATCATTCCCATATTTCCACTTTCTCTTAAGCTTCTCAAATGTCCATTATCAATGAGAATTTCGCCAGTGAAAATGTCTATCTCATCGGATTCTGCGTCATCATCAATGTTAGAATATTTATGCAAGATCTCTTCCCACTTGGAACGGAACTTAGTTGTGCTTTGTTTTTTGAGACGATTAAGTTCCGATTGGAATTCGATTTCTGAGGTTGTGGAATGGATTGATTGGTGGGGGATGGAAGTGGAATGTGCGGTATAGATCAGTGATTGTGGGGATTTGTATAATGAGTTTCTGGAATCTGAGGGTGATCGTCCTGGAAATTTATCAGAAGTCCTACGAGAAGACGTAGCTGTTATTTCATGAGATTTCCCAGTCACGGAGGGTTTTCGTCCGGTGGAATCAACTGAAACTCGTCTAGACTCATCAAGAGATGTTCCTTCATAATTTAGCTTGTTGTTGGAGAGGTCCGAAATATGCTGTATTCTTGAACCCGAAAGTATTCTATCCTTTTTCTTCTTATCTGGAGAATCATGTTGTGTTGTACGGACCAGCAAGCCTCCTCCCAATGATTCATTTCCTGGTGAAAGTATCCCACTAACTCTTTTATGCGAAATCTTCCTACTCGGACTACTTCTCCCAGAACCATCATACTTCTTGTCCAGTACACTTCGTAGTTTGGCTTGCAAGTCTTCGTGCTCCATGGATTGGGACTTCTGGGACTTCTCATGATACTCCATCACATTCAAATCATTGGAGTCATACGTTGAATCATGAGATAGATCAGGTATTGAATTCATAACATTGAAAGTTGTTTATGCTGCGAAATCTAAGTGGTATTTTTTGGCTGTACTGTTAAGGAGGAAGCAGAAGGGTAAGAAGATATAAAGCGCCTTTAGGAATGGAACAGTATTTGATAGATTAGATATTACGAGATATGTTTCAACCACTCTTTCCGGTTTGTATCAACTCATTATGTTAACCCCAAAAATGGTTTGAGGGGCACTCCAATTTACAATTCTAAGAACACCCTCATTAGAAGCACCCGAATAAGTACCACAACTTCTATGCTCTTTCTTTATCGTGTTGGCCATCATTTGTAACCATCTTACAATGGAAAGCTGAATTTTTTAGTGAAAGTGTAGAGGATCAATTAGCAAGAAACACATGGAAACGAGAAATCAAGCTTACTATTCAACTCGCGTGATGTCGTCTACTTAGTTCTGGCTTTGGAAACACGGGTTACAAGATGATACTTATTAGTATTATTTCTATGTACAGTACTTTTATTCTATTTGCCAGTATTTGCTTGCATTTTTAGCGCTAGTAAAGCTCCGAAGCATTCTCGAGAAGAGCACGAAGCTAGTGAAGATCTAATGATGAAAGCGAGTGAGGATCCAGTGAGGATATCTATTGATGATAGCTAGTTAGTTATAGCTAGTTAGTTATAGCTAGTGATGGTACTAAGTGGTGGTACCAAGTGTATGATACGCCACTGCCTGGATGATATCACCTCGAGTCCTTCTAGTCAATGATATCAGAGTGGTGTTACGAGTCTAGTCCTCCCCTCCATCAACTTTGCTTGTCCACCTCCTTATGAACTGTCCTTGTCATCTCCGTCCATATCAACCGTTCTCGTCCTTACATTATTCTTATTATCTTCCCAACACTTTCTAAAGGCAGCCATTTCAGGTAAACACTTCCTCCAATCATTTGTGTCTGCGTGACAGTAAGTCAACTTTAGATTCTCTTCATGACATCCTGTATTGATGATTCGTTGATCCCATTCATCTGGTTCGTCATCGTCTTCAGCGGTGGCTGTTGAGTTTGGTTGCATGGTTGAAATCTGGGGAATTTTCATCGCAATGTTTTGATGAGTAGGTGCGGAGTGGATGGTTTGGGGTGAATAATTGCTCGTTATTGAAAGTGTGTAGAGAGATGGGAAGTCGATTTTGGTGATAGAGACGGGAAGTCAATTTTGGTGATTTAGAGCGATTTTGGTGTTATAACGAGCTGGTCAACAAATCAAAAGCCATTAGTATTTATGATACCCAGAGAAATAATGAGGCTAATATAAAGGAAATTTTAACTACGCAATCTCAGTTACAATCTCAGTTACAATCTCATTTACACTCCTTCCTCCATAAAATCCAGGAAAATTGACCTACCCAAGTTTTTGGCTGCAAATTATACAACCTTGTCAACCAATTGTAGTTACTAAAAGCAGCAATATTTTCACGTGTCAACTATCTTGAACCATGTTTGAATTACCTTAACGAGACTCTATGGTTATTGTACTCTATTTTAAACGATATGATTCCAGTCTAAATGGTCCACTGTCAAAAGTGAGCGATTTTAAATACCTCTAAGTTTCCATGTCATATGTGAATATGAAGTATAAGTACAGTATAAAGCATACCTATTAGAATGAGGAATACCACCATAGATGTCAAGCTAACAATCATACATTACTAATCAACACTTGTACCTCGGATAATTTTGATCCAGCCACAGTGATTCAAATGAATGTATGATCGGCTAAGATAACTTTTCTAACTAGTAATCAAAACACCTTCAATGTCACTCTTCTTAAGTATTCAACTTCACAATGGTCGGGTGAGTGATATGAACCCTGAATTCTTGCAAAATGTAAGTAGAAACCATTAAGCACCCCAGTTCGGAATTCTTGCAAAATTATAAAATGTAGGCAGAATCTATAAAACACCCCATCTCCAAACTGATATACCCAAATTCCTCCGATGACTTCAATTGTCATATTTGGCCTTAATGGTAGTCTCGCGAAACCAGCGCTTGAAGCATTACAATCCACCTTCTCCTCAAAAGTGAAATTTCCAATCAAGGTTGTCTCCAGACATGTTCCTGAATCAACGTCCCAAATTGAATACATCCAAAGTGATCTTAGTAATACCGACGAATTAGCAACTCAGCTTGCTGGGATAGACGTCTTTGTAGAACTCACCCCTGCGACTGTTGAACTTTTTGGACGTCTTGAAAAAGTTGCAGCCATAGTTAAACCCAAAGTTTACATCCCATCTCAATTTGGTATCGATGTCCTAGCTGTATTGGAATACTTGCCTAACTTCTTGGATTATGAACCAATTCATTCTGATAATCTCAGATCACTAGGAATCAAAACTGTGGATATTATTACTGGTCACTTTGCCTCCCCGGATTTATGGTTACATGAAATTGTAGAACAATTTGGTGTTAACAAAAAAGAGAAGACTTACGTTGTACGCGGGGACTTCAATCAAAAGACAAGTGTCACATTCTTGAAAGATATTGGAAATGTAATTGGAGCTGTTGCAACTCATGAAAATCCAGAAAAGATTCCGGATTATTTGAGAGTGTATAGTGAGAACGTTTCTGTTAGGAGGATTGTAGAGAACTACGAAAAGGAACATGAAGTTGTCTTGAAGAGGACCGCAGAATTCACAGCAGAAGAAACCTTGAAAGAATTGGTTGATAATTGGACCGGGGTTTTTGTTCCTGAGAGACTAGCTTTTGATGTTCATGCGGTGACTTCACAGGGGTTGGATAAGGGGTTTTATTGGGAGGATAGTCAAAGGGAGGATATCAATCCGGGCGAGAGTTTGTGGAGGTGGGGGAAGTTCAATACTTAAGAAGGAACGCGATACTCTCAAGCGCAGCGAGAGAGTGGTAAAAAACCACGCTTATGCCAGCGAGAGTAGTTCCTAAGGCCACAGGTCGAAGGTTCAGGTCCTTTTCTAGGTTTATAGCCTAGTGACACTCGTGGTGATCCCACGTATAGGGTTTATCTCATAGACTGCCTTACGTTCCAAAAATGTTTAAGAGGGCCATATCGTGTCCATGTATCTCAATCGATCATTCAATGAAAAGGTACCTCTATGTTTAGGTCTAAAACTTCACCACGGCCGCTAATACCCAATTCCACTCCTTTTCTCATCTACAACTCTACAAATCCTTGTCTATACAATGCAATATGATACAATACCAATGAAATAAAAGTTGTTCTGGTAATAATGTTCGATAGTAATCTTGTTTGTTCTTTGACTAGTACAATTAAATTGTGCAAAAACACGGATTCAAGTTATGATTGCAACGCAAGTGGAAGCGAAGCGAACACTGAAGATCAGATTTAGCACTAACAGCGACAGTGTTTATTAACTCCTATAGTGGCTCTAGTGCTTGCTACATCACTACTGGTATTACCTCAAACAGCGGAGGTATGATATCTGTATTTTACAGGTCGAAGTAGACAGTCAGTAGTCCTTGTCGACTTTGGTATTGAATCAAAGCGATAATAAGCCAAACGAAGAAGCTACTTCTTTAGCTCCTTCACTCCTTATCTAGCTCTTCACTCCTTATCTAGCTCTTCACTCCTATTTAGCTTTTAACTCTTAGAATCCAAAACCACTCTTATTATAAGCCATTGGCTTCAAATCAGGATGCTCTACCGCCTCAAAAGTCTCCACTTCCAAATCCCATGGACAGTTTGTATCCGCGACATTTCTATATCCCTCTCCATCATCCTTCTCTTCATCATATTCCCCATTTTCAGTGAAGTGAACAACACCACCCAAATTGCCGGTACTGTCACAATAATTAGGAGCACTAAAAACCGTCACCAATCTTCCATTATGTTCTTCTTCAACACCGCCCATTCTCACTTCGTGACTTCTTAAAACTTTACGCAATTTATTGGTAAGACAGAATCTCTCTGTGATATCTGGACCGAATTGCATACCGATACCTCTTTTAGACGGGGCTCTTCCTATGTTTTCTTGAGGATCTGTCCATAACAACTCCATGGCAATACCTTCTCTTGGAGGTTGAGTTGAACCGGAACTTGGGAATCTATTATACTCACGAATATCTTGAAGCTTGATTTTATCATCAGAGAAAAGTCCTCCATGCATACAAAGATAAGATCTATTAATTAAAGCAGCCAATGGAAGGGCACCAAACGATTCGGTGAAACATTCGAAGATCTTCTTGTTATATTTGAACTCACATTCGTCGGTAAATCCATACGTCTTGTTCATATCACGAGTTTCATGGTTACCACGGTTGATATAAACTGATTTAGGATACATGATTTTAAGCACATATAAATACAATGCAACTTCACATGACCATGAACCTCTATCTACAAAATCTCCATTGAAAAGGTAAACATGATCGTCACTCACATGTCCAAATTTCTTGAAAAGATTAAGTACATCATAAAATTGTCCATGAGTGTCACCAACAACCGTCAATTTGGAGGAATCCAAAATAACTTCGTTTTCGGTTGCAGCCAATTTCAGATGCTTGATAGTTAATTCAGTTAATGTAGCTTCGTTTCGGAATAATTCATAAACCTTTGCTAAGATAATGAAAACATGTCTCTTTGGCAACCTACCTCCATTTTTGAAAGTGGTTATCATATGACGTAAATATGATTGATCTAAACCAATCACTTCGAGAGAGTCATCAACCCGCTTCCCAACCAACTCTGACCCTTCCCACGACTTCTCGATAGGTACAGATTCGAAATCAATCGTCTCCAAAATCACACTCGCAACATCTCCAGCAATAGCCTTCTCAAACGCTTGCCTCCTCAAATAATTCACACACTGAGTGTGGTTTGCTAAAGTCAAAGGATCATTAGGTAACTTGCGTAAAATCACCTTGAAACTAGCTTGTGCTTCTTTGTATCTTAACATAGCCATCAACGCAACTCCTTTACGATAGTACGCTTTGATGGAATTTGGATCAACAGAAATTGCTGAATCACAATCAATAACTGCAGATCCATAACTCTCCATCTTGATATGAACTTGCGCTCTATTGGTATAGAAAATAACATTGGTTGGATCTATCTCAATAGCTTTGGTGTAGGATTCAATAGCTTCGTCGAATTCATGGTTCTTAAGGTGGGCATTCCCCTGATCTTTGAAGGAGATGGCAGACATAATGGTTGGAAAAGTGGAAATTTTGATTTTGACTGTGAGGTCTGGTAGCGCAGGAATATTTAACGGTCACATGATGCTCTCGAAAATGTGATGTATCTCCTGGAGGAATGCTTGGATAAGAAGACAAGCACCACCACTACACGTAAAATCTCACTCCCAACCTCCTCCTTTCTTCCAAACTAAAAATACCTCCGTTCTTGACCTTTTAATCGAACCATTACCTAAAGATATCAGTGACCTGCATACGACCCTACAAATTATTATCGATAATGATGGTGGTTTTGAGTTTATAGACGGGCCCAAAAACAGTAACTAAGGTGATACAGTACATTAACACGCTTGCCAAGATTATAACCTCTCAGTCAAAAAAAGTATACTAGGTGTGGAGAAGGTATCTTCTTTGACGTGGGTGCAAAATCAGGAGCCCGGATTTAGCGAGTTCCAGAAGGAAATTGTTTTCTTGCCTGAAGTGAAGCGGCAGAAAGGATGATCGTCAAGATAATGGGGGGAATTAGACGTAAATCATCAGCATTATAGAGGAGCCAATGGCGGAGAGAAATTTGAAGTACTTGAAAGAAATTCTGTTCATTAAGAAAGAACTCCATCACCATACGCCATTTTGTGGATTAAATTGACGAACGTATGAGAAGCTTTTTTGGGGAAAAGAAAGAAGATCCATTTTCCACCGTGATGAGTAGCACCATTGATGTTGAAATCTTCTCTGATCTGTAGCGTAATGTGTACAGTTAAGAATTGGTAATTGAGAGTTATACTTGTCTGTGTGGTATCTGGAATATTGACTTTATCATGAAAAGAGGCCATCAGTCAGTTTCAATACGGGCTAGCACCTGGATAATCGTGGTGTAATCATCTGGAGTTGCAATATTACTCGTAGTCTGGAGAGACGACCCTGTTTCGCATTTTTGTATCATTTGCTTTCAGGGCTAAATGGCTGTGGCTGCAAATTGAGCCTCGTTGTTAATATCTACGCTTGGTTAATATAATTTTATTCCTAGATACTGGAATACTTATAACGGACACATTAAGACTTGCTAGTCAATTTTTCAAAGTTAATTCTCTCAGTAGCCATCTCGCTCCGCTCGATTTACTGAATCCTCAACCCACTTGCTGGAGCACCAATACTAGTGACCCCTGTAATCAAACAAACCTTACCTCTAAACTCATTCTTATACTTAGCACCCACCAAAGCTTCACTAACCGCCGGTTCGCCTCTATAAATAGGTTGATAACTACCAGCACAAATATCGAATTCGGAATGAGGATCGAAGTCAATATCAATAGCATCACTAGCAATAGTATCGGCTCTTGATTTCAACTTGACAGCTTGGTCATGTCTTGGACCAGTAGTCACACTCTTCAACAATTCCCCTGCAAAGTACAGCGCACTAGCATAATTCTTGAACTTGAACGATTGAGTCATGGCAACTTGCAAAGCATTAGCTTTGTGAGCAGGTTGCAATTGAGCTCTTGTAAAGTAAGCCGCCAATTCCAAGTTTCTCTTGACATCGGCAGGATCCAAAGCTCTACGAGCCAATTCGATCGACAAACCAAGAATGTATTCCCTACAAAGCACCAAAATTGATTTGGACTTCTTTTCTTCTTCATCATCATCAACAGTACTGACGGTAATGGTGTAGATGATACTTCTGAAAGTGGCAATAGCTTCGGCCAATTGATTAGCTTTGAATTGCTTGAATCCAGCAGATAATTGATCTTCCAAGGTGGAATATCCCGGAATGAATGGTAAGAACTTATTAGGATTGTCCTCATCATTGTGGGATCTGATGAAATCCTTCATAGCAGGAAGATCAGAAACACCAGGAAGTAACACCTTATTAACAGAATACACTTCAAGGAATCTTGAACGTAAAGGTTCGAAATTGACGATTCCGAGTTGCTTATTAAGTAAAGAAGCTGCTTGTTCGAAAGAACCAGCGGCAACATAAGTTGCAGGAGTTTTAGCATTACGTAACCAATGAGAAATCTCACCATCGGCGACATCCACGGATGCATCTTCAAAAACATCTTCTACGAGTTCTATATCCGATTCGATTTCGTCATCCAAATCCCAACCGCCAGCCTCTTCGTCATCATCTGGAATATCTTCAGTGAAAGTAGTTGGAGTTGCGGTTTCAATTTCAAGGTCTGGAACAGCATCCCCATTAACAAGTGCACTTTCAAAGAATGATAAAGAAGTCTCCTTAACAGGCCAGTTGGATAATGGTTCTGATAATGGAGTTGGTAATGGTACTACTTCGCCGATTTCTGGTAATTGAACATCCTTTTCTTCAACACCAGCTTCGCTCAAGATTTCCTTTGCAAAATCATTGAGACCGTTACTCTTAGCTAAAGTATAAGCTAATGGTAACAATCCACCTTGAATGTAAACTTCACACCTCTTTTTGATATCTCCTGAATAAAGAGTATTCTGGACTAATCCAGAAATATCTCCTCTATGCTCGGAAATAGTGGCCATCTTCTTCAACTTATCGGAATCTCCCTTGTAAAGGTACAAGAAAGACAACTTATCAAAGAGATGGAGTTGTTGATAGACAAATTCCACAATTTCCAAATTACCTTGAGTTAAAGCTTCGTCTCCGAGTTTTTCCCAGATTTTGGCATTGTCCAAGAGTTTAGCTTGTTCGAGAGCCACCACGAGATTTCCACATTCCAAAGCTAATTCAAAACGAGTTTCGGGATCTTCAACAAATTGAAGTGCAACTTCAGGGTAACCTTTCTTTTGGAGGTATCCGATGATGTTTTGACCAACAAGGTTTGAATTCCTGATAATACGTAAGGCTTCATTGAAATTACGGTTAACCAACGCTTTCTTGAAACGGTATTCGGTTGGATCAATCTTGACAGCCTCAACTTGACCAGATCTGGTTAAACAATAAATTGTATCTTGAACAACCTTACTCACATAGATTGTATTTTCAAGAGTTTTGATGATTCCATTATCTCCATTCAATAAAGTATATTTGATATGGTTTAAAGTGGAATAAATCAATAATCCTGAATCGTCCCAAGCAGCGGATTTAATACGAATGGTCTCATGAAGTGAGGTGACAAGTTTGAGATCTTTGTCAGCAATTGTAATGGTGTGCTTAGATAAGAAAGCTAAATATTGACCATCTGCTGAAAATGCGACATACTTGACAAACTTGACTGAAATTTCCGACAATTCTCTTCTTTGTTGAACGTCATAGTTGATTACGGAATTATTCTTAACAAGCAAGATTCTGCCAGCACCACCATATAAAACATCGTTAACCGAGTTATCAAGTTGGACTGTCTTGGTTACATTATTCAGTAAATCTCTAACAGTCAAAACCTTTGTAGACTTGACGAAAACAACAAATCTATTTCTTGAGATGAAGCTAGCAAAATTCCCATCTCCCAGTAAAACTTCGCTTGGTTCAATAGCACCGGTAACATGTTTTGGAAGTTGAATAAGTGCATAAGAGCTGTTTTCACTTTCTCCATGAACAACTAAAATAGAATTATCTTGAGGATTGTATGACATACTACGGATAAATGAAAATGGACGTCCGATCTTCTTTAATGAAAGCATAGGTAAGGAAGGTTCACTTCTTTGGAAGTCATACGATTGAACTTGTTTTTCTGAATTGACAAAGAAGAGCTTATTTTGATGGATTGCATTGGCAGGTCTTTCTCTTTCTAATTTGAAAACCATAACCCCGGTATCATGACAAGCAGCAAAAAGGTTCATTGTTGGATGTGGGGTGATTAACCAGAAACGATCGTTTTCTCTACGGAATTGCTTGATTGGAGTACGTTTGCTTAAATCCCAAGCACGAATGGTCTTGTCATCAGAAACACTCAAGATGACATCTTGATGAGGATGGAAAACTGCACAAAGAACATTTCCAGTATGGCCTCTACAAGTGTCGACTTCCCAAGCCTTAGTTTCAGACATTCTCCACAATTTGACAACACGATCATCACCAGCAGAAACAATGAGTGGTAATGTAGGATGGAAACTGGCCCAATTGACTCCTTTATCATGACCTTCTAAAACGTACTTCACAATGGCATTGACATTACCAAAGATATCTTGTTGAGGTAATTGCTGTCTTTGTAATTGATCTTCAAAACTTAACATTGAGTTTGTTGGAGCAGAATGTTTCTTTCTCAAACCCAGAATATCCCAAACTCTAACGGTTTGATCCAAACTGGCACTAACAATCAAATCTTGCAGTGGATGGAATTGGGCACTCATAACGTAATGATTGTGACCAGTCAAACATGCAATCTCCTTTCTATTTTGCCAATTCCAGATACGGATAGTTTGATCATCACTACAAGTTAAAATCCATGGCAAATCATGATGGAATTTGACACTACGAATGTAGTCCAAATGTCCGTTCAAGGTGAAAATACATTTTCTCAGCGTTAACAGCCATACTTTGACGGAATAATCATCTCCTCCGGAAACAAATAATGGTTGGGTAGGATGGAAATCAACACATCTGACAGGTCCAACATGATCTTCGAAACGATCAATCAAGGTACCCATACGGTAATCCCACAATTGAATCGTCAGGGAGTGAAGGGATACAAGAACCCACGGTCTCTTGGGATGGAAGGCTACGCCCTTGGCCCGTGAGGACTTGGACTCGAATTTGGTAAGCATCTTCATATTGACACGTTGAATGTTGAATGTTGATTGCGTGAAAAGTTATAGTTGTGGTCACGTGATAGAACTTGAAGGTGAACAAGCCCCAAGCAACGAATTCTGAAGAGGACGAAGAGGGGGTGTGGATGCGTGGTGGACGGGGGGTGGAGAAGTTAGTGAAGATTTGGAGAGGTTGGTAAGTAGTTGGTGATTCCAGAGGATGTGTTGATTGTAAAACAACCCAAAAGGAGTAGAGAATACTCGATGAATAGCTTCAAAATAGGAGATTGGCGGATTTTGAAAAGTGCAAGTTGTAGATGGTATTTTTTCAACTACGTAGAGTAAATTTAAGGTCGGTTATGTTCTTGTAAGGACCTCCTGGTCATGAAGGTGAAAAACTAAGTCGCGTTATGATGCAAAAAAGTACGAGTTGCGATATCCGAGACGATTTCGTAAGATCTAGGCTTTTCAGATCATACAAGTACAGGAGTACGAATCTTTGGTCCATCTCACGCTAACTTTGACGACCTGAATTCCTCCTCTGTTTTGTTCTGTTGACTCTTCCAACTAAATACAACTCAACTCCCATTGAAGTACCACCACAATACACTTAGTTTAGTTCATTCTACTACGTGGAAGTGCCCAGCTTATCAATCGTGATATACAGTAAACAATGTAAGTCTTCCTACAAAAAAGAACGCTTACTGTGGAAATTGATACGTCATGAACATCCTCACCCTATATTAATTGTATAGCTTTGAAAGCGAGTAGGAGAATCAGTATATCACTTAGTGTGAGTGTCTGTTTCACTACGTGGTAGTTCATATTCACACGCATTACACTCACAGAACTGAGAACTCTACTTTCAAATCTCCCAAATGGGAGGTGCAGTGAAGACATTCTGTGTGAAGACCTCACATTCCCATCGACCCTCCAAGGATGAGAGAGAGTACCCGCGTAGAGTTTATAATCCATCTTACGTTTCTACGTTTCTCCTCGCCTTCGCCACACGATATTGCGTTGAGATCCTACTTCGCCAGTAGACTACATGCCAAAAAAACAACATCTTTTATATCATATATAATTCATATTTTGTACTCATGGAGTATCTTTTAATTAGGTGTACCTAAGGTATGAGTATAAAAGGAAAACAATCTGGTCAGCATATCAAACATCACCAAGTAGTTCGGTCTCAATAGTACCGAACCAGTTGAAAAGAATAATGGATGCGAATTCATCAAAGGGCTATACCAGGTACATGTGGATTGCAGTGCTAAAATAAAAATTACCAAAGAGTTCTAAAAATCATGCAAACCCAACGAGATTGTGAAAGCCAGCTACTTGAGCAGCTTTTCACCTAGTCCTCTAGTATTGCTCGCTGGGCGCAGGGAAACACCGGTCTTGCTTAGACTAGCGTGGTGTAGAAAGGGGATACCGTGAGATACTGAGCTACCAACATTTCCCGTGGATGATATTGACTACTCAACACGACGAGAAAGATCGCTCAGATGGTATTTATCACTCGCTAATTCAACTAGAAGAGCAATCCCAATAACCCAACAAAGAAACTACCGGTCAAAACAGCCCCCTCATTCTTACTGCTAACGGAACTCTTGGAACCCAGAGGAGCGTTGTTTTGCATAAACCCGGTTTGGGTTGATGGAGCAGATGTTGGAGCAGCTTGATCTGTGTTTTGTTGAACTGGAGCAATACCTGCGGCACCTGGGTTACCAGCCACAGTGTTTACTGAAGTACTAGAAGAACCCTTTGAATCGGTCTTGCTACTCGAGCCAGAACTCTTTGAACTAGAACTGGAGCTAGAACTGGAGCTGGAGCTGGAGCTAGAAACGTTATCATTGTTTGGGTTCAATCCAGAATCTTTCAAACTTCCTAACCATTGTTTCTTATTGGTAAGAACAACCGAATCGGCACCACCTTTATTATTGGTGTACAAGAAAGAATCATAAGGATCGGAACCGGTACCAACCTTAGTAGTAGAATTGTCAGCACTGAAATATGATTCAACAGTGACGTTCTTAACCTGGGCATAGTAATACCCGTAGTTTTGAATATCAGCAGAATCCCAATTAATAACACCACCGGCCCATGCAATAGTTCCTGGAGGGTTAGTAGCATTTCCACCCGGCCATAAAGAAAATTGAATTCTAGCTGGAGTTTGAGGGTAGTTGTAAATATTGCTTGTTGTGTTCAAGGTATCACTCTTCTTCAAGACTCTAACAGAAACACCGTCAACAGTCCATTCAATTTGATCTTCCTTCCAATCGATTTCATAGGTATGATAGTTGGCAAAAGTGTCGGAAATGGCCGAATTCTTAGCATTCAAGTAATCCAATTCACCCAAAGCGTAGAAATTGTTTTGGGCTAATTCAAGATTATTACCCACAAATTCATAATCGATTTCATCTTGAACATTACTGAACAAAATGAAGGCAGTAACCACACCCGGGTCATGAGATGTCTTCAAGGTGGCAGAAACTTTACCGTACCAAAGATATTTGGTTGAGGAAATGATGGTACCACCCGAGTTTTTAGGCATTTGCATCAAAGCTGCATCGTCGTGTGTAACAAGATTACCGGAATAAACCCAATCAGTTTCAGAAGAGTTTCCAAGGAATCCATATTGATTCACGACGGTTTTGTTGGTATCATCAAAGGTTGTTGAGAATGATGACATGATTGGCATAGGCATACAAGCGGTGATGTTGTAACTGAATCTAACATCACATCCACCAAGACAATAATCTCCAGTACCACATTGTCCAAACTGGGAACAACATGGTTGATCTTGCGGACATAAGTTTCCGGCACTACAGAGAATAGTGTCGGCGACGGTCCAAGCTGCAAGCGAAAGTAATATCAAACTTTTCATGTTAAGTGGTTTGATGTGTTGAAAGTGTTTTGTAAAAAATCTGCTCAAATCGAGGCAAATAATAATCCGGGGGTAAAAAAATAATAATTCGAGGGTAAAATAAAAATAATCCGGGGGTAAAAAAATAATAATTCGAGGGTAAAATAAAAATAATCCGGGGGTTCTTTACTAATGACATATCTTCTAAAAACTCTAATATGGAACGGATAAGTAAACGCTACTCCAATAAGAAATACTTCACTTCAACAATACACTGTCCAGCATGTATACACACTTCACACTTGTAGAGTCACACCTTGTTGGTAGATCTAGACACGCTCTCGATCCACTAAGCGATGATCACTTCCGACTCGAATTGGTTTTCGCACGTTGATTTGGGAGTACTTCTAAATATAGTAGGGTCATTCTAGTGGTTTTGTGAGAATGGAAGTGGCTAAGAGGAGGCTTAAAGTCGATAAAAGACGTTTCATTGGTATTGGTATGTATATCTTAGCAGAGTAGACTACGCCATGTAATTCAATCACTCACTCTCCAACTCAGGACGTTACAACTATCGTCGAAAGTGTTAGACGAGAACTCATAAATGTGTGTTTCAGGAATTGGCCATGCAAGGTTGGACATTCGGTCCCACGGAACGTAATTGAGCCTTGTGGGACTTTAGGATACCCTAGATTACGTCCAATAATGATGTGACACAGCACTACCTCACAACAATTTACCCCACAGCAGTCTGAATTACACCAATCAAACAACCTAAAACACGCCACTAAGCCTCTGTACACAAAATTTGCACCCAAACTAATTCCGGTCTTAGAAAACTCGGCTGTGGGAAATGGCTAGTTCAGTTTGTGTGTCGTCAATGACTAGTTCTGTTTGTGTGTCGTCAATGACTAGTTCTGTTTGTGTGTCGTCAATCGAAGTATTAAACTCGCGTAAAACTGTCATACTAAACTTCCATAAATAACTCACCTCTTGATTGTAATTACTCCATAATAGGAAGTATTGCACGTGTAGGTCGCGAATCAGCATAGCTTCTTAAACCAGAAGAATCAAAATATGTTTTCTACAACCAGGAACAATTGCTTGGAACAACTGCGGGTGGTAGATCAACAAGTAATCCAGTGTAGTAGTTTGAGGATTCCATAGTATAAAACTAACTCGAATAGCTCGAAGTATCTCCAAATTCACAGCCCCATATTGTAGAAGAAATTCTCGCAGTCTCAGTACTTCAAATAACTGCTTGGCTTTTTTTGCAGCCAAATTCGTGGCTCAGATTATTTACATAGAGACCATTTAAGCCAAGATCTAAGTTCAATGTATTGCGGGTAAAAATTTAGCACATCGTCCATTCTTGAGGTTTTCGTAGGGTGGGAATCAATTAGACGATATATATGCTTGGTGGAAATTGACAAAACAGATAGTATGGTTAAGCAGTAATTGGTAAAAACGGCAGGGACTGAGCAGTGAGAACTCCACAATACTCTTGAATATAAATGTGGATATTTCTACAGCTATTTACTGAGTTGTGCAGCGTAACGGAAGACTCCTGAACTAGTCGAGTACTATCAACTGAGCGTAAAGATGACGTGCGCTACGTGTTGTGATACATGACGTGTATTTTAATGATATTACCAAGAATAGAGAGAGGTTAAGCTATAACTAAGCATTCCATGCAATCTCCTTTCAAGCCGGAGATCACCGTGCAACTGCGCTCCAGGAATCATCATCATTGCGCTAAAGTTCCTTCTCAAACTTGGCAATGCTTGGTTGATTTACTCAGTGGTAATAGCAATTGCCACACACCTCTCAATGTACTGCTCGTGCTACGCAGCTACACATACAAACAGTGATTCTCCTACTGTTTGCCAAAAAAATTATACATATTCGGGTCATATGTCGAAGGTTGATCATAAATCAAATTGTTCCCATTATTTGGAGGTGTTTCCGAAAATTGTTGGTAAGTACCAGGAATTTGTGGACCCGTGGTTTGTGGGGCATATTGGGGATTTTGCTGGGCTACATTTTGTTGCGGGGTGTATTGACCTTGTTGGCTCGGTTGACCGTGTGGAGGCTGACTGTAATGTGGTGTCTGACCCGACTCAGCTGATCCCGGTGACTTTGCTGGAACCTTCGGTCCTAAGTTCAAATTACCAAATTTATCCAACCCTTCGTACCTCATCTTCAACCCGACAGAATATTGCAACAATTTCGTGTAAAATTCGACTCCCTTAGCCAATCCAAGCGTATACTTGCCCCATTTCTCATACAAATCCAAAACTCTCTTCAGATTAGTGCTGACCAAACTCGACAGTTTTGAGTTCTCGCCTTGAAGTCTTCGAACCTCAGGATTACCCAAGAACCCATTCCATTGATTTTTGACTTGTTCTATCAAATCCTTCTGTTTTTGTAACAACTTGTCCAATTCCAAATTATATGGCTCGAACTTCTTAAGCTCAGCAGGGAAGATAACACTTTTGATTTCGTTGGTCGATTTGATCCTACTGTTCAAGATCAAAATGTCCGAGATCTCATCATCGTGAATTTCCTTCTTCAAGGTGTCAATAAGCTTTCCCTTTGTTGATTTGAGGTTGTTCAAGTCGGTGAGAAGGTTTTGAATACTCAAGATTGAAGTATCCAAGTTTGACTCGGGTGTTTCAAAATCAAGAAGATTGATTTCGGCAGGATTACTACTTGAATTGAAAAGTGATTGGAACTCGGACGAGCCCAGTCCTTTGGAAATTATACTATAAAGACTCGGATCAACCAAATCGAATAGTTTCGTGTCCAGGGAACTGGCATCATACAAAGATTTCTTCACCTTCAAGGTATCCTCTTTAGGCGCACCAAGAGATTCAGTAGCTGTAATAACCTCGTAGATTTGTCTTCTAAGCTTACCGATCTTTTCTTTATTGGAGGAGTCCGTTCCGGCCTTATTTGCAATTTCGTCCACCTTTTGTATAATGATTGAATCTGGACCGGTTTCTTCCTTAGATAAGATCCCCTTGATTTGAATGAGTTTCTGAGGTAACTCAAGATACTCCAAAATAGAAGACAATTCCTCATTGGAAACGTCAACAAGATCAATCTCATTACGTAAGAATTGGGATTTCTCTTCGGAGTAGAAACTCAACAATTCATGGATATTTATAGGAATCACGTTATTAAGGAAATTGCCATAATTATAATCATTAATCTCTTGAAAGAGCTTATTTTCATTGATAGGTATAACCTTTGTTGAATCCATTGGTTTGACTTCGGGAAGTGTGACGAGAGATGGAACAATCTCATTATAAATAAGATCGTTATCTTTATCCAAACCAGCGAGTTTGATTCCAACAGAATCCTTTTGAAACTTCACCGAGTCAAGAAGGTCATAAACATCATTGGACGGGGATTGAGCAACACTCTTGAGAGTGGTGGTTGTTATATCTTCCAAGATGTTACTTGACTTGGTTATATAAGCCAATGCTAAACCATACTTCCTTGTCGCTTCCAAATGAAGACCGTTGTAATAATTAGCAAGGGCAGAATAATACTGCAATTTCAAGTGAATCACAGCTAACCAACTTACATCCAATGGAGCATTGACTTTCAAGGTGTCCTCCTTAATTGGTTCCAACTCTTCCACATCTTCAACCTCCTCTTCGACGCTCCCACTTAAATGGCTGACCATGGAGAAACATCCTTCATAGTGATCAGCTGCACTCTTACACAACTTGGAAATGAGCGAGTTCTTCTTCTGCTCCAAATCTCCACTGATCACTTTGAGAAGAAACACCTCCTGCAGTTGTGCCAACATCAATTTCCCAAGGAACTTGACTGTCGATTGTGATAAATCAACAGAAGGAGCATGGAGGAAGTTTTCGTTCAAAAATTGGTAAATCCCCGCCGATTGGTTGAAAAGCTGTATCAGTTCAGTTTGTTCGTCCTTGGATTTGCTAACTGCAACTTTGGACAAAACCGCACCAGCATTGAAGAGAATGTTCGCCTTCTCAAATGCTAGCGCATTCTGCGAGTGGACAATACCGGGGTGGAATACGTCGTACCAGGTAAAATCGATTTTCTTGTGCTTGTTGACGGTTGCAAACGGGATACGCAAGTCGAGGAGCTCTATTTGGGAGTAGTATTTGTAATACATCTTAATCCCGTTAATATCAGCATTCGATCCTCGGAGATCCAGACGGAGTTTGTTGAGGTTGTTGAGGTCGGTCTGGTATTCGGAGGTGTTTCCGTAGATTGAAAGGAGATAATTGTTGATTGGTTTGGTGAGGTTGGTTTCGTCAGTTTTCTTGGGGGGGATTTCTAGGAAGAACATGGTGAGAATCTGATCGAGATAAGCCGACTGGGAGATAATCCGTAGCGAGGATTAATATCGTAGTGATAAAATGTAATGACCTTCACAGGTATTGTAAAGCTCAACCGTGCAAGAAGTTACCGCGGGAAGCTGTAATCTTTTAGTGTGTGTGCCTGCAATAGAAACTACTGCTTGTATTGATGAGATCGATGTGATACGTAACTATCCACCTGAGTGATTTCTTCGTTTTCTGTCGTATAGACTGTGATAAGTTTGAACAACTTCCAATCTAATTTACTTCCAATGGTGGTATCCTTCAATGATAACCAACGTAAAGTAATGAACAAACTTTGATCTGATTACCTTAGTCCAGTAAATGAATATTAAACCTTCTAATTGGGAACCCTAGAAAATTTGTATAATGAATTAACGTGACTCGAACTTTCACAACCAATTGGCCCTTCTAAATAGTATTAGACGTTGATTGAATGTCGTATCAATTAACCTTCGATAACGTTTAAGGAGGGCAATATTTCAGACCTCAGTGCGGCGCGTCACGTGATTTGTTGATACGGCAGGCTCAATTGTATGACTATATATATAGATACGATGTTTGAGTTGGTTCGTATGTAATTCAGTATTTGTTGCTGTGTCCCCCTTGTTAAGATTTATCCAGACTTAGTAAAAATCCAAGTAAATGTCAGATCCAACTACCTAACAAAGCTTACGTAATCGTTGCCTTCAAATGCAACTTTTGAGCTCCCACGACTCAACATGGTTTCACAGTCCATGATCCCGCCATTCCAAATCACCAACAATCTAGACAATCTACTACCAATTGGAACATTAAATTTCTACAATACACCCGCAGACATACGACGTACGTCCCCTGGAAGATGGAATTGGTTAAACTTGATAGACTTTCCACAAGATGCAAATCCAGTGTTATCGCATCTCTATTACCTCATCTCCTTCAGATACGTCATGGCAAGGTACATTCTTCGGAACGGAATTACTTCGATTCGAGTCTACGCCGTGAAAGAGTTGTCGGAGGTTTCTAAATGGAGAACGGGGTTCAGAGTAAGTAACTTGAAAACCTCCTGGTCATATTTGATATGTAATTTGGATTTTTCAAAAGACGCATGGTATGGAAAGGTGAATCTGATACTAGATTTCGAATACAAGCATGAATTGGAGGATCTAGACTACCATCTAAGAAGGTGGGCTTCTTCGAAAGGATTGTCACGTGACCGGCCGAAATCTACCCTGGTCTCTATCTTGCGGTTGCAAGAGATCTACACTTCGATTGAGTCTCCTGCGGAAGTTCCAAAAGGGAGCTCCGAGAACTTGGCTGGAATATCGGGGATAACCTCGTCCTTATATCCATTTCAATCGCGGTCAATTTCGAAAATGCTCCGTCGAGAGACAATTTCGGAGTATGTGTTACTGCCTAATATTGTCAAGCTAGCTTCTCCAACTTCGGAGACGTTCTACTTGGATATTTCCACATTTACAATACACACAATTGCCCCTCAATACAAACTCCCCAAAGGGGGTATATTAGCGGAAAATATGGGTTTAGGTAAAACACTTATTTGTCTCAGTTTGATCTGTCTTACAAAACATGATTGCCTGGCGGTACCTGAAGATTTCCTAATTGGAGAGGAACTGAAACTTGAGGGTTTGCAATCTCTTGGGAGTATCTGCAAGCAGGTTATCACTCAGAAATCCCTTCCGTGGAGAAAATATCAAAATGATCTTCCAGAACAAGTAATACAACAACTTCTAGAATCACCTGGAAGTTTTCAAATTGCGATGTATCCCATTAGGAAACCTTCCAGAAGGGAACAAACTTATAAGAGATTATATTTATGTACCACAACTCTTATTATTGTGCCTGATAATCTCTTTCATCAATGGAGTACCGAAATTAAGAAGCATGTGGAATCGGAATATCTTCATGTACTATATGTATCTTCCCATTTTAAGATGGAAACAACCAAACAAGGCAATACGTACGCTTCGGTGTTACCCATGGCCAAAGAACTTCTAAAGTATGATGTTGTTATTGTGACATCGTCATTTATGGCTAAACAGGAAGATAACGGCACGCTTAATGAGATATACTGGAAACGATTGATTATAGATGAAGGTCATTCTGCTGGGCTACGCAGTAAGACAAGTTTACTTTGTAAAGAGATTATGAGCGAGCGAAGGTGGGCAGTCACCGGTACGCCAACGGTGGGGATGACAAGTTTGCAGGTTGAGTACGAACATTCGCCAGGTGTTGGAGCTGAAAATACCCCAGCAGTTGGAGAGGGGGTCAAGTCGGAGAATTTCAACGGGGGTAAGGGCAAAAAGAACGCCAAAGAAGCTGACCAAAACTACACCATTAAAGGGAATTTCAAGGTCCGGGAAGATCTTGTCAAGTTGGGAAATTTGGTTGCAAATTTCCTAAAAATTGACCAATTCATTCAAAATGGGAAATATTGGTCTAACCAAATCATCCGTCCGTTTCTCCTATCTCAATTTGGTTCAGATATAACAATTTCAAACCTACTTAACAACATCATCATACGACACCGCCCTGAGGACGTCAACTTGAAACTCCCCAGATTGAAACACAACGCCGTGTTTCTTGAACCTTCATACCATAATATACTCTCTATCAATTTGTTCACTGCTGTTCTAGCAGTAAATGCAGTCCTGCTGGAGAGGAAGGATATCGACTATATGTTCCATCCGGCAAATGTGGCTCAATTGAGGAGGTTGGTGACGAATCTCCAAAGAGCAACATTTCATTGGACTGGGTTCAAGCAGGAAGATGTAGAGACATTGATAGATATCTGTAAGGAATCGTTGGAGAAGAGGAAACATGGACAGTTGGTTTACACCGGAAAGGATCGGGAATTATTGCAAATGTCTTTGAAAGTTGCTGAAAGGGCAATGAAGAATCCACAATGGAGAACGGCTGCTTTGTTACATGAAATGCATTACTTTATAAAAAGCCTACCTAACATCTTAGTCAGCGCTTTCAGTACTGGGGTTTTGGATTCAGAGGTGAGCATCTTTGGTGCACCACACTTACACAACGTGCAGGAGTTCTTTTATAAGAACCGATTCGCGCAGGACCTTGAGAAATTGCCTGAGCGTATTATTTTGGCTGCAAAACCGTTTTGGGGGAAGTATTGGAAGGAGAGCCCCAAAAAGGATAAGCGATTTGATAGGCAGGCCATATCAAAAGGGGATGTTGAGGCTGTGCTACAGCCGGGTGGAGTGCAGACAAATGGATCCAGCGTAAAATCAAAAGAAATAGAATACCAACGAACAGGCTCTGTCCCTCCCGAACCACCTAAATGGTCATACGATGAGATCAAAACCACAGAGGTCCTCGGTACTGCATCCTCCAAACTTTCCTACCTTGCATCCAAACTATTATCTCATCAGAGTCACCTGATTAAATCACTTGTTTTCTTTGAGTTTGAAGATAGTGCTTATTATTTAACAGAATTACTTGACATACTAGGAGTTAATTATATTTTGTATGCCACGTTTATCTCGTCTTCTACTCGTGCTAAGAATCTTTCGGACTTTACCCTTTTTGATAGTATCAAGAATGGAGGTATAACACTTATTATGGATCTTAGATTAGCATCCCATGGTTTAACAATTATAGCTGCAACACATGTTTATTTTGTCAACCCCGTTTGGCAAAGGAGTGTGGAAGCACAAGCTATAAAGAGAGCTCATAGGATTGGTCAGACGAAAGATGTTCATGTTGAAACCTTAGTTTTGAGGGGGACCTTGGAAGAGGAGATTTACAATAAGAGGAGTACTCCTAGCGAAAGCTTGGAAAAGGATGCCGAGGTCCAGAAAAGGAAATTCGTTATAGATGACTCTGGTATGAGGGAGTATATCCTTCAACATAGATTTTTAGAAGAGTCATCCAAGGAGTTTACCGAGTTTGTGGAAGAGAAAGTAGTTGCGGAGGGCAATAGGAACGAGACACCTCCAAATGAGGATTCTCTTTTGAATCACACTTCTGAGATTAAAGACAAGAAACGCAAATGGAAGGTTTATCTTTTCAACAATGATAATTTGGGGAAGTTCAAGGAAAAGAAGGAGAAGACTGAGTTTGTGAGACAGTTTTTGGAGGAGGATGTTGTTGAGGAGAGGGTAGTGAAGAGGGCAAGGAAGGCGGTGAGGTTCAATTGAAGCTTAGCGAAGGAAGAATATTGCCATTTTGTGAGAGCGACAATCACTTCGTACAACTGGACAAGTGCATTCCACGAGCTCCATTCAATTCTTAACTGTATATATATTAATTAGATGTAAAATTATAAACAATGGTAACTTTCATTGACAGGATCAACTTAAAGACTGTGGAGACACTAGTAGCACATCTGGCCATGAATTGAACTCCACCATGATAAATAATACGCCCCATTGAGTAGTGTGCTTCTCTGTTTTTGGGTCCTTTGTCGCCCTCGCTGTACCATTTGGACTGGAGTGAGCCGCTGGAGCCAGATACGATGTCTCATTTACACCTAGTTGAAGACAATCTACTCGTCCTACTACAGCTACAGGCCATTTTTTATCTATATTATTCGTACACATTACAGAGGGGCGATGAACAGGTTGGCGTCGACAGCACAAGCACATTTCGTTCGTATCATACCTGCACTCCAATGATGCGCCCTGGCTATGCCAGCCAAGTAGAACGGCTGAACCACTACTCACCACTTTCAGTCACCCTCTTGGTTCACCTCGCTCATCGCAGCGTGTTTAGGCTCCTATGACAAATACTCATACGTACTATTATCAACCCTCCTAATGTACTGCCTCTCAATCAACCAATCGATCACCCTCTTCACATCCAAAACCTTGGCCTGGAACCTACTACTCGTCTGAGGCAAAACTTCATTAATCAAATCATTATGCTTAACAGTCTTCCTCAGTTTCATGATCCTCACAATACAAGCTGATAAGAAGTTCTTTCTTGTTTCATCGATTTCCTTATTAGCTTCATCATCTTCTTGTTTAGATTCCGAGTTCTTGATTGAACTTATGAAGTTCACCTTCATTTTCTTTGACTTGTACTCCTCCACAATTGTAAGTACTGTGGCTGGTCCCACCTCGGAGCTACTTGGATCCAATAATTTATATTTTATGAGGGGAAGAAGATGAGCATCAAAAACATTCTTGCTGGTGCCCACAATGCTATGCAATTCTTCAACACTATAACTATTTTTCTCATTATAAGCTATCAAAATCATCAATTGAGTATTTGAAACCGTGAAACTGAAAGGAGGTTTACCTTTTTTAGACAAGTTGGCCTTAACTTCGGCTCTACCATGATTCCATAACCATTGTAATTGTCTTCCTGTGTGTTGTACTGAATATTCAGCTACAATTCTATCAAATGGGGTGACCAAATCGGTCCCGATATTCAACCCATAGTCATCGGAGTATGTGAATGGCCACATACTTTGGGCTAAGATTAAGGGGTTGAAATCCTTTACAAGCGAGTTTTCCGGAAGAGGAACCTTGTACTTCAAATCTTGAGATGCCTTCATATCGGAGAACATCTTCGTCATCTTGGAAGTGTACTCGATGGAATTCTCTTCTTGAAGACGTTGGATGATACTTTCCTCAAGTTCTTCCGATTTACTATTACTATTGATGAGACGTTTTGCAAGTTGACGACGGTAAAACTCTTCAAACGAATCCTTATCATTGATGAACTTGAATACAATCATCATATCATCTACGTTCATGTCAAGAACATCTGCCTCTTTGGCGTTGGTCTTGAGGAAGAGGTCAGAATACTTCGCAAGAAGTTCGGGTGTTTTGCACGGAGATTTAGGGGTTGGTGTGGCAATTGGATTTTTGTTAACAAAATGACGACACGCGTTATCAAGAGCCTTGATGAATCTGGTATCCTTATTGAAAGCAGTGTCCACAATACTGTTGAACTTAAGATATATGGAGATGAGTGCATTGACGTAAAGTTTTGGATCAACACCACGACTTTTTGATTTATCACGGATCACTTTTTCTCCACGGCCTGGAATCGCTTTTTCACCACCAGCACTTTCCGTCACTTCTTGAGAGCTTTCTTCCAATTCTTGTAATACTTTATAAGCTTCACCCTTAATGTACCCCTCGAAAGTTAATGCTAAGGGATCAATAGTCTTAGCCACTCTGAACAAAAGTTTATACATTCTTTGAATATCATCCAATTGCTCTTGCTCTAATAACTGCAAAAATTGATCGTACATTTCCTGAGCATGATCCTCAACCAAAACTCTATTCAAGGTGTCCAATAAAAACCGTTTGGTATGTTCATCTAAATAGTTATTGGACCTACTAACTTCCTCAGTTAATCTGCTTTCACATTTAAGCATGTAATCAACAACACTGTGGTCTTTGAGATATGCTACACTTTCTGATTTATAATATTCGGCAGTCTCTTCAAGGTACCTGCCTTCAAAATGAGTCTTATAGACTATGATGCCGGGTTTCTTACTATCTTGACTTTCAAAACTGAGGAAGATCAAGGACTTGATTGCGGTTGAAATAAGATGGGTATCGATGATTTGGTTATCTCTTGATTTTCTTATGAGGTGTAACACTTCTGAGATCAATACATCTGAATTTGGAGTGAACATTTCATTCTTCCATTTGATCAAACTTAACGTATTTACATCGTAAACATCCTTCCGTCCATCAGATCTCTCTTTTTGAACCCAATATCTATTCATGTAATCAAATACATTGTTTAAGTAACCTGCACCTGAGGTGAAACGACTCCACTTACTAACATAGAACTCGAGAAATGTGGAATCTGCATTTTTCTCCAAGGCACGTACGAAATGGGTTAGGTAATCATCAAGTTTATTATACATTTCAGCTCCAGCAAGGGAGTACGAGCTTGCTGATGATACGGAATGGTCGGTGGTTGTACGACGACTCTTATTCACACAATAATTGTAAATCGCAGTATAACAATTCATGTACATTTTGGAAGTTAATTCATTTTCAGATGATCCAAGAATGAATTCAACCCCAGGTTGGATGTAAGTCCATGTTGCAAGGAGATCATTGGGTGGGGGGGTTGTCATTGGGGTGATTAGGTGATGGATTGTTGGTGTTTAAGTTGGTTTGATTTGGTGAGAGAGGGTTATGGTTTTGGACTGGGCACGACTTGTGGGGACCCCTAGGCGAGACTGCGAGGTAGGGTGTAGTACGAGCAACCAGATCGAAGCAGTTACGATTTTATAACTATGAAGACATTGTTTTGAGATTGTAGTTTGAATATACTGAGTGAAATTTATTAAGTATTTCTCTATTACTTCATGGGCCCAAAGACTGTTTCTAAGTCTGTTTCTACAAGTTGGTTCGTTTCTATTCTATATAATGTTATAATATCTGAGCACTTGAATAAATATGCTACTACTCTGGTCACAGGCTGTATTCTATACCCGATACGAGTTGCAACTTACTTGCTAAATCTAGTGAGATAAGATAGTATAGATGAGGAACTGGTTCCAGGTTCAACTCCAATTGTTGAATACGAATGTACGTGATAAGCTGTTACTAATTCTTCTTCAATTTAGGAAAGGTTAATCACTCCAATACCAAGTAATGTAATCCTCAAGAATTGCAAGGTTTTGAAATACAAGAAGTAACCATCTTATCATTTATCATTTACTAGGTGATCCGCATATTCGATTCCATTGGATTGTTGTAAAAGTGCCCTCGATTTATATTGAATGTTACGGAGGATTAACTTCATCAAAATTGAAACTTCCCCACGTTTGGTAATCTGTAATACCGAGATAAAGCTATCCCAAAGTGTACAACAGTCACCAAAGGTTTGAACAAATAACATCCTTGGCTCGTTGGACCCTTGATAACTTTTCTTTTGCGAAGTATCCATTGTTTAACAACGACTTCTTGGGTCATCATTTGGGGTAAAAATTAGCGAGTCTTTTTATTACTTATGTGAACCACCAAATACTCTTAATTTAGGCCTGGGCTCTTCTTATTAATATTCCATGTGGTATTAATTTTTACGCAAAAGATAACATTTACAACTACAATTTGTTACCCTTTTCTCTATCGAACATATATATGTTGTATAATACTGTATAAATGTTGTACATTCAACTCTATAAGAGTTCCACGTAAAGTTATATCTAAAGTTCTTGAATATAGTTAAATCAGTCTTTATCTCATATTCATAAACCATAGGGGCAAGTACGTACGTTACAAAGAAATCGTTCGATCCCACACACGTGTAATGCTCTGCTATATTTCTCCAGTCATATAGGCACCAACTGATTTTATTACATACATCTATTTTGTTTCTAAGTAACCTTAAGGGGCTTTTAAAACCCCCAAGTTTCAATTTGACCTCGGGAAAAAAAATTTGCAGCCTCTACAAAATATCAAAAGCTAACTGCAAAAATAGACTTGTGGAGTAGCTGTGCAAAACACAACTATGTAATTCATCTTGATGGGTTCCATGCTATATGCGGAAGTTATATTTGATAATAAATCCTTTGCGGAGACAGCTTTTCGAAGGTAGCTTTACAAATGGGTCACCCGGATTCAAGCTAATAATTCTTGCAAGTATACACAACGTATTGATCTGGATGAGACTGCACACTTGAAGTTTTGATTACAGTTTGTTTTGAAAGCGTTGGAATGATCGTTTTAGCCAAGATGAGGAAAGGAAAAATAGTGCTCAACTTAGGCACATATTAAGCCATGTCAACATTTACGTTGAGAAGGTGACCACTAATAAAGAGCAACATTTATTCTCCCTTACATCTCAATTGGTTTCACTGAATATTTCAGTGGAATGGCTGATTGAGTAACTCAAACACCAATACTTGATTTATTGTTTTGTATATATGACAGATAATAGACTAAATAGTTACAAAACTCCAGGAAGTGATTAAATTACAGAACACTCACAAAAGTGCCAAGATCGCCATAAAATTCTAACGAGGATGTCACTACGTATATCTAGTCTATTATTTCATTCGTAAAATGCATATTAATTTTAAGTAAATGTCTACGTAATTGATGTATGGTGCTGATCAATCCAGGAGTTTAATCTTCTTGTTTCCTTCATAGCCTTATGAATGTTGAAAGTGTCTTACTGATCATAACGACTTAACACGCATGATGTAGTCCAGCTACGGGATTGAGCTTTACCATCAACAGCTTAATGATGAGATGTCGGAGTGTGATCTAATTCAATATGCTTGATTCAACTTGCATTTTCAAATTGCCTCCGTTCCGTTGCTGATTGGTGTCATATTCACAGCTGCTTCCCACTCACCCTATGAACCACCCTCACCAAACTAACCATAAAAGTAACTACCCATAATACCAAAACCAAAAACAAAAACCCCGCCAAAGCCCTCTGTCTCCTACAAATGGAGCTTACCGTTGGATAGAAAACGCCCACCTTCGATAAATCCCCCGTATTTGGATTTACTTTACAGACCCACTCGTCATCAAATTCGGTATTGAAGGCCAAACTCAAGTTAGCCAGTGAAAAGATGATAAACAACATATCAAGCATAACCAAACGAATCTTCCCCCACGGATCTCTCAATCCCAACGGTTTCCCTGCGTATTCATCGTATGCAATATATACCAAATAGGTGATTGCGAAACATTGGACAATTACTGCCATGATAGTACTTGGTTGTTGTTCCAAACTAACACCTTCGTATTGGGACCTTGAAAACACGAATATCGAAATTGCAAGAGCGAGCGCAATGGTGCTAAACAATATCATCACAATTCTCAAAAATAACGGTATAAGAGGGTTTTGAAGTAAAATTCTCTTCAATGCTGGAAACATGATTGCACGTTTATCTTCACTCATCCAGTAACCTGCTTTACTACGAATTACTGCTGTATTTTCCTTCGCTTTTGATTTGACCCAGAAACGGTAAGACCCCGGAACTACGGTACTCGCATCATCATCATCTCCAAGAAGCGCTATTTTCAATCTTTCTTCTCCTTGCCACGGTCCTGATAATTTGTCATTATTGAATTCCGGGTCACTGAAGGGATCGGAATTACTCAGGGGTTGTTTGATGTTACTTAAGAAGGTGTGCCAGTTTCCATTCATCTTCTTGATGAAAACATCATTTTGAAAAGAGGTGAATTCTTCTGGAGAGTGTGTATGACTAGTATGACTATTGTGACTGATGGTCGACTGTCTTTTTGATTTTTCTGACGTGAAGGAGGAGCTTGCTTGCCCATTGAATGAATTTATATAATTGGAGTTTGGAGTGTCATTTCTGAGATGATCATTTCTTGTTGGATTTTCATTCACCACACCTTCTGCAACATTTGTATTACTATTGACAAGCTCGTCTTTATAGTGAACTTGGGATAATGCATCAAGCACATAAGGAGGTATTATATTTGGTCTATGAGTATAAGTATGTAACGTAGTATCAAAAATACTCTTTGTTGTTGTATCTGAATCGATCATGGATTTCTGTAAATGACCTTGTGATGAACCATTGGAATTAGTGGTGTTTTGAGTATGCGATACAACCCCACTTGGGGATTGTAAGGTCTCCTCAGGATCATGTTCGGGTAGGTTGTTTGACATGGTGGGTAGTGGTTTTGTAAACGAGTTTTTGCACACGTGAGATTGCTACCGTAGCGAGCTGAAAGAGCGAGCTGAGCGCAGCGAATTCAGCGCGAGTGTGCAAGCTATGCAAGCTATGCAAGCTATGAAGCTATTCAAGCTATAAAGCTATTCAAGCTATAAAGCTCTTCAAGCTATTCAAGCTCTGGTATGTAGAGGAAGAACATAAACTGGATGTTTTGTAGAGGCAGGTTTACTGGAGAAATCTTATATAGAGGAATTGATCGCCATGTTCTCGCCCTGTATGTATTGCAGACCCTGCGTGTGTATTGTTGACTGTTGATTGATTGCTATTGTCTTTGGTGACAAGTTGGAAGGTAGTCCTGTTTCGTACGCAACTGAATTCTAGTCATTCAAGGTGGCTTGGAGATCCAAGAGCAGATCAATCACGAAGTTGTGATGGATCAATTACGAGTAGTGATGGATCAATCACGAAGTGGCAGCGATGGATTTATATCATCAATCGTAACAGTCAAAGATAATATTCATCAAGTCGTAACAGCTATAGGTCACTTATTTAAGTCGGATTCCACTTCAAGTCGTAACATGGATCAATTAGTAAATCACGTAATAGAACACTACCTTTAACATCAGCACCCATTAAATGCTACCATCCGGAACAAAAAATGCAACTTAATGCAACTTGTGCTCCTCAGAGCCACTATTGACAAATACTCAACTACGAGTTAACAATTACATCCCACACTACTCCATTACCTTTCCATGGGGATGCCTCTCACTATCTTCACGTGCTTTTTGTTATCCACCGCAATTTTTGCCCTCGCACTGCGATCACTACGCTCTCACTACGACGGACTTCCAGCGTAAACACAATCGAGTGTCTTATTCGATCATACAAACTAGCGGGAATTGCTTTATACTCCTCTTGAATCTACCCTCTAAACCCGTAACATCTCCAAGACCACTACTTCCATTCCTATCTTACTTGGCTTCATTGTATTTGAATTTTCAGCCTATCTCAAATCTTCCCTGCGTCTCGTTTCCAGAACATTTCAAGCAATCAAAATTTCACACAACTTATGAGTCTTCTTAGATTAGGCGTAAGAACAGTTGTTCCTAAGGTTAGAGTCAGTAATTTTAGATGTTCTTATTCGGTTGTTGCTGCCTCGGAAATCAAAAGTCAAGAACAGAAACTTGTTGCCACTGAAGATGTCACGTCCGAGAAAGATGATAAGATTTCCAAATCTGACGCTGATATAGCCACCACTGCTAAAGCTATGGTACTGACTGGATCGCTTGGAAATATCTACATCATTTCCATTCCTATAACTCCCACAAAATCTTACATCTACTGTAATCATAAACCAACGGTCTTAGCTACGCAATCCCAAAGTTACCCCCTCATAGTCAAACTTGAAACCAAGGCAATCACACTTGCACTCAAATTATGGACTTCCATTTCAACGTCAAAAAACCGGATCAACGTCAAAATCACAGAACTTGTTAAGAAACTTTTGGCAACCATCCGGTATGAAGAAAACTGCCTCAAGAGTTTTCCTTCCAAGGCCACAATGATAAGAGAAGTAAATAGAGATGGAATCATAGGTCACGTTGATAAGTCCAAGCATCAACCAATACCTGCTCATGTAATTAGTCCCAAGGCTGTTGCTGATCAAGAAATTCAAGTTGCACCTTCATTTACTGATGAGGCTGATTCACCAACTCACATTCTCCAATCGCAGGTAGTTTCATTAAATTTGAAACCAGCTGATTTGACAAAAATTCCGTTCTATCATGCTAGTTTCCAATCTCCTGCGACAATCTTAACTCAACTACAAAGTTATCGTTCTGATGGTTGGAGTTATCACAAGAAATATGCAATTGCTTGTGCGATCGGAGTGCCGTTATCATTACCATTTGCATTAATACCGGTTATGCCAAATGTTCCTGGGTTTTATATAGCTTATAGATTGTATTGCAATGTGAAGGCCCTTGTTGGGATCAAGCATTTGGATTATTTGGTGAAAGGCGAAGGAAAGGAACATTTGGAGTTTAAGCTGTTGGAAAAAATTGATGAGAGTTATGACGGGGGGTATTTGAAGGAGGATGGTGTTGATGGTTTGGTAGGGGGGTTGGGGGTTGAACATTTGAGGGAGGATTTGGTGAGGGCAATCAAGCAAGAGGCGAAGAGAGCGAGCTGAGTGAGCGAGCTGAACGAGTGAAGCGAGTTCAGTGCGAATTCAACAAAATGTGTTCAACAAAGTGAGCTCAACAAAGTGAGCTCTGTTTAGTGAGTTCAACGAACAAGTTGAGTGATCATTTTCACTGAGTTTACTGTAGCAAGCTCCACCGAAGTGACACCAAAATATCAAACAATTCAGCGTTTGATGCAGCCACCTGAACGAAGAACCTTGCCTAACGGAGCCAGCTTATCGAGCGAAGCGTGTTAGCCTACTTACTGGAGCCTATTTGATACAAATCAAATATCAGCCACGATTCGCATTGTTGATCTCTTCATGAGGGACACTGCCTATCAACTAGAACACCTCACATCACCACCCGGACTTTACCTACTGACAATATTGAGACTGCTCATTAGAGAGCACAATCGTGCTCAAGTGTATCTCTTGTAAATAGAATGTAAGATGATTTTGTTGATGATTGAAGTGTAAGCACTGGATGTTTGTAAATTGTAGTAGTGATATCAAATAACCTACATAAGCTACCCGACTGTTTGAGATATTTCTGTTAGGCTCGTACCTAATTGAGATCGTTAGCTGAATTGGTTCCATTCTGTCTGCTCGCAACCTGAAGCTCGCAACCTGTGAAGTCCGCACAACACACCAAATGGAATACAGAAGCATACGCCTGGCACACTTGAAGTCCAGTGTATGTGATAATTTATATTCACTGCGTACAAACTTCTCTACATGTCCGAATGTTCAGCGTTACCACACCGTCATTTCCATCCTCTCAACTATGAAGTGAATAGCTTGAAGTAACTCCTACAAGATTTACTTGAATCACATGAGACTTTAGCATGATTCGTCAGCTGTGGCAATCGAAACACACACCTAAGATTACTTCTATTTGAATGGCTCGTTAGTGAATATCCATATTCGTACTGTACTTGTCCCACTCACTCACATATAATATCTACAAAGTCTGCGGAGCTTCTCGATACTCATTACATCATAATACATATTCATAACTCCTTCAATCCACTTACATCATCATATTACATAACATTCACCTTACATAACATCCACATAACATTCACATTACATAACATTCACATCACAAGACCACTTAATCTCAGTTACCCCACAAAACATCCACACCACAAACCTAAAATCACAATACCAACCATGAACTTCTTATCTTTGACCTCTTCTAAATCATCCAAAGACTCTCTCACACATCTTAAACTACCCAATACTATCATCCAATCCGTTCCCAATCTGCTGTATCTATCCAGGGCCTCCACCCTAATTTTTCAGTGACATCACCTGATACTACTCCATTTCTTATTTACGTGCACCTACCAACCCCTTAACTATATAAGCAAGCATCAATCCGGAGACTCCACACCATACAACACACTTAACATGAGAAACAAGTGGAAGAAAAAGAGAGTTAGAAGACTTAAGAGAAAAAGACGGAAGGTTAGAGCTAGATCCAAATAGTGCTGGTATTATGATTGAATGTTAACTCCGAATTGGCGTATATATCAATGTATGCTCTATGTGAACTGACTTGTAGAGATTGTTTGTAGGAATTGGCGAGAGTGGGAGGAGTGAGGTGTGGTACGTATCTGTAAGGTGGTATATTGAACTGTGGGCAGGTGGAACGATTTGGTATGACTTTAATTGGTTCATTTACTAGGGTCACCCGCTCGAATACCAATTACGGAGAATATGCAATTTAATAATAATGCGAGCTCGAGGAAGCGTATTATATCTTGTATCTTGAAAGTCATCCTCATTCCATGACTTCCGCATAGAACAAGTGATTGCAATGTCATGCTTGGGTTTAGTATCTACTTACGACTATTAATGTGACTTTCTTACCTAAGCAATCGTCCTCGATTTTTTGGAACCTCCACGTGACGTGTTTACAAAGCTAGATTTAGATGATTGCAAAAACACCATATCATGACGACTGTCTATATTGGGGTTAAACGGGTATTTTCAAATGGGGATGTTTCACCAGTAAAGAGAAGGCTGTTGGAACAATTAAGCTTTGAAGGAGTATCCGGGCCAGCAAATGTGGCTCCAAAAGGAGATTCAACTTCCCTTCTGAGTTCTTCCCCAGAATTCCCCGAAATTACCTCCCCCCACAATCCAACACATGTCAACTTTGATCCAATGACAAATTCAATCAGACATGACGTCATCACAACCCAAAATAATCAACTTTTTCCACTGGCTGATTATTTCACCACATACGTTGAAGATAGACTTGTTCGATGGAGACCGAGTGATTCTCATCATAATAATGAGTTAACCTTGGAAGGAAGACATCCGTATCAGAGAGAAGACAGATCTCTTTGGGGACGTCAGAGGGAAGATGGGGGATCTATTTGGGGGATATTTGGAATGCGTCGTAATCCAACAGAAATAAATGTTCTTACGCCCAATGAAACAGCCTCTAATACCATGGACCCCTCAAGTCAAGTTTTCCAAGGAATTCGTCCAAATTCACTGGGATCTCTTTCAAGCCCAATTCAAGTCGAGCCTATAACCCCGACTGTGATGACATTTTCTGCGTTTGTAGGTAAAGCTGAGGTGGATCAAACTGATACTAGTTATCGAGTTAGTGGATTCTTTGGTTGGTGTTGTGGGTGTCCTGGAGAGGACGAGGAAAGTTTTTAACATTGTAGATCTGAGTCAATTGTAAGTCAATTGTCAGTTGTTTTATGTAGAGCCCAATCAACCCATTTCAACAATGTGTAGCTTTAAACTGCAAACCATGATGTGTACCAGTGGTTTAGTCAGGTGCAGAAATGTCCCTTATATAAGTCGTATACACATCCCTTAATTGGGCATACATTCGTCAACTGAGGTATTCCTGAGACCTACTGAGATCATAAGTGATCTGGGATTCAATTCTAGTTCATCTCACCTTAAGGTATGCAGCGATCAGGGTAAGTGGCCTCAACTCTACTGTCTGGTTCTTTCAGTTTAATCAACATTGCTGGCTCGGGTTCTGGTTTCTTTGCCTTTCAGTAATATTCGCACATCTCACAATTGCACCTCTACTCTTCACTCACTCCTCCTCGCTACATCGCTGATCGCAGCTCTCAACAATTACTATAAAAATTACTACTTAAAGTTTATACGAGAGATATTTCCTCCATGGGTCTGAATGCCAAGATAGCTATTCGAGAATGTTTTTGTAGCCGATAATGATGCTAAGTGTTTTGTGAATCTAAAACACCTAGTTCATCGCGGTGTTCACATCATCATTCGCCACGCTCATGATGACGTTCGCACCTACTTACTCACTCGCCTCAGCGAATCTTTCACTAATCTTACTCAATAACTCAGTAAATTCCTTCTTACCTTCAGCTTCACCTCTAGATGGCTCAAAGAACTTTGCACTACTAACACTATGCTTGACATCCTTAGTAGCTTCACCTAACTTAGCCCAACTGGCACCATTACCAACAGCCTTTTGGGCTTCGTCGTGATAACTAATGAAAGTTCTCATCATATCAAAAGTCTTCCAAATAGGACAGAAAGCATCATAAGTAGAGTAACCATTTTGTTGTAAGAAATCTTCCTTAAGTAAACTGGCCACATCCAAAGTAATCTTATCGGCATCTGATAATGCACTCTTACCTACAAGTTGAACAACTTGTTCCAATTCTTCAGCATCAGTCAAAATTTCCTTGATCTTATTACGTAAGGTTGGGAATTCTGGGTAGTTTTCATCATAATAAGGATTCAATGAATTGGTGTACTTAGAATATGAAACGGCTGTATTGATGGATGGGAAATGCTTTCTTTGAGCAAGTTTCTTGTCCAACCCCCAAAACACTTGAGTAATACCCAAGGTGGCAGTTGTGACTGGATCGGAGAAATCACCCCCGGCAGGACTAACGGCAGCCACAATGGAAACACTACCAATTCTATCTGGAGAACCAAGGGCAACGGCTTTACCAGCACGTTCATAGAAAGAAGCCAATTTAGCACCCAAGTAGGCTGGGAAACCTTGATCAGCAGGCATTTCTCCAAGACGACCAGAAATTTCTCTCAAAGCTTCGGCCCATCTAGATGAAGAGTCAGCAATCATGGAAACATGTTTACCTTGATCTCTGAAATATTCAGCTAAGGTGATACCGGTATAAATAGAAGCTTCTCTAGCAGCTACAGGCATATTAGAAGTGTTAGCAACCAAGGTTGTTCTCTTCATGATTGGTTCCTTTCTACCGTTGATTTCGGTGAACAATTCCGGGAATTCCATAAGTACTTCAGCCATCTCATTACCTCTTTCACCACAACCAACATAAATGATAACATCGGAATTGGAGAATTTGGATAATGATTGCGAAATGACAGTCTTACCACATCCAAAAGCACCAGGAATACAAGTGGTACCACCTTGGACACATGGGAATAAACTATCCAAGACACGTTGACCAGTTAAAAGTGGGTAATCAGCAGATAACTTTTCAGCTACAGGTCTAGGAACACGAACAGGCCATGTGTGCATCATTGAGTAGGAATGCTTCTTACCGTCGAATTCAACTTCCAAAACAGTGTCTTCAACGGAGTAGGAACCAGCACTGGCAATCGAGGTGATGGTACCTCTAGCACGAGGAGGTAATAAGATCTTGTGATCATCTAAAAGAGAGTTCTCATAGATAGAACCGAAAATATCACCACCTGTGATGTGATCACCAACAGCCAACTTACCTGGAGTGAAGTCGTAATTTACAGTTCTACTCAATGCAGGAGCATCAATACCTCTTGGGATATAAATACTTTGCGATTTATCACGAATGGCCTTTAATGGACGTTGGATACCATCGTAAATGGTTTCCATTAAACCAGGTCCAAGCTCCACACTGAGGGGTTTACCTGTACGTAAAACAGGGTCACCAACAGTAACACCGGCAGTTTCCTCATAAACTTGAATGGTGGCTTTGTCACCAGAAATACGAATAACTTCACCTACAAGGTTGTCATGACCAACCTTTACAAGTTCGTACATGGCACATCCAATCATGTTTTCGGCAACAATTACAGGACCGGAGACGGAGTAGATTTGACCGTAGTCAGTTTCGACATCGGACGAGATACGTTTGATTTCTTTACGGGCGTTTTCGAGTGCGCCGGCCTGGATGTTAGTAAAGTCAAATGCAGGTACGCAGTCCCAGAGAGAAAACTCACCAGAACACGTCCTAGAGAGAAGTTAGTGGAGGCGTTTAGGAGTGGGCAATTTCGAATCTGGCTTTCAATGCGCCCAAGCAGCGCATTGGTAAGAATTCGCAAAGCATTGATGCGTGGGTGCAAGTCTATCCCTAACGAGCTTGATTGAGTGCCGCGGGAAGCGCTGAGTCAATTCACAGAACAACCTCAGACATAACTCAACGAGTGTCAGATATTAAGTTGGTGGCATTTCTCCATCGTATGGTGCTGACGAAGCTGTTCGACACTGAAGTTACTGGGTCCAACTTGGAATATGAATGAGTAGATTAATAATGACTAATGGTGTGGGTGTATTCTTACACGTCCGATTGAACTAATCACGACTACTATTCCAAGTGGTCTTAAGGTACGTTCCAATTGCACCACCTGGTCCACACCAAAGTACCTCCGATGCATCACATTCTTCATATCCCCAGAATTACCAGGACATCCTCATTCACATCCAATCCAGTCAGAACCTCCGCTCTGTGCTAACCTGTATTGCCTCATTGATTGCATTGCCTCATTCACTTCAAATTAACATCACGTTGTCCATCTGTCTCCTTAAATCATTTCATCTAAACCAATCAATTCTCTCCAATTACCTCCTTACATACTCCTGTCTAAACTCCCTCTCTCGTCTTCCTCTCTATATTTCTTCAATTCACTGTACATACCATTTTGATTGATTAATTCGTTAATTAGAGCTTTTCGAAATTAAGCGTCGAATAAAATTGGGTCGTGTGGAGCACAAAAGATTAGATAAGGGAGCAACGGGGGGATGAAGGTGGACATTAGAGGTGGATTTGGCTGGTGGGAATCAGGTAAAGAGGTTATTCGGGTGGACTGAAAGTGGGTCTACTTGAATTGAAGTTGTTACTGGTGGAACAGGTACTTTGTGGCTATGCTTGGTTAATCAAAATAATGTTTGATTATATAAGCATTGCTATGGAAGCTTTCGAACTGCGATGTGTTTGGAGAGAATGATGAAATGTAGGAGGAGTTTCAATTACGTGCTTGTTGATACAGCTTCAACTTGTTCAATTTGATAATTACATGATGGAATGGAAATTTGGGAATTCCACACGACCACGGGAGGATCCAGGACCCTGCTTTACTTGAGGATATACTTAGGATATACTTAAGATATACTTACGATATACTTACAAAATACTTACGATATGCTTGAGGACTGGAATTGGATCCAGAGGTGTCGGTATGTAAAGGGGCATTGTTTTGGATGAAGGAATCGGGGTGGTAAATTTAATTTTTGCAACCGAACTGGAGTTGGTATTGGCTGCGGATACGCTGAGAACAGTAAGATTGGACATGCGCATGTTTTGGTAATTGCGTTGAGTTAATTGCGTATAGCTCACAACTAGGTCTCATTTTTGCTCCCGAGTGACAAGTTGGAAATATCCGCTTCAAAGCATACGTGCTACATTTGATATACTGGTTCTACATTCTACATGCTCTCCCGAGCCTCCTAATCCACCGTAAAAATGATATCTTAATATTTCTAAACAACTATCAATTTTTGAGTATCTGTAGTATGGATTTTATGTGGACGCTGAATGGAATCAATGGTCACACCATCGCTGCGCTTGTTATCATCGCCCATCTCGTGCTGAAACCAATTCCAGACATATCACGCTACGCTCTGGAGCCGCGTGGAGCTCTCGCTACAGCCTGTCAAGGGCAATATCGCACATCGCATTCAATGCCTCCTTCACCTCCTCCTCTCTACTTCCCCTGTGTATCCTCTTCCTCATGTCCTCCATTACAACCTCTCTAGTTCTACCATTCACAAACACAACGTACCTCAACCCCGGGAACGTCTTCTCATACTCCTCATTCAATGTTACCAATTTCGCAGCCTGTGCTGGGTCCTCCACCCCGAGCGATTTCTGTTCTGCAGTTGAGTGTTCCAGAAGCTTCACTTTCTTGGGTGCTCCCAATCGAGGATGAGCTGCAATGATTTTATCAAGAACTTCATCGGAAGTAATCTTGAAGAGTTCAACTCGTACTTGCTCGATAAATGCTGTGTAACTGGGGAAGGTTGATTTGACAATTGGCAAGACTATCTCTTGCAAGGTGGCACATGGTTCAAACAATTGATCAAGAACTTCTATTTGATCTTCCTTGGATGCCGTTGGCAATTCCAGAATCGAAATCATTGTGTTGAGTAATCTCGAATCTGAATTGGCTTTTATCGAAGTTGCTTCGGTTATCTCCGCGTGATAAGAAGACTTCCTATTTGGGTAGTATTTGGCAGGTATTTGCTTCATTGGTTATGCGAAGAATTACGGATCTCCAATGTAGTGAAGAATAAGTGACATCCTGTCCTAATGGTCCGATAGCAAAGAAGAGTACTCTTCATATTGTATTATCAATAAATAACAGAAGGCACTTCCAATATAACCCTAACCAGATTGTAGTGAAGTTTGTAAGGTATTTTATTTGAAGAACTCTACTTCGAGTCCCTAACTGTAACTTCACTCACCTGGGAATTTGCAGCTTTTTGGAGAATCTTCGAAAAATAGCTTAAGTTATTGCAAGGAAAATCTAATGTGACTGTGGTATTGTTTACGTTGTAGTTAACGGCGGGATTCATATGCTTGGAGTGTAGAATACGTAACGATGACTAAGAATTTGCAGCATGGGAAATGCAGCCATGAACAAGACTTTCTACTCAACGTTAATTGCCTTCATAAAAGAACTTACTATGAGTACAATGAGTACCACTACCATGGCCCTACATTTCAAAATTTCCTCTATATTAACTATATTCGTTATACTTTATATGATGGGTTTCACTCTGTTTGAGTGTAAGATGGACATCGGAGTACTGGTAAGCCGAACGATACACGACATGTTCAGTCATATAAGTGATTACAAGACGTTAACTCACCTCTCATGGGCTCCAAAAAAACAACCTGCCCCCTAATCCTAATGTCTCACCGGTTCTCCTCACCGGTTCTCGGGCACTAATTATGTAAAATGCTCCATCTCTCTCAACCTACTCAACTCCTTCTTACTAGGAGCCCCCTTTTGACTCACCAATGGATGTCTCCAATGCTTGGTATAAGTAAACAAGACATCGGCCAATTGAGTAGTGTCAGTAATACCCAAATCGACAAAGGTCTTTGCGGTTTCATCAATCTTTTGATCAATCAAATGTCTTTCGATTTGATCTGGATTGGTTAATCTCCACCAAGCAAGTTGTTTCAAACTAGCAACAGCTTTAGCTAAGGTGATTGGAATAGGATAATCAGCGAAATTATAACTAATCATACCAACCTGACTGAAATCCTGAGTGACCCCATGAATCATTTGTCTTATTTCCAAGAAGGAAAGTCTTTCTGAACCGTATAATTCAAAGGTTTGGCCAGCTGTGGAATCATTAAATCCAATCTGCTCAAGACCCCTGACTACATCCATCACATGGACCGGGTTTATTTGTTTTGCGTTCTTATTTGGAGTCCACATCTTCAATTTAGGTCCAAGATAATTCAATAAATTATCTTCTCTACCATACATTGGTGCTGGTCTAACAATAGTGGCGTCTGGGAGAATGTTTCTAACAACGTCTTCTCCAAGTCCCTTTGTAGCGTAGTAAATACTCTTTGACTCTTTATCAGCATTGTACGAACTTACATGAACATATCTAGATACACCAGCGTCTTTGACAGCTTGAGCAATACGCTCGGTGATTCCGATGTTTACATCAGCCATGCTGAAATTTTTGGTGTTGTAATCGGTACCAATACAGTTGAATACAATATCGGAATGAGCAACACTATCTTGAATAGATTTGAGGTTACGTGAGTCGAATTCGACAAAGTTGACTACGCCCAAATCTCCAGCAACCTTGAGGAATCTCTTCTTGTTGTCGTCTCTGAATGGAACGATTGTGGTGGTACCATGACGGGCCAAAGTGGAGGTTAAATATCTACCAAGGAATCCAGTGGCCCCAAATACGGTGGCTGTAAAACCAGTACGAGATGATCTTCCTCCAGCACCAACGGCAACATTGGTTTTTCCGGCTTTGGTGATGTTGATATCGGAATCAAGCACGGAGGTGTAGATTGAACGTACATTACGTTTTGTAATGTTGTGCGTAGCACGATAGCGTACGGTTAGCATGGTGGTTAATTAGGATGTTTTGGTTGGTGGAAAGTTTTACTCACTTTGAGAAAACGTGATGGAACATCACGTTTTGGCGATGCACGACTTTAAAAATACGAGAGTATGGGAACGGAGGTTGCACGTAGTACTCCTGAGTAATTCTTGTAAATTGTGAATTTCAGTCCCTTGTCAATTATGTGGTAATGTTAATGACACAGAGTCAATACTTTCTATCAGTTGCTTACTAACCAAGAGGGATTTACTATTAACTCTTAAAGTAATAATTGATCTAAGACATCTCTACGTAGTAAGATATGTAATTACATTGATATCATTTACGAAACGGTGCAGATGAAGGTCACCATAGTGTAAAAAATGATAATTGTGGACTTACATGATTTGTTAATCTAGTGAGAAGTACCTTTATTTGGCCCCACTTCTGTGTTGGAGTGCCCTTAATCGCACTTTTTCATGGCCGTACTACAATTCAGTGTGCGTGCGGTTTTAGGCTGCAAATATTACCCCATTCATTTGGTAAAAAGTACACCCAGGGCACAAGAAGTGGGCAATACAGAAAGGATCAACTATTATGAGATTGCCTAAACTTTGTTGTTTACATGAAAGGATTACAGCAACAAGGGAAATATAACAATCTCCACCAAACTGTTCAAATGTTTAACCATTTTAACCTGAATATTCATGAAATTCGACAAATTCTTGAAAAATTGGTGAACCAGATTATGAATCAGAATATTGTGGACTTGTAAAACTAGGCGAGTAAACAACGGTTGAGGTCTTTCAAACTCTCTCGTCAGGAATTAGGGTATTTTTACGTATTTTGTGCAGCCATTTGCTCGCTACCCTCGAAATTTACGCAAGAGAGCAGGGCAGCGCACTAGGACAGTCTACTCACTTGTGTAATATGCCTCAGCTATTACACTTCTTAGAGACGGTAAACTTCTATGGACCAATCACACAATACTTACTGGAGTACATATGGATTATAGACTTCGGTTCTGACCAGATTAGCAAATCGAAGTCTGTAGTTGTATTCATACTAATATCCCATGTTCTGTACAGACAGTAGTCTACACAGTCTACACACAGTCTACACACAAGTCCACCCACAGTCCACACACAAGTCTACACTCCAAGTCTCATCAGAATCCTACAGATCGCAAGTCTCAATAATATCGCTTACCTAATGCACGGTATTTTCAAAAATAAAACGTCTACCACAACATGTCTGAATCGATATCCATGTTCTATGACCCCAACTTTGAACCAATCAACTACGTTGACACGCTATTTCAAAGCATTCTGAAGCAGAATGTAAAGCTGCAGCATCCAACTTACTCGCAAGCTAATTTGAGTAAATTATCCAATGATATTTCCAACCTAACGACCCATTTGGATTACTATACAAATGAATTGAGTGCTGGGTTAAAGGAGAAGTTGGACTTATTGGAACAGAATTCAACTCAGGTAGTGAGCGAAGGTGGCTCGAGGTTGGAGTACCAAGTTGATATATTGAGAAATGCGTTGCTCAGTTTGGAGAGTGAATTGAAGGCGGAAGAAAAAGACGCGAAGGCGGTACCCCAAGATATAGAAGCCGCCGACGGTCCTATCCAGACTCTAATACAGCTAAAACTCGTCAAGTCCAGAATAGCGGAGGTCTTGAAACACTTGACCTTTGTGAATGAGGTCATACGATCAAACACAAATGGGTACGATGGGATCATTAACCTTGATCAATTCAAGAAGGTGCTTGAACGACTTCTAGAATTGGCCAAAATTAAAGATGCGAGTGTTTTGGGGGTCATCGAGGGCTTGATTGAGGTTGAGGATGTCTTCAACTCGACTCCGTTTGGGCTGGTTTATCGGGAATTTGTGAAGAATGCTAAGAATCTTTAGCAGAAGATAGAGGCACTTGACAAAGTGGTAGAGAACGACTCAGCCGATATGGAGTGTTCACCAATATGGACCAATATGGAGTGTTCAGTACTCAGCCGATATGGAGTGTTCAGTACTCAGCCTATATGGAGTGTTCAGTACTCAGCCGATATGAGTGTACACTCAGCCTATATGGAGTGTCACGATACAGATGTAGCTGGAATGAGGCGTTCAATGATCCTCACCAACCCCTTGCAGGGATGTCTGAATTACTGAGCCACCGACTGAGCCTTTATATTGGATAAAGAGCAGGACGGACAAGTTTGAATATCACCTGAAAATATACCACCTCCAGGCACTCTAAGTGTGCAATATACAAGAAGAATTCTATAATTGAAATTTTATTAAATACTATGTAGGTGATAAAAACGATAAGTCCTAGTTAAGGTCGTCAGTGTCTCAGTCAACTCTGAGAATGGACTTTGCACTCACTCTAAGCCCGTAAAATACAAGCACATGTGTCCGTTGGCAAAGTCCAGGTAAAATATGTACGTCTGATATACGTCTAATCGCAATGTCAGTCTCGCTACGCTCAGTCTTCGACGCTCAACTTCGGCTTCAGACCTCGATCTGCTTCTTCTTCTCCTCCTCCAAATCGCTCTCCTCCAACTCGCTCTCCTTTCCGTCGTTCCTGTTCTTGTACTTCTCTCTGTTCGCTTTCTTAACCCATTCAAATCCAGCATAATGAATGAAAACCTTAAATGCTCTTTCTGGGAAGATTGCCAAAACAAACTCATCAGGACAAATTCTAATCAACAACCCAGCAGGGATACTCAAGAATCCACACAACATAGCGGTTGCCCATTGCCCTGGGGTTTGTTTAGCAATACTGAAGGCGGCTCCACCAACAAACATAATCAACACTTGGCCAGCACCAATGATCAAGGCAATCACAATGAAGTACCAGTTTCTGAACAAATGTTGTGAGAAATCAAGATTGTTTCTTGTGATACGATCCTTAATAGACCTGATACCGTCAGCTTCATCCAACTTCCTTGTTACAAACAATTTCCAGAATTGCAACCAAACAAAGGTATTGAACGTCATGGCATCCAATTGCTTATCTTGATGGTTATCTGTGTTCTGAGTACCAAAGAAGATTTTCGAGCCGGCAAAATGAAGCACGAAGGTTACCGTCAATTGGGTGATACTCTGCCCAAGAATCATTTTCCACATGGAAACTGAAATCAAAGGAGCAGTACGTCCGGCGGGTTTCCTGGTTAAGAAGGAATCATCAGGCTTATCGGTAGCAAGTGCAAGTGCAGCCAAAGTGTCCATGATTAAGTTGACCCAAAGAAGTTGCACAGCAGTAAGTACGGATTGATTGTGAGACGATGCAACAGCAGAAACAAATGTTAACACACAAGCAGTGATATTGACCGTCAATTGGAACTGAATGAACTTCTTGATCGACACCGCCACCGTTCTACCCCATTTGATAGCTTGAACAATGTCAGTGAAATCGTCAGTCATAAGAATGATATCTGAGGCTTCACGCGCAACTTCGGTACCGGAAATCCCCATTGAAAATCCGACGTCGGCAAGTTTCAACGCAGGCGCATCATTGGTACCGTCACCAGTAACAGCAACAACTTCTCCAGCGGCTTTGAGAGTTTCCACAAGAATACGTTTATCTTCAGGAGAGGATCTCGCGAGAACCTTGAGACTTGGGGCGATTTTGGCTCTTTCTTCAGCAGACAACTTACGGAAAACAGGACCTTCCATGCATGCGTATTGGTTGGTGAGGTCGTCTGGAGACAAAATCCCACATCCTTGGGAGATCGCTTTGGCTGTGATGAGATTATCACCAGTGAGCATTTTGACCTGAACACCAGCTTTTTTACATTGGAGAACAGCTTCAGCAACACCGGGCTTGAGGGGGTCGGAAATACCAACAATACCATCGATGACAAGATTTTTGTCGGTATTGGAAAGGTCCACAAGAAGATCGGCATCAGCGTTCAAGCTTCTGGAGCTTCTAGAAGACGTGCGAGACAAATTCTCATCGACAGGAGTGGCTTCTCTAGTTGGTTCCACCGACTTGATCAAGCCTTGTGGTGGCCAGCTTTCACAGTCGTAATCGAAGTGAACCAAGGCAATTGCTCTTAAAGCGTCGTTGGTGTACTCGTCGATTTTACTCCAACTTAAATCTCTCAAGTTTCTGGTCAACTCGATCAACTCGCCCTTAGAATCGGATTGGTAGCCACATTTCTTGAAGAGGATTTCAGCAGCACCTTTGGCGTAGAATCTGAATCCCGTGGCGGTTTTCACAACGATACCCGACCATTTTCTTTCACTTTCAAAAGGAATGATTTGAACAATGTTGGCCATATTGGAAGCACGTTGTTTTTCCAACGACGAGCCCTCGAAGAGCTTGAAGTTATTCTGGGCCAAGATCAACAATGCAGATTCGGTTTTATTACCCAAGAACGGTTCTGTGAAGTTAGCGATGTTTTCCTGTTTTGGAGCTTCCTTGGTGGAAAACTTGGAAAAGAAGGACTTGGACTTTGGACGTTGTTTGAGAAGCTCAAATCTTTCGGGATCGTACGATGCATTTTTGAAGGCGGTTGAGTTGGAAACAATGTTTACAATCACATCTTGAAGATTGGCTGTGTCGATCACGCTATCTTTGTCAAGTTCAACCACAGCATCATGAGACTCGTTCAAGCCGAAAAATCCTTTTGTGATTCTCATTTTGTTCTCGGTCAAGGTACCTGTTTTGTCACTACAAATGACGGTGGCACCCCCCATGGTCTCACAACTTTTCAATACACGCACCAAATTCCCGTTTTTGGCCATACGAGTGGTTGCAAATGCCAACGAAAGTGTGACAGCAAGCGGCAAACCCTCTGGAATAGCAACCACGATGATCGTGATGGCAGTGATGAGAATATCAAGGAACTTCTTACCTTTTTCGGAACCGAGAATATCGTGTTCAGACCCGCCAGGCGCAATATTTACGATGAATCTGATGAACAAAATGACGAAAAGCAACAACGCAGCCAAGAACCCGTACTTGGAAATCCCTTCAGCAAGCTTGTTGAGTCTGTCTGTAAGCGGAGTTGACTCAGCTTCGATGTTCAAGGCCATCATGGTTCTTCCATGCATGGAATTTTCCCCTACAGCAGTAACGAGCGCATTGCCCAAACCAGAGAGAACCTTGGAACCGGAAATCAAAAATGGGTCATGGACGAGATGATGGTCTTCAGGCGGACCGTCACGCGATTGTTTTTCTTCAGCCTCGAAAACGCTCACTTTTCTGAGCGAGTCAGATTCTCCAGTCACACTGGATTCGTCACATTCCAACTCACCCTGATAAAGTATACAATCTGCACACACAATGTCACCGGTCTGGAGGTTGAGAAGATCCCCAACCACGAGATCGTAGACGGAAATCATCACCTGTTCTCCATTTCTGACCACGATCAATTCCTTGTCTTCCTTCTTCGCATTCAATCTTGCGAATTGTCTCTCTTTTTGGTAATCGTTACCTGCACCTACCAAGACCACAATAATGATGGCCACAAGAATGGCCACACCTTCGACCCAATCCACTTTCGGAAGTGCAACTCCCTCGTCATCGTAAAAGGTTTCTTCACCAAATGTCTCATATAGCCCTAAAGCTAACGAGACTACTGCAGCTACGGACAAAATAATGAGCACTTCATCTTTCATAGCCTCGAAACACAACCTGAAGAACGATTTTGCAGTTTTGATGGGAAGTCTGTTTTTACCGAAAGCTTGGGCACGATCAAGATGATCGGCCTCGTCATCTGGATTAAGACCTTGTGGAATCACTACTTGGAGCGAGTTGAGTAAATGCGGAAACCCTCCAAGATTGGATAGTACTTTCATGGACTTGGGATCATGGAGGCCTGCAAGATCCGTGGGAGCAAGCACAAACTGAGACTTGTGTTTGGACACACCCGTAAGCGTTTTTCTGATAGAAGATATGGCTCGAAGTGGATGTGCATGGTCTGTGTGAAGTTCTGTCAATTGTGCCGGGTCGGAGGTTTCTGTGAGTGGAGTTGCCGACGATACACTGTGGATAGGCAGTGGTGGATTTAGGGTTGTCATATTGAGCAAGTTCGATGAAACACTTTTCGAACGGTATGAGTTATTTTTTTTGAAGAGCGGGATTTAATACAGCAAGTACAACTTTGGCCCTCTCTTGCTATCTAGGTTATCTAAGCAAATAGTCTAATAGGCGATGGCTTGATTATATATGTTGATTTACTGCGCCCTCTTCATTTAACCTGCAGGGAGGGCTTGGCGGGAATATGCAGGACGGGGAATTGCTGCATTTGTCTGTAAGAGGAAGAATGTGTGCAAAGAATGCGACGTCCATTTACCGCGCTATATCGGCGGAGTGTAGTACCTTGAGAGGATGGTAAATAGGTGACCACTAGTAATGACAGGAAAATAAAGTTGAGATTTGGTTACGAGATCGGAACTCCAACCAGAGCAATGATAAAGGATCTTAGATAACCGTGATACATAGGCGGAGTTATGGGCCATGCAATGACTGTGAAATCAAGTGAAATTGAGAAGGTGGCAGAGGAATGATACTGGGTAGTGTGTACTGATAGTGTGTACTGATAGTGTATACTTAGTGTGTACTTGGATAGTGTGAGCAATAGGAGGAACAGTGATGGTGATTAGCCGAGGTCACATGCACCAATTCTCGCCCTAATTTCATCAGCATATTTCGAATATTCTTGGAAGTTTAGGCGGAGCTCTCGTAATGTTAAGGTTCACTTAAGCGAAGTCACTTAAGTGTGGAAAAAATGTGTCAGTTCGCAAGCAAGCAAAACACAGCTAAGGAGTGTAGAGATCAAAACGGATGGATTATCGCGAACCTCTGAGACAATACCAAGATAATACGAGTCAGTCCGTCACAGCCCGATTTTGCTGAATTCCGAAAGAATGACAATAACAACTACAAATGACAACTACAGCTATTTAAATATGGCTCCCAATGACAACACCAGTGTTGGTACATTCCCCCTTCCATGACTGCTTATGCCTGCTTTCTCGTACTCACTCGAATATCAATCACCACCACTCAGCCTCGCAAGTACTATCATGCACTCAGATATCCGGAACTCTTGACAACTTATCCCAGTTCCAGCGAAGTTTGTGTTCCATATTCGCAGCCGTACGGTTATACGAGATGCGGCAAAATTGCAAACTGATAAGCACCCAATTTAAAATCACTTTTGTATTATACATTTGTTTGGAGTCAGTGGTGCGCAGTGAATCCTTCACGGGAGTTGTGTCGCCGTGCCTCGCTAAGATCGCTTAGTATGATTGGCATTGTAGAATTAGAATTAATTCTCTACTCGCTAGAATAAGCTCCTCCAATGGCTAACCGTAATCAATCCCAGCAGCCTACTTTAACTATCAGCATCCAATCACAACCAGCGGTGGCCAACTCACACTAATTCACCGGTTTACCACAAACGTCCATAGAAACTTTCCGAGAGGTCGTCCACAAACAAAAAACAATACAACACAATGCAAAAAATTACACTTTCAAACACACTCGTCCTTCGAAGGTAACTCAACAAATCCTCAAGAATCATATGCACAAAAGTCTATATCCACGGTGCAGGAGTCTTGTGCAAATCCGTATTTGTGAAACTTCGGAGATTATGTCTAAAAGTGAAGGTCGATGATGACTGGTGAACAGAACACTTATACGGAGGTTAATCAGCTTGTAAGATTGCACCGTATACAGGTTTGTCTAGGTGCTGCCAAATTGCGTGGGGACATGAGATAAAAATTTGGGAGGTGGGAAGACGACGGGGTGACGTCAGCAAGTGGCACAATCATTTACCTATGGACAACACAGTCGGCTGAAGATCAGAAGCACATGATATCCTTGTCCAGTGTGACTTCGTCGGCAAAGTGGTAACTTTAAATCACTTAAGCAGCTCCACTTGGTCATGGCTGCAAATATCATGCACACCGAGCAACGCATGATATTATAAATTCCAACACCACCCCTCAATGTAACCTTGCAAAAAGAACGCATGAACTGCCAATCTGGCCAGGCAAAAAGAGAGATAGCCGATCTGGCCAGGGAAAATGAGTGATTGGGTGTTGCTATTGAAAAAATTATTTCAACCCTACCCGGGACTCGAACCCGGAGTCTCCCGCTTAGGAGGCGGATGCCTTAACCGTTTGGCCAGCAGGGCGTTATTCGTGTAAACTTAAGCATAATTGAGGATATCCCAGAACCATTTAGCTGTCATTTCTTGAGCCGAACATGCCCCAGATGTCAAGTACTGTCAATCTAAAGTCGTATTTTCTGCTTCGTTGCAAATGCTCTCTGATTTTCACTTTTCGGGGTTACCCGCGAACTATGGCGCAGCAAAATGCCATGCCATGAGAGGCGCTTTACCAAGCAAGCCAAGATAAAAGTTTAACAATAAAAGCTGACTATGGCGGTGTTGTAGTCAGAGATTTCCTTGGAATCGCAGTTCTTTTCCGGTCACTTCGTTCCACTCCGGCGGAGTCAATAGATGATCAAAAGGTCACGTGATAAAACAAAATTACGTAAGGTCTTAGTAAGGTATGCGGTATTAATTTTGCAGCCAAGATTAGGTAAGCCAAACGTGTGGTTGATTTATAAGAAAGTGCAAGCCTGCGACATACCACCGACAATACATCTTGCCCGATCTTATCAAAGCCACCAAAAGCCCCTACATCCTCGGACGGGCACATCCACAATTGCCGGTTTTTATCGCGCGCACCCCCCAGACCATCGCTAGATTAAGAGCCACTCCTTAGGCCGCAAATCTCGTTGTTATGACTGCTGCAACGTGCTATGATTTGGTGATGTAATGAGCAAGTTAAACGGAAATAGGAACCATTTCTCGGACCAACGACTACAACAAAGCCTTCATAGTTCTTTCTGCCAAAGCCACTCCTTAAGCCGCAAATCTCGCAGGAACAATTTTTCTATATAATTTAGTGCACCCCAGAAAACTGGCGACACGCTTTATCAGAACTCAATTCAAATCCAACTATTATGACTAAACCAAGCATTCTCGTGGTTGGTTCGGGTGGTGTAGGTACCATCGTTGCTGCCGGCATTCATTCCAATGGCCTCTCAGAGGTTTCATTGGTAGTAAGATCGCAATATGAAGAGATCTCCAAGAACGGATTCCAAATCGAATCTCAATGGTTGGGTAATCTTGACGCCTGGAAACCAGATCATATCTATAAGACAATGGAAGACGCATTTACCACCTCCAAGTCTTTTGATTACATTATCGTCACCACCAAGAACATCCCAGATGGTAACAACAAAGTTGAGGATATCTTGAAGCCATTTTTGGCTCAAATCGAGTCGTCCAATGCTGCCATTGTGCTCATTCAAAACGGAATTGGAATCGAAGGTCCTTTAATAGAGGCGTTCCCTAACAATCTTATTTTGGGTGGAATTACACACATCGGGTCGACTAGACATGGAACTACCATTCAACAAAAGAGAATGGATCAGTTGTTTCTCGGTGACTTCGACAGTCCAAAAGCTAAGAAGTTCCCAGATACAGAAAAGAGAATTCACTCCTTGATAGAATTGTTAACAGCTAAGGATGGGGCCAATTCGGTTACTTTTGACACGAATGTGCGTAAGTCAAGATGGGAAAAGCTCTTGTACAACAGTGTTTTCAACCCGATTTCCACCCTAGCTAATTTGGATGCTAATAGAGTCCAGATTGCCATCGACAACGATGAGCTTATCCGTCCTGCCATGAAAGAAATCGCTGCAATTGCTGCCAGTGAAGGTGTCACCCTTGAGGATGCTGCCATTGAAAAGTTCATTCACATTGGTGACGGGATTTTCTACAGCCCTTCGATGTGTGTTGATTCCAGAAGGGACCAATTGTTGGAGCTGGAGATCATGTTGGGAAATCCGTTGAAAATAGCCAAGGAGAACGGTGTTCCAACCCCTATTTTATCTGTGGTTTACCTGTTGATCAAATTGATCCAGTTCAGAATAAAGGAAAACAATGGATTGGTTACGATTGACGAGAAGGAATACGCCGGAAAGAACTCGGACGATTATCCTAAGATCTTTGCCAGCAAGTAGAGGTGGGGAAACTTAGCGGCTGATCGTAGAAGGAAGGGAAGCTTAGAGAAGAAAAGCATATTACTTTCTCGAGCCTTTAGATTTTAGACTGTGCTCATTATTTAAGATTTACAAAGATGAGGTTTGTCTTCCCATACTCGGTATATACGAATGTATATTTCATTTCAATTTCTTTGTAACACCTCTTCCGCGTTGTATTACAGGATTGCAGGACACTTACAGCTTATTCAGCCACTCACATGTACCTTTCCTTCTATTTAAATACTAAGAATAGTCTTGATAGGAAACCTGAAAGAATGTGGAGTGTCCAGAAACGACTCCTTAGCTTTCAGTGGGCAATAATTCATCCAGTGATTTATATTCCAGCTCGGTCATACCCTGGTCATACAAGGAGCAAGGGGGCCATAATTCGAGCAAAGCAAAGTTGTGCTTGGTAATAGGGAATAGTGGAAGTGAAAACACCTTGGCCAGGTAAGATCACACCTGGATCAGGACGGTGTTTGGGTGTTGCTCTATTCAACAAACAGAGCCCAAAGGGTTCATCGAGCAGACACATGTAGTACTTCCGGGTGATCGGCAATCTTGCTCCACTCCCATCGAGGAAAGAAGTAGTGCTCATTCCCAAGATCGCTCCAACTCACTTCGCTCGGCGCATGTAATGCACATCCACGGTGATCACCCAACCTCGCTCCGCTCGGTCGGTCGATCCGCTCGGTCGGTCGCTCGGGGTCGGTCCTCAGAACCCAAAATCAAACGCACTCATGTCCGGCTCCGAAAACTCAACCTGCGGTGGAGCCACCCTACTCTCCTTAACCATCTCTTCTCCCTCCACCGCCCGTGCCCTTCCACCCTCCTCGAATCTCCAATTTCTCAAAACTTCCACAGCCAAGTAATCACAGCCCATTCTGCTATAAATCCCACAAACCTTGACTACGAAATCAAACTCTTTCTGCTTATCAATCTTCCTCGCACCCTCAAAGTAGTTAATCTTCCTACTTCTCAAATCGCCAAAAAGGATCACCAACAACGGATCATCCATGAGGAAGTGGTCGACAGAAGGAGTGACGTCCAAACTAGGGAACATTTCCGCTGGCTTGTGTATTAAAGATTGTACTGCGTTTTCCTTCAAGTCTTGTTGCCAAAAGATCCAGCTGACCGTCCAACGGTCGTTTTTGATTATAGCTTCCTTAGCGAGTCTTGTCTCCACAAATTCCTTCAAATACTCTCCATCGTACAACTTGGCCACAGTGACAGCCAAATGCACATTCACCTTCTGGTAAAGAATACTACAGCAATCTCCAATCTGGTCAGCCAAGAGGAAGAAATAAGCAGCGTCCATGTACCTATGTTTACCTAGAAGGACATACGCATTCTTCGACGCAGCCAATTTCCATCTCCGATCTGCAAAATCATTTCTGAGGAACTTGATGATTTTCTCCTTTTCGGACGTGGTGCCCAACTTCCAGAGCTCTATAAGAATTTGCTTCTTCTTAAGAGCAATGTAAAGGAGCGAGGTAAGCCCGGACGGATCACGAGTATCGGCGTAATCGTTCTGACAAATACGCTCAATCAACTTGACGAACTTATCGTCATCTACCCAGTACATCATCTTGAGGTTTTTAACGTGATCCCAACGGAGTTTATGGATGGTGTAGGTTTCTTCTATGATGTTGATGAGCATGTCACGATTATCGGAATGGACTGCCCAGTTGATATCACGCATGGTCAAGTGATGTTGTTTGGGGGACGACTGATAAAGCTTGAACGAAATAAGGAATCGGATTGCGTTTTCATCAAGCAACAGGAGATACTTAAGGAGGTCCATAACAATGGATACTGTGGAAATAAGCGTCGATTGTTGGTTACGTGTGATCAATGGGAGGGTTTGTTTCTGGAGGTACTCAATGAGGAGATTACCCAACTCCGGAGTGAATGTTTTGAATGTATCAAGGAATCCCGCTGTAGGAGGGCTACCAAAACTACTTAGGGTCCTTTTAGTTTTACCGGTATTTCCACTGCCGAAGTTGGCAGTACCCCCTGAGTTCGCCTTCCCAATTTGGCCAATAACATCAACATCCAAGTCCCACACCACGTCCTCCCCATTTTTCATCACCTTGAACAACGTGACCAAAACGGTCTTCACCAACTCAACCTGATTCATGAAAAGACACTGAATCAAGAACTGCGGATGGTAAACAGGTAATGGGCCATTCAACACTCTGACCAAGTAGTTGATATCAAATGACATATCGCTTTCAAGCGCCTTGTACCCAGCACCATCATCCTCGCCTTCGCTATCGTCCTTCTGTCTTGCAAATCCAACCATCACCTGTCTAATGGTGCTATCGATGAACCCGCCCTTACCTTCACTCAAATCAACCCATTTGTCATCGATGAAAAATTGGTTGCCACACCCAACCACCATGAACCCATCGATCCAAGCAACACCGCCAATTTCATGTGATGTGTATTGCTTCAAGTCGAGTTGCTTGATTCTGGCAAAATTGGGAACCCGGTTGGTGTAGTCATATCGGAGCTGAATGTATTGGTAGATCTGGTTGGAGAAAGCTACCGAGAGAATACAGTTATTCCCCTTAAGGAAGTTCCACTTAAGGAAGGCGATCTTCTCAGGGAAGAGCTCTTCATACTCAAGTCCCCCAGATTGAAGGTCCCAGATAACGAGATTGTATCCATTTTGATTGACAAGCGCAACTTTGTTACGTGTGAATTGGAAAATCGAGGTGTCATAAGAGTGGGTGGCCAACGTGGAGAGTTCCATCAACGACTGGTTGTAGATTCTAAACATCCCGCAGGCGTCGATCGTTGATATCTGGTTGAGGTATGTGTTGATGAGGATCGACCCGTCCATTTTTCCAGGACCATTTGCTTTCGCTGGCGCAGTCTCAACAAACGGGGTTGCGATCGAGGAGGTTTCCTTAAGGGTGTAAGACTTTACTTTAGATTTTTTTGACTTCGGATCAGACTCTCTCATCTCCCAGGACCTCACAACGTCACTAAAAACCGCAGTTATAGTGTATGTCTCTCGCTGTGCTCTAACCTCGGGAACACCACATCCTGTTCTCTCCCTTTCCCGCCTGATCTCCTCTTCCCCCTCAATCACAAACGCCAACGCCTCCTCAAAGTCCCCACTCAACGAACCAACACGTTTGGCTATGTAATTCAGGGTGTCGAATATGATGAGTTCATGACAAGTTAGCACAATCACCAAATGCCCATCACCGAGAACAATGGAGTTGAGAATAGGTAACGCAGAGGAATTGGCATGTTCGGACGACGGTGGAAGACTGTTCCAATTGGTGTGGGAAAACGATACGGGGGATTGGCTTCCACTGTGCGAGTGGGCGTCATGTCGCCCGTGGGCGGTTAAAGTGGACGCTGTCTTGTCGGTGGACGATGTACTCCCACCAATGCCCGGTGCGATCACAGTCGGTGAGTTCAAGTCCGGTGCGATCACACCAACACTCGCTACGCTCGCGTTGGTGCTCGTATCAATAATGCAAATCTTATTCAACAAAATGTCGTTCTCCGTATTTATATGATACGGCTTCCAAAGATAATTAAACTGCCCAAAATTCGACAACGAAAGTAAAACCGAGCCCAGAGTGGATTTCACCAACTTCCTGATCGACTTTGTATGGCCCTGGAATTTATGCAATAAGGTGATATTCAACTGTGATGTCTCACGGAGCTTCGGCAAAACTATCTCCTCTGGGAAGTTTACATGCTTTGGAGAGGACGTTTCTCTCAATACGTGATCCACCTCCAGTAAATCCACGTTCTTGGGTTCCTTGGGGTCTTCCGGAACCGGGGAAACCATTCCTGAGATTTTCCCGAACCCCTTAGAAATCTTATGCAACAATTTGTTCGGACTGCCTGGTACTGTCTGGAATTCTTGAGAAGACTTCCTTGAGTCAGATCCACTCCTACGGTGCGAACCGCTGGAAGAATCACGGTCGCTTGAGTTTTGAGACATCGACAATCTTCTCTCCAAGGTGAAACTGCTTTTCCTCCTTGCAACCATGTCTCCAGAAATCATGCTCTTGGACCTCCATGGAGCTGCCACTATCCCCCACTCCACCAAATCACACCGTACCGTATTCTTGGTACGATCGTGGATCATGATGATCAACTTGTCCGCAAATAAAATTGGCTTGGACACGTAGATCGGTGAGAGGTAGTTGATGAGGTACTCATCAGATAACACGCTTTCTGGGGGGTTGATATTTCTGGGTAAATGCGAGGGAAATGCGTACTTTTCAAACCGTATACTTGGGAGTTGTTCAAACTTGACTGAATTTGGAGGCGAATGGAGAATGTTGAGCACCTTATGGGTGATGTACGTTCCTGATTTTAGGATGATGACAAAGAGATCGTATGCCGTTGAGATTTGCGAGGCTTGAATGAGGAAGGTGCCTGCGATAGACAGGCTAGCTCCGTGGATGTCACTCTTTTCGCGATCACTTACACTCCCGCCCACTTCGCTCTCTCCCAGATTCCTCTTCCCAAAGGTGTAGTTTTTTACAGTGCTCTCTGGCCCTTCTGATACTCGCAAGTCCTCCAAATTCTCCGTCTTCCAACACCTTAGATGAGAATGACCGTTGAATTCATAACTTCCCCAAACGCGCACCTTCGCGTTTGTTATAGTGTAAATCACGTCCGATTCATCATCATCATAACTTTGTTGGTTCCGATCTCTCAAAAAGAGATCAGTTACGAATTCCCCTTTAGGATGGGTCAAGAACGCCATTTCAAATAGGGTGTTCTCGTCCCCGTAGTTGATTCTGCTCCATACCTTCACAAGCCTATCGAAAGACCCGTAACTCAACACTTTGTTCCCATTCATGGAGATATGCACTCGTTCCACAGACTCCGTACTGCAACTCCACCTTAATTTCGAGGAGACGATTTCTTCTTCTATTATGTGATATAGGGAAAGGCCGGTGGTGGTTCCTACGATAAGCTCATTTTCTATAACAGCCCAAGAAGTACTCATCACAAAACTCCCAACCACGACTTCCAATGCCTCTTCCCATCTTGGAACACTCATAAACTCGTTAATTGGTTTGTATAGCATAACCTCCTCTTCTAGACCCACGGAAATAAACCCATTTTGATCATTAACAGAAATACACGAAGGATCCGCGTTTAAGTAGACGGTTTGAAGATTCCGACTGGTCGATCCATTGGAGTTATTGGTGATTGTGGTTATAATAAGGTTATTCCCGGACCCATACACAGCTATATTGTGGTTCTTCCATCTTGCTTGAGCTAGTGACTCCTTTGATTGGTTGATTTCCCCAGGAACGAAGGAAATTGTCATGTGGAGCCAGGGTTTGGGATCGATAGCTGGGGTTTTTTGGTCTGTATATTCGTGGTCACGTGAGGGCGTGTAGCAACTAAAGGCTTGACAGTGGTGGGATGGAGGATTGGAGGATTGGAGGGCTGATTAGAGTGACTGGAGAGTCATATCAAACGAAATATAAGGAAATATAAGGAAATCTAAGGAAATCTCTGGGGTTGAAATTGGAAATCCAAGATCCCCTTGATATATGCACCATAATTCTTATCATTATCATGCTTTACTCACTGTAGTCAATTTATATCCAAATACACTTGGTAGGTAGCTTCAATGACACTCTCAAACCATTCTCCTACTGATTGCAAAATCTGCCTCTTAAAGCACTAAAAAATCTCCTCCTATATTCAATCGCACCACATTGAAAAATCTCAGTTAGCTAAACACACCACCATGGGAGCCAGGTATGTAGGAACTTTTAATCTTGATTGAGAACGATGAGGGAGGTTGGCAGGGGGATATCAGAGTGATTGTAAGGGGAGATTTTGAACGGATTGGTGATGGGACTCTTATTGGTAAATTATGAGAGATGTGCCGCGTCATGGATGACGAACATGAGAAGGATCAATGAGCCATGAAACGTATAGTCCGTATGGGGTGTGATCAAGACACCGTTGGATACGATGAGATCATTTTGCTGTATGTACCGAGCCAAGTGAGAACTAGAGACGCGATGATTTGATTGATCGGAAAGGTAATCCATCACCTGGATATCTGATGAGAGTGGATCTATTGCTACCACGTCATGTAAACCTGGAGTGTTAAGTTCGGATTCATGCGAAATGTGCTACGACGCAGTACTTAGAGTGTATCCAAAAGACCACTACGCAGACTAAGCACCCATACAGTCGACTACTCCTACATGACCACAACCATCTCCCTACAGGACCACATAGACCATCTCCCTACAGGACCACATAGACCATCTCCCTACAGGACCGCACAGACCAGACTAATTCCCCTACGGGGAAGAACCAATCACACAGACCTCTCCTCCTACGCGAACTCCGTTTTGACGCCCAAGTACTAACATCCAGCTGCACAGATCAAAAAAAGGCCCTAGCTATCTGCCTTCAACGATCCCCATGCGTACTTCTCGACCGTAACACCCCAAAAGATTGTCTAACTAAGCCAGAACTAAAAAAGGATCTTCCAGAACTCTGTGTGGCCAATTTCAGAGCTTTCACGGAATGCAAAAATGGGATGTTTGACATGAGAAAGAGAATGAGAGGAAATGCTCCACTAAGCACGGGGAAGTATGACGATACGTATGAAGCGTTATCTCTGGGGAACTTCAATGGAAGTGATGAGATGAAAAAGTTGGAGGTTTTGAATAGAAACTTGTCCAAGGCGAGGTTGCAGAAGGAGCAGGATGAGCGTGCACAGTGAAGAACCGTGAGCAAAGCGCTGTCACTTTCTCGTTTATGGTCACTGGGACTTAGCAGTGACTGTCTGTCATTACTCTAAATACGCCAGCTCTGACTGAAAGGCTTGAAATCTCCTCAGCATACCCGGGCTTGACCGTCAAAATTATCATGTAAATACAAAACGAAACTAATTGATAAATTGAAATAATGTAGAAGTCATTCTTAGCGAGAGAGTTGATTGCGATAGAAAAGTAGGTGCAACCTGTTGTGCAACTTGTACTGTTTGGATTGAGTTCCAATCATGTTAAGATGGTGGACAGAGTTGTATAACCTACAACGAGACAAGTGAGTTAAATGGGCATGAGTTCAGCGTGACTCAAGAGTATTGAGAATGAAGCGAACAGAGTAACGAACCCGTAAGACGAATAATCTTCGGCACCTGTACTTTCTATTGTAGGTTTTAAACCCACAATACACCACAAGCAAATGCACTCAGAATTATTCTAAACCGACTCTGCTTCAGTCCAAGTTGGACTTTCAATATCGCCGTTAATCTTCTTCCAATATGAAACCATCTCAATGGGACGTCAATTCTGGTTCTAGCAGGTGGAAGTTCAAACGGAAGATATTCTGGATTGCTCCATCGTGGTTGCAAACCCTGAATTGTTCCAACTTGACTGTCAGCTCCAGGCAAGTTCAAAACTCTGGCTTTGATTAGTAAATTCTTCTAGCCCGGAGTGGTAATCTTCCCTTGATCTGCTTGAATTGGTGCCATGTGGTTGTGCTTGATCGATAATTAAGCATTTTTCTAATTAAACATTATTATAATTAAACAGTATTCTAATTAAACAGTATTATAAACAGCATTCTAATAAACAGTATTCTAGGACACGGTAGTTGTAATTACCACATAAACTCCAACAGGCTATCGTTTTGGGACAATGATCCGCCCAGTCTATCAACCTGTCATTCCTGACACACTGCCTGGTTACGCAAAGCTCACACACGACATTACCCGCTAGCATAAATGAATAACCTCAAGCTAGTTCCCCTCCTCTGGATAATTGCTAAACCCTAAATTACATCAATTACATCACCGACTGTTAACATCATCTTGCGTCCCCGGTACCGCACATCCATTAGATCCGCCTAATCTGCCTGTCAATGCCGTAGTAATATCGCCCAATTTATGGCTGCAAATGTTACATCGATTTTACCAGCACAGTTAAAAATAAACAAGCAATACCCTGCATTATCGCAGTAACCATGCATAATTCTCTCAATACCACTTGAATTAATCCGCTTGCAAATTGCTTATCTGATGTAACATGGCACAAAAGAAAAGGCCTTATCTAAATTGGTTACATTTTCGAGATTATGTAAGCGATTGGAAAATCTCTCTAAATTGGCTATTTGGAGATTATGTAAGCGATTGGAAAATCTATCTAAATCCGTTATTTGGAGATTATGTAAGGAAAATCTATCTAAATCCGTTATTTGGAGATTATGTAAGCGATTGGAAAAATCTATTTATGACTCCGTTGAGTTGATGATGTAAGGAAGATTACGTAAGCCGATCAATAACTTAATGTTCATTCCTTAGGTAATATTTTATCGATGTCACATCATAGAGTATCCACGTGACTTACCCCACAACAACCAAAGAACCCTCGACGACAGTCATATCCCAGCTGCAATCTTCTTGGCTCCATCCAGTGCCAGTTTACATTCTTATATGCTTGCTTTAGTACAACGTCACACAATGGAAAACGTTACATGATCCCCGCATCTAGCCCCATGGGGTTAATTTTGGATGTTACATCCACTTCTCCGGGTGTAACACGAAGGGCAGAAACGAGCAGCCATTTATAGAGCGACAGGCGTGATTGTGTAAGATGTTAAATTGGATGACACTTTGTTTGAGCTGACCCTGTGGAGGGGAGGGCTGCAAGTAGGTGATAGCGAAGCGAGCCCGTTGGTAGATCGAGGCGGGACGCTTGTTAGTGAGCAGAATAATAACGTTATCAGTGGAGGCTTGAGCGGGTATGAGCGGGTATGAGCGGTTCAGAGAGAGTTTGTCACACCAATAGGTTATCGTGTGAGTACTCCGTATCGCACGAGTTGACAGTATTCGATCGCACGAGTACTCGAGGGCACACAATCACAAATAGTGTTGCAGCCCAGGGTTGACTAAAACGTTGTGTCATTAACACTTTTGGAAGAGGATCTATTTGGAGTTGACTTTTTGCACCCAAAACAGGGACCATAATTTGCCGCTTATGCTCCTTGAGCGAACTCCTCAACATGGTATTGCTGAAGAGTTTGCTGGCTGAAGATTATCAATACATACAATGGTCTGCCTCACTCCAAGGTATTTCTTCAGAGTCTCTCAATGCATCGGGTAGTCTCTTTCAATTAGTGTGGCTGCGTTTGTCTCGCCACACTCAGGTGTGTACTTGCTTCACTCATATGACTCTCACTAAAAAATTGTATTCTCTCGCTACGCTCTCACTAAAAAATTGTTTTCTCTCGCTACGCTCTCACTAAAAATTGTGCTTTCCCGCGACACTCTCACTAAAAAATTGTATTCTCTCGCTCGCTCTCACTAAAATTATGTACTCTCACTATGCTCCAGGTATCTCACTCCGAAAATGCGTTCACTCGCTACCCTAAAGTGACTGTGCATTCGCTCTACGCCTGAGTCTCCCTATAAGAACATTCTCGCTACGCTCGAGTTTTGTGCACTCTCTCTACGCTCGAGTTTGTGCATCTCACTACGCTCGATGCTCGCTCGATGCTCGCCGATGCTGTACTTTTTTTTGTGCACCAAAAATGAAAAAAACTATCATGATCTCCTCCAACCTTGAAGTCAATCGAGTCGCTGAGCTCGACACCCTTTTGACGCAAATCAAGCCGCGTATCCTCAACTTCATCGAAAACGAAGGACTTGGCACGTACACAGGGTCCACCGAGTTGAAAGAAATCTTCTTTGCCATCCAAAATGATACCACACTTACAACCGCGGCTTCGTCCGAACGCCTTTTTTCGGTGATTGACGGAGTTTTGAAATATTCGGTTAATACATGGCATCCTGGGTTTATGGATAAATTGTATGCTGCAAATAACCCAATTGGGGTCGTTTCGGATTTAATTTTGAGTATTTTGAACACCAATTCACACGTTTACACCGTGTCGCCAGTTTTGAGTGTCATTGAGAACTACATAGGAAAAAAGTATGCGAAATTGTTCTTTGGAGACGACGTGGAAACTGCCGGGGGATTGACGTTCCCAGGTGGTTCGTGGAGTAACATCACCTCCTTGCAAATGGCCAGGAGTTTGAGATATCCAGAAACAAAAGAACAAGGAAATGCAGGCTACAAATTCGCAGTCTACACCTCCAAACACTGTCATTACTCCGTAGTCAAGGCCGCGATTTTATTGGGACTTGGTTCCGAAAGCGTGTTCAAGGTTCCTGTTAAAGAAGATGGAAGCTTGGAAGTCGACCAATTGGAAGGTGTCATTTTGGACAGTATTGCCAAAGGCTACACTCCATTGTACGTCAATGCTACCGCAGGTACCACTGTGTACGGGTCGTACGATCCGTTTTCGGAAATCGCAGATGTTGCAAAAAAATACAACTGCCACTTCCACATCGATGGGTCCTGGGGTGGAAACGTCATCTTCTCTTCTAAGTATAAGAAGTACATGAACGGCTGTGAGAAGGCGGATTCTATCACCGTCAATCCTCACAAAATGTTGGGGGTACCTAATACGTGCTCATTCTTGTTAATTCCAGATGTGCTGTTATTCCAAAGATCGATGTCGTTAAACGCTCCTTATCTTTTCCATAATAATGACGCTGGTGAAGAAAACTTCGATTTGGCTGACGGTACCATGGGTTGTGGCCGTCGTGCGGACTCTTTCAAGTTCTACATGGCTTGGTTGTACTATGGCTCCGAAGGGTTTGAGGAAAGAATCAACCATGCTTACGACATCGTGCACGACTTCACTTCCAAGATCAAGAAACTTCCAGGATTCGAGTTGGTGATTGAAGACCCAAAATGTCTCCAGGTTTGCTTCTACTACAAAATTGGTAGAAAAGACAGTACAAGAGTCATTTCAAGGGAATTGCATTCCCAGGGAAGGTTCCTCGTGGACTACAGTCCAAATCCAGACAGCCACGACGGAGAGGAGTTTTTCAGGGTTGTGTTCAACAGCCCGATTTTGACCGATACGGTGGTCGATGAGTTGATTGGGGGGATTGTTGAAGTCGGGAGGACGATTAAGGAGAATTCTGTGTAGGTCTAGAACGAGAGCCTGGGTCTGTATCACGGTCTAGAGAGTGGCCCGGAGGGCCGTTATTCTCATTCAGTCGTGATCGATACTCAAGAGGCGACGATATTAAGAGGCGACAATATTAAGAGGGTAATTGTGACTTCAGTCAGCTTGACTGAACTGCCTGGACCACCGCTTTATCCTGCAAGTCTATGTCCCGTTTCTCCGCTGCGTGCGCTTATTTATATAGAAATTAGAATGATATGAATAGAATTCTTAGTTAGCAGAGCATGGCCAGGAAGACATGCTGTAGATTGAATGCGCAGGGTGCAAAGGTTGAGATCACAAAGTGGTGCTGTGTTTACGAGAAATACCGAGCACCTGGAGCACACAACGAGAGTCTCCTACAGCTTTGAACCATAATGCCCACCACTCTGGAAATACCAAATCTGTCACAGCGTATGAGTGTGCGATAGTGAGCCTCAGGAGTAACTGGACCCGAGCAAGTGTGTTAGGATTAGGTATACCGATGAGGCTTGTAGAAACATTGCGGGTATAATGAAATATGCATATTGGGTAATTTCCGTTGTCTTGGTGAGATCCTCAATCCCTAAGAAGCTGGATATTTGCAGCCTATTCTAGAAGAAATATCCGCCGACATTTTTGGAGACTCACATAATGTGGGTTGTACGAGTAGTAGCTCTCCGGTGGTAACTTCAGGGTAACGTCTTTAGGGTATTTGCTTTAGGGTAACGTCTTTAGGGTAATTTCTTCAGGGTAACGTCTTTAGGGTATTTTCTTCAGAGTAACCTCTTCAGGATAACGACTTCAGGGTAACGACTCCAGTGGTGAAATTTCTGGTACCGACTCCACGGTAAACACTCCAGTGCTCCCCAGGTGAACTCTCCAAGAGTGGTCGCTTCAGTGGAATTGTCCAGTGGGATCTCGCCAGTGCTCTCCGGAGAATCACTCGAGGATGAACTCTCCAGCGCTCTCCAGGTAAACTCTCCGGGGGTGGTAGCTTCAGTGACATTTCGGTGATCTCGCCAATCTACCTAGGGAATCGCTCCAGTGCTCTCCCTAGTGTTCTCCATGGTAAAGCTCCAGGATAATCGTTATCTCCACGGTAACGTCAGCGCTCTCAAGGTGAGTTCTCCGAATGATCTCTCCAGAGTAATCCTCCCAGGCAATCTCTCAGGCGCTATCGCACCGGTGGTCTCTCCACGGTCTCCAGGGGTGACTCTCCAGGGTCGTTTCCAGTGGCAACTCTCCACGGTATCTCTCGAGGGCTTCAGGGCTTCCAGTGCTACGCACCGGTGGTCTCTCCACGGATCTCTCCAGGGCCTCCAGTGCTACTCACCGGTGGTCTCTCCGGCGCTCCGTTTGGCTGCAAATCAGGCTTAGTTCAGATTCGTGTAAGCACAAATCCCAAAGAATACCGAAATAAACACAATCTACACGATCGATCACAATATCCACCACAGAGGTATTTATAATCCTGAGCGATGCCATAAACAACCTTGATCAGCGTGCACTTTGGATGTTTTCCAGCACTCTGGCCCGTATGCAGTCGCGTTTTAATTAGCACCCCTCAATGGGGGGTCCTTGATTGGCTCGTATATGTAGTTACCGTTCTGACTCGTCTGTCAAGACAATACGAACACACCCCATGTTGTTACATTTGAAGTCTTATCTACAACGGGTAATTTGGTTCTATTTTGGAGGTTGTTGTTACAATCAAGCTTATCTTTGATATCTTGCGTTGCATTGTTTTTGCCGTGCACATAATGTAAGAGTACTGAATTACCTCAATTGCCTTAATTACCTTAATAATTGAGCGAGGGCGAATGAGGAATCAATTAGGCGAGTGCGGTCACTCGATGATAAGCTCTACTATAGTCAGTCCTTGTTGTATTTTTCATGTCATCCCAAAATGGACGAAAAAAGAAAATCTAATTGGCAGGAGTCAAACTCGTGATCCAGCGGGTTACGTAATGATGAATGCAACCTGAATACCGACAGAACACTTAGTATTCCAGTATCCTAAGTCTTCCAAGTACTCTCAGATCCAAGTATTCTCCGTATCTAAGTATTCTAAGCATTCTATTGTACTCTCGTATCACGATTGTTCCACGATCTTGCCATGTACCATTAATCTCATGTACCCCAATGTAACATCCATCCATGTTGCATTTTTCCCGATGTAACATCCGCACACTTCCCCAAATTTCACTCATCGGTTACATCTCGATCTTATCTACAACTATATAACCAGATCATAAGCCAACATATTCTCATTATCATCATCCAAAATGAGTTTCGATGAAAAAGTTCCAGCGCAAGTGGATGTTTCCACATCCTCAGAGGCGTCCAAAAACATTCCTTCTGAGACAGAAGAGTACCATTTAGAATTAAGACAGTACACCGATGAAGAAATTGCGTCTTCCGGTAAATGGTATGATAAAAAGATCAACATTCTCGGCCTCAAATTCAAGTACTCCGATTCCATGGTCCAAGTCATCATGTTGGCCTTTGTTATCTTCATGACCCCAGGTATGTTCAACTCGTTGTCTGGTATTGGTGCCAGTATTTCCTCCGTGAGGGTTTCTGATCAAGCAAACATTGCTTTATATTCCACATTCGCAACCGTTGGTTTCTTCGGGGGTACCATCTGTAACGTCATTGGAGTCAGAGCTTCGTTGATGTTCGGTGGTACTGGTTATGCCATCTACGCTGCTAGTTTGTTGAGTTTCTCCAAGAACGAAAACGCCGGGTTTGTCATTTTTGCAGGTGCCTTCCTCGGTGTATGTGCCGGTGTGCTTTGGGCTGCCCAAGGTACCATCATCATGTCGTACCCTACCGAAGACCGTAAGGGAACTGCCATTTTGATTTTCTGGGTCATTTTCAACATGGGTGCCGTCATCGGTTCCTTGATTCCGTTGGCCGACAATCTCCACAACACCACCGCCAAGGTGGCCAGTACCGGTACCTACGCCGCTTTCATTGCGCTTATGTGTCTTGGATCCATCATTGCGTTTTTCTTACTCCCAATGAGCAAGGTGTGGAAGTCCGACGGAACAAAGGTTGTTGCCCAAAAACATCCAAACTGGAAGGTTGAGTTGTTTGCTTTGTTCAGACTCCTCAAGGAAGAGCCTAAGATCTTGATCATGTTCCCTATGTTCTTCGCCTCGAACTGGTTCTACACCTACCAATTCAACGACTTCAACGCCGGCAGATTCAACTTGAGAACCAGATCCTTGAACTCCTTGTTGTACTGGTTCTCCCAAATGTTGGGAGCTATCTTCATTGGGTTGGTTCTTGATTTGAAACGTTATAAGAGATCCTTGAGAGCCAGAATCGGTTGGGTGATTGTGTTCTTGTTGGGAGTTGGTATTTGGGGAGGTGGACTTAAGTTCCAATTGGGTTTCACAAGAGAGTCCAAGTTGGAGCCAATCGACTTCAAAGAGGGTAAATACATCGGACCTATGTTCTTGTACATGTTCTACGGTGTCTACGATGCCATTTTCCAATCTTACATTTTGTGGACTTTGGGTGCGTTATCCAACAACCCAAAGAAAACTGCCTTATATGCTGGTTTCTATAAGGGTATCCAATCCGCAGGTGCAGCCATTGCTTGGTCTTTGGACTCGAACTCACACAGTTTCATGGCGATGTTCGCATCGTCCTGGGGATTGGTTTTGGGAAGTTTGTTGATTGCAGCTCCTTTGATCTACAGAATCACGGACCACACCGAGTTGGAAGAGGACAACTTTGCCAACGCCTTTGAGGAGGAGTTGAAGTCGGTGAAGAGTATTCATAATGAGAATGTGTAGGTAATAATATAATCACTTGAGACTGGCGTAGCCTGTGAGCGTAGCGACTGAGAGCGTAGCGACTGAGAGCGTAGCGACTGAGAGCGTAGCGAACACTAAGAGTATTAGCAATGTGGACGTAGCGACTGAGAGCGTAGCGACTGAGAGCGTAGCGAGCAGTAAAAGAGTTGTTAGCAATGATACCAAGAGAGTGATCACTGAGAGCACTTTCACTGTTAGCAATACCAAGAGAGTGATCACTGAGAGCACTTTCACTGTTAGCAATACCAAGTGAGAGAGAGAGCACTCTCAGCTCTGGTGGAGAATCGAGAGAGCTCTGGATGCACTGTAGAATTGAGAGTGTTAACAATGAGCCCAAGACTCAGAGTGCTGCTGCTAGAGCTAGCTTTGAGTGCTGGTGTCAATGAGTACTGTTGTTGTGAGCGTAGCGACCGGAGTGCTAGCACTGTAGCAATGACACCAATACCAATGATACCAATGTGAGCGTGCGAGCACTAAGAGTGCTAATAGCGATGTGAGGCTGTCCGAGAGAGCAGTTAGAGGCAGAGAGCTGCTATCTGTGATAGCCTAGTCAGTAATTAGAGCCCAATAGTGACTCAGAGTACGGCTAGAGCGGCTGGATCTAACACTGTGCGCGCTGCTTAGAGTGGGAGCTGGAGAGTGATGGTGCTGGTAGAGCTTTGAGCACAGGTAGAGGCACCAACCAGAGCTATGAGTGTTTTTAGAACTGGTAGAGCTTTCACTGAGTGCTGCTAGCAATGAGAACCCAATAGTGGCTCAGAGTACTGCTAGAGCGGCTGAACACTGAGGGAGCTATAACAATGTGAGCACTTCCAGCACCGAGAGTAAGAGGCTGCAACAGCTGGTAGCATTGTGAGTGCTCTTCCAGCAATAGAATGCTTCTAGTACTGAGAGAGCAGAGAGTGTAGTCGACTGAAGAGCTGTTTAACCGGCAGTAGCAATGAGAGCGTAGCGAAACTGAGAGAGCAGTAGAGGCTGGAAACGCTGGCACTGAGGGCGCTCCTAGCACTGAGAGAGGTTCTAGCACTAGCTAGACTAAGAGCCCAAACAGAAACCTAGAGTGCTGCAGCTACCACTACTAGAGCTGCGCTGGGCTGTCAGCACTAAATCCCAGCAATGAGAGAACTGTCACTTTCACTGAGAGACCTCACTGATAGTTCCGATGGAACTGGAGTGGAACTCCAAGCTCAGTCAGAAAAGAAGTTGCAGAGAGCTTACTTACGTCACTGAGCAGTCAGAACCTACAATCAAGAGAAGTAATTTCAGAGACTCCAGTGACTCCAAAGACGCTCCTGAGACACTCCCGACCTCCCCAGACTCTCCCAGACTCTTCGACTCCAGCGACGCCCTCACTGTCGTAGCTCCCGAGCCATACCTATTTCTTTCCTCTCTGTAGCACCTAATAAGAATTCTTCCACCTGGAACGGACTGGGACAGTGACAACGTAGACCGTAAACTTTCTGGTCTGACATTAAGTCCCTAGAAGCAGACACAATTGCATTGAGGGACCAAGCTCACTACACTACAAGCTAGAACAACCTTAACAGAGGTACGTAGTTGCAAATGCTCCCCCATGTGATCTCCCTGATGTGTGTACTAAGCAAGTAAGACAAGGTGAAGAGAGGTCCATGCTGAATAACGATTGGAGATTCATTATCGCTGCAAATCCCTGTTTTCTATCCGGCAGAGACTCCAGTCACCGTCGGGTTTACGCTGGCTCCCAGGTAAAACCTTGCGGTGGTTGAGACACAGGGCTCGGATGTACGACGCAATCAGACCCACCAACAGTTACCTTAATGAGCAAAGTAAATAGTGGAATGACACGCAGCTGTTAAGAATGGAGAATGATACACACCCACCACCCTGTGTCATGTGTTTGATTGGAGAAAAACACCTTCAGTGATTGAACCGGTATACTCCTGCTTGGAACTCACATTCGCACAATGTGTAGTTCTGGGTACTCCAAGCAGGGTGTAGGAAACACTACTGCTTCTCGTTCCGCAAATTCAATATTAACGTTGCGGCGATATCCGAGGTGTAATTGGCTTTGACATTACCATCGAATGTGATTCGCCATGGTTGAAATTGCGCTGTAGGATTAAGCTGTCTGTGTTAGGCTACCACGGCCTTTCAGTAACTTCCAGAGTGTCTACTGGAAGTCATCGCAGGTAAATTTATCAGCTACCACTCTGATACCATCTTGGTGCATCTACTCTGTTACCGGTAATCGTGCGGTGCTTCGGTGTGGTCCGTAGTGACTGGCCTACACTGGAGCTACGGCGTATAACCACGCTAGGACTCGTTAGCAGACGGAAGTCACTACGTCTAATCCACCTCAGGTATTTTCTCAGTATTAGCTGAATAAGCACACTCCTTGGTGTTGCACTCCGTCACAGCTAGTTACTACCAATCACTCCAAGTTGTCCCAAGGTGGATATCCCGAACCCTTGCAGGTAGGTGGATATCCCGAACCCTTGCTGGTAGGTGACCCTGTTTCTGTCCAATCTGATAATCGGGAGACTCTACACTATCCTACGGAAGTCCCTCTAGTGACCCTGCTTCACTCTCCCTACCAAAACCCCCCCAAATCTAAAATACCCCCATTTTCCACGTGACCAAATATCCAGAACCAAATTCGCATCGCATTCCCCATACAACTCCACCACAACTACCACAACTCCACCACAAACTTCCACAACTCCACACAAGATGTCGTTAACACTTTACAATCTATCCATTAAGAGACCCAGCCTACCGAACCAAACCCTTCTTGGACAATTCACAAACACCAAAAAGAAGACTGCTGATCTACTTCTTGTCAACGGTAGTAATCTTCAGTTGTACACCTCCAATGATGGTAAGCTAGAACTCATCTTAACCCAAGACACGTTTTCCATGATCACCAAAGTGGACCTCCTAAGGGTGGAGGGGTTTGACCTCCTCGTGGTGACCTCAGATTCTGGAAACCTAAGTATTTTGAGGTATCATAATGGTAGGTTTATTTCCGTGATTCAACAACCCTTTGGTAAGAACGGGTTTAGCAGGTTAATTCCGGGGGAGTATCTTAATGTGGCTAATAACCTGGCCATATTCGTCGGCGCTATCGAAAGACAGAAACTTATTTATAGAGTGGAGATAAAAAACGATCAGGTGACATTGAATGGGCCAATCGAGATCAAGACGAAAGGGCTACTCACTTTGAAGGTGGTTAGTTTGCTAGGCACCTTCAACCCAACGTGGGTGGCAATTGAGTTGGAAAACCAAAAGACTCTCCTAAATTGGTACGTTTTGGACCAAGGTTTGAATCACGTGATACGCCATGGCGAGGTGATCTCTGATGGCACGAGTTATCTTGCAGCCGTTCCTGATGGGGGAGTTTTTGTATTTTCCGAGGGCAGATTAATTTGGATTAAGGAGGGTGGAGAGAGGAGAGAATACGAGGTTGGGTTCGGGGTCGTGGTTGGTCATGCTTTGCATGTACTCAAGAAGGGATGGTTTTTGTTGGTTAAGAATGTGGAGGGGGTCCTTTATAAAGTGAGTATCACAGGCGGAGAGTCAGAGAAGAAATCTGGAGAGTCAGGTGATGTAGAAGTGACATACTTTGACAAAGTACAACCAGATGGTGATATTCAAATCCTAGGAAGTGGGTTCCTCTTTGCAGGGGGTGACGTTCATAGGTTTGAGAGTTTAGGCGGAGGAGTGAACATTGCGAGGGCAGCAAACACCCAGGAGTTGCCGGAAACGACAGACTCTACGTCGAACGACCCGAACCTCTCGTACGTCTCGTCGCTCAAGTCAATCACTCCAATCATCTCCGCAACCCCCAATCTCATTCTCTCCAAAACCTCCCTAAACAAATTGACCTCCGGTTTCGAGATAACTCCGGTTGTGTCGTCTCCGATTCCCATGACTCCAAAACAAATATTTGCGACAAAACTCACCAAAAATGCGACAACAGACGAATACCTCGTGTTGACTTCCACCTCCTCAACGCTTGTCTTATCAATAGGGGAGACAATAGAAGAGGTGGAAGACTCCGGGTTATTGACTGACCAGCTGACGATCTTGATACAACAGTTTGGCGAACTGAGTTTGGTGCAGGTGTATGAGTATGGTGTGAGGCATGTAAGTGGGAGGGGAAATGCGACTGCTCCGCAGTCAGACTCGGGCGAGTCTGAACCGCTGCTGAACGCGCCTGGCTCCAGCGTCTCGTTCAGCGAGTGGCTCCCGCCCGCGGGAATCTCCATCACCCACGCAGCCGCGTCCAACTCGCAACTTCTTGTGTCACTCTCGAATCTAGAAATCGTCTACTTTGAGGTCGATGATGATGATGCCTTAATCGAGTACCAAGACCGAGTGGAATTACCAGCCCCAGTGAAGGCGCTCTCGGTAAGCAAACACTTTGCGGTGGTAAGCACTGCAGATCAGACCGTGCAAACAATCTCGCTTCTAGAGAGAAACTGCCTCGAGACATTGTCGTTACAAGCGCTCTCCTCGAATGCAGTTTCACTTGTGATGGCCGACGATGTCGTTCACATTGGTATGGAAAACGGGGTTTACGTGATTAGTCACATAGATTCCATATCGGGGTCGTTTTCCGATACCAGGGTGAAATATCTTGGATCGAAGCCGGTGGAGATTACCAAGGTGGGTACATCCTCTGGTTCCGCGCAGATCCTTGCGATCTCAACCAAGCCTTTCTTGAGCTACAAACTTGATGGCGAGTACAAATACACTCCCTTGCTAACTGAATTGAGCTGTGGTGTTGCGTTCACGTCCAATGAGATTGGCGAAGCCATCGTGGGCCTCTCTGCGGGGGAATTGGTTATCTTCACTCTCGGGGAAGACGGGTTTGACCCGCGAGACGACCAGAAAGTGGAAAAGACCGAGTTGGGGGGTGTTTCAAGGGGGATGACTGTGATTGGAGACATCTCGTACGTTGTGGCCAGACAGGAAGCCGTCAGAAAGGAAGACGTTGCGGTCGGAAATGAAGACGTTGCGGTCAGAAATGAAGACGTTGCGGTCAGACAGGAAGACGATGCGGCCAGAAATGAAAATGAGAGCTGCCCCACGCTGAGTGTTCTCAACGTGATTGATGTCAAATCCGGGGAAGTCCTTCAAAAATACAACATCCCAGCCAAAGTCACCTGCATAACCAACCTCTCCTTCAAAAGGTTCCATGCAGAGAAGCACATCGTCGTTGGAACCCCCAACACTCTCTACACGTTCAAGGTTCTCAAATCCGCGGTTGAGCTTCTCCACACGACCGAGATTGACACGACCCCCAACGTGATGATTCCCTTCAATGGAAGGCTCCTTATCGGTTCGGCCAACACCCTTCGATTGTACGACCTAGGACAAAAGCAACTCCTAAGGAAGAGCTCGACATCCGTCGATTACCTAAGCAATATTAACAAGATTGTATATTGTGGAGGAGACCGGATTGCCGTGTCGGGGGGGTTGGTTGTGTTTGCCAAATACGACCCGTCGGATAACAAGTTTGTCGTATTTGCTGATGACGCAATAAAACGACATGTCACGGCTTTGATGTGTGTCGATTACGACACCGTCATCGGCGGAGATAAGTTTGGGAACATGTTTGTTTCAAGACTCCCGGTGGAGGTTTCGCGGAAGTCTGACTCCGAATGGACGCTCTTGAAGTCGGCCCAGGGTGTTGCTAACGGTGCTCCGTCCAAGTTGCACACCCAATGTGAATTCTACATTGGGGATGTGATTATGTCATTCAGCAAGACGGAGGATACGATCTCGTACTTCGGGTTGCTTGGGACGGTGGGCGTGTTGATACCGATGGCTACGAAGCAGGAGGCTGACTTTATGATGGAGTTGCAAGAGGAGCTAGGAGTGGAGGAGATGGACTTGCTAGGAAGGGCTCACAGTAAGTTTAGGGGAAGCTTCAATCCCGTGATGAATGTGATTGACGGGGACTATTTGGAGGGGTTTTATAGATTGAGCGGGGGGGCGAGAGTTAAGGTGGGAGGGAGAGTGAAGAGGAGTGTTCGGGAGGTGATGAGGAGGTTAGGGGGGGTGAGGAATAGAGTGCAGCTTTAGCGGTGCGGAGCGCCGAGAAGCCTGCGAGAAGCGTCGTAGTAGATTTACACTGCAGAGAATTCAGCTCACGTTGGAGAGTAACCTTACACATTAACGTGATCCGATTGGGTGTCTTCCCATAGAGTGGGTCGTCACATTCCTCCTGCCGAAACAGCTCCTGGCTCTTAAATTACTCACACAACCAACATTTGATGGGACGAGTAGTCAAACGATCCTCGTAATCCCACTCGTTTTAGGCGTACCGTTTTATGGCCCCCACGTCAGCAGTGCGTACTCCTGGAGTGCAACTAGCCTGCCACGACGACAGCTTACCACGACAGCTCCTCCACCGCGAGGCACCACTTGAGTTTGCGCCGATTACCCGTTCGCTTACACTTGACAGAGTAAGAACGTCAGGGTCCATCCCAACCAATTCTGACGCTACCGAGAGATCTCGTAGACTCGTTAGCTTGGATAGAGACATTTTAGTTTATAGAGACAAAAAGCCTATAGGGACATTTCAGCATATATAGAATACAATTTAAGGCAACACGATTGACGTAGTGACATTTACAGCGAAGGTGGCTGGTTGCGAGATTCCTGAACGGTAGTGAGGTTCTAGAGGGGTAGGTCGTCGCTGACTCTCCCTACTGACCCCCACTGACCCCCACTGACCCCTACTGACCCCCACTGACCCCTACTGACCCCTACTGACCTCTACTGACTCCACTGACTCTCAACGGTGCTCGCTACGCTCGCACCGTGGCTACGCCGTTCATCTTAATTGTGTATAACATATAAACAGGGATTAATAAGAGTACATGTCATCCAATGCGGATGACGGTATTAACGTCATAAGTGACAATCGTCGTCAGTGATGAATGCATCACATTCGTTAACAGCTACGCGGCTGATCGGTCCGGACCTAGCGTTGGATACTTACGCGCAGTGGAGGAGACGGTTGTCCAATCTCCAGCGTCCACAGAGTTAGCCTATCCTGGCTGGGAATCGAGTGCCGGTCCCCAGATGGCACTGTCGTTGAGGGGCTACGCCCTATAAGGCCGCCCTGTTATGAGGCTACACCTGCGCCACCTTCACCTTCAACGGACTCTCCTCCTCTCCGCCCCTCCTCAAGCTCGGGCTCTCCTCCTCGTCCTTCCTCATTGGGGTTTGAACGTTTGGAGTCGAGAACTGGACAAAGTTCCAAAACGCCGGCGACGACTGGTTCGGGTGTCCCTTGCCTATTTTCCCCCTATCGGGGGTGGCCTCGAGCTTGGCCGAGTTATTTGATGTGTTTGTTGACGTTCCCTTCGACTTTTCCTGCGACGACGACGAGTCGGAGTCGGAGTCGCCGTTGTTCTGTTGGTGGTTCTGCGCACCCGTGGGAGGTATTTGGTTTCTGTGCGGATCGTTCTCCGACTCGTACCAATACCCATAACCAGGGGCACCGGGAGCAGGAACACCAACAGGAGCACCAGGCACGCCACCAATCCCGCCTACCGGCGGAATTGTACCTCCCGGTGGGACTGTCTGCTGTTGGAATTGTCTGTACCCCGAATTAATTTGATGGCCGTACTGGGCGAATTGGCCCTGGAAATCGGCATTTTGGTACGAGTCGTTAGGGACCGGGTTCCCTTGTTGTTGGTTTTGGTATTGGCCCTCTGAGTATTCCAGTTTGAACTCCGGGACGTGGCCTGCCCCGTGGATTTGCTCGTACTGGGCCCTCCTTTGGCTTTCAGGTAAGCCCTTGTGAGTCGCTAAATGTAAGTGTAACTGTCTCAGCACACTACTGCCTCTTCTGTTCTTGCTCAAGCCGCCGGAGTTAACCTTGTTCATGAACTCCTCTTTATACGACTCGGAGATTTGCCACTTCATACCTTTACCTGGTTCGTTTGGTCTTCTTGGAACCTTCTCGAATGCCTTGTTGAGAGAAAGATTATGCCTGATGGAGTTTTGCCATCCCGTTTTGGAATACTTGTAGTAAGCATAATGACTGGAGATCCAATTGTAGATCTCCGATAATGACATAACTCCGTCGGAGTCGGAGAGAATGGCCTGTGTGATCATGGTGGCATATGAGTAGGGAGGTTTGATGTCCTTTGCATCTTCATGGGATAAATCTTGGTCAAGATTGCTTTGTAACGACGTCGCCGAGATAGCGGGAGACTTGTCATACAAATGGAATGAGGTGGTGGCATTGGCTGCCGAGTTCATGGAGTTGGACGCAAAAGTCTTGATCGACTTCCGACCTTTATCTCCGTATTTCTGTAAAGCTTTCTGCAACATTTTGGGGTTGATAACCGGGGGCGAGTCCGGAAGTATGAACATCATTTGAGTGCCTCCAATGTCGAGGATGGCCCCGGAATTCAACTTGGCACTGTGTTCGCTCCCGACCTGGACCTTATTTCCGTCCACTCGAGCTCCATTCCGACCAAGGACTTTAAGTTCCCAGTACCGTAATTCAAGGTTGTAGCTTATGGATGCATGTTGTCTTGAGACCACCTTGGCAGGACCCAAGTCAATATCGATTTCCGAGCTCAGACTACCAACATCCGTGTTCCTGCCAATCATGACTTCTAACGACTTGACATAGAAGGTCCAGTCTGCTCCTGCTATTTTAGCGTAAGCTTGTACTTTGGTGGCAAGGTTGCGATCGTTCGCATACACCGAGGAAACGTTCGTGACGTCTGCCGGATGCACCAACGTGGAAATCACGGCATTCACAACGTCCGTAGGATCTTCTAGGTTAGGGGAATGTGGACGTTTCGACATGTTGTTGTTTGTATTGAAAACAACACGAAAAAATGTACACATGGATGTCGGCGCGACATGGAGGAAGATCGGCAGTGCAGTAGTCTGAATGTCGGCGAAAAATTTGCCAAATTTAGATTATGATGCAGGATGGCACGTGAGTGGAGCCATTGGAGCGTAGCGACAGCTGTAGCAATTGGAGCGTAGCGACAGCTGTAGCCATTGGAGCGTAGCGACAGCTGTAGCCATTGGAGCGTAGCGACAGCTGTAGCCATTGGAGCGTAGCGACAGCTGTAGCAATTGGAGCGTAGCGACAGCTGTAGCCATTGGAGCGTAGCGACAGCTGTAGCCACTGGAGCGTAGCGACAGCTGTAGCCATTGGAGCGTAGCGACAGCTGTAGCAATTGGAGCGTAGCGACAGCTGTAGCCATTGGAGTGTAGCGACAGCTGTAGCCATTGGAGCGTAGCGACAGCTGTAGCAATTGGAGCGTAGCGACAGCTGTAGAATAGTAACACTGAGAGTAGTCACACTGAGAGTAGTCACTGAGAGCATTCACTGAGAGTCAAACTGAGAGTCACACTGAGAGTATTCCAGCTGTGTGAGCCAACCACACCGCAACTCTGCAACGACCAAGCTGACCAACCGTAGAGTCAAATTAAGCTAATCAAGAAATACAACCTGACCTAGCCAGTTGTCCATTAAATTAGAGTGCTACAGTGAAACGGTTGTAGAACTAGCAACCTATTTCTGGGCTTCAGAGGTAAGTCTTACAGAACGTACCAATACGAAGCTGCGTCTACAATCAAGAAGTCTGATAAGTTGCCAGTCTGATAAGTTGCACATTGACGACCTGAAGGTGGTGTGCTGGCGTCATTGTCGAACAATACTTTGTTACAGCTGTACGTCTTTATACTTAGGACTCTCGCGGTGCTCTGGTCAAAGGTTGAAACCCCCTAATTCTCAAAATACCCCTAAATTCCTAATACCCCTAATACCTAATACCCCCTAAAACCCCTAATTAGTGCTAGCCCCTAATTACAAAGAATAAACTTCCTGCTTCTCCAGATGATTGCACTACACTTTCTATTCTATTATTTTATTTTATATACGATTGATCGTGGTTGCAGTTCCAAAATATTCATTCCCGATGCAGATTCACAGTCGGTCACTGGAGCTCTGGCCGGGAAGCTAGAGTTTTCAGGAATTTTCCACCAGCTTGGTGCACATTTAAGGCTTCCCAGCAATGAGATGGGTGGGGGTTGCACAGTCTTCCTACGTCTCATAATTCACCGGGATTGTAAAGCCGCCCCTGCTCTTCCAGCCCCTCGCATCCACGCCGTCCTCCGTGATCACATCGACCCAGACCTCCTCGCCCTCCAATAGCCTCTTCTTCAAGGCGTCTTTGCCCACGATATCAAACTCGTCCTCCTTCTCTTCGTATTCGATGTTCTCCTCTATCTCCACAAAGTCGGGGGCCAACGCCGACCACTTCTGCGGAAACGTCACCGTCCATAGATACACCGTCCCGGTATCCAACCCAGTCAGCCCAATGGAGCATCTTGCGTGGTTCCATTTCACGTCAATCAACTCCTCGTTGGACCCTTCTAGAATCTTCACCAACAGTCCCATCGAGGTCTCCCATACGTAGAGATCATGGGACGACTGGCCGTACGTGGACGCCACAAGGAACTCTGCGTTTGAGTTGAATGCAAGCGTGTTCCACTGAAGTCGGTTCACCACGTCTTGGTACTTGTGCTCGATTTCAAGGTCCCAGGTTGGGGTGGCTGTGTTGATAAGGTCCGGAAGCGTGTATTGACGTATCACCCGGTCGGACGAGTTGATTGCAAGTTTGCGGGAGTCGTTGGAGATGCATAGGTTCTTGATGTTTCCAGAGGAGATCTTGATGGTTACAGAATTCACATTAGACTCCGCGTCAGTATTCACACTAGACACCGCGTCAGGATTCACATTAGACTCCGCATCAGAATTCACACTAGACACCGCTGCGTCGCTCGCAGTCACGTCCTTCGTGGCCGATATAAGGAGATTACCTTTATTTGTACCGGAGAAGATGTACGAGCCATCTGGAGTGAATGACGAGCAGAGGATCGTTTGATTGATTTGGCCGGGGATCTCAATGAATGTGTAGCCGGGGGTTTCAGACTGGGTGGGCTCGCTATCCACGTCCATTGAGTCCGCTTGGTTGGGATTCTCCGCCGACAAAGCCACATAGCCCCCCCTGTCATCAACCAAACTGACAACAAATTCCAAATGAGTGTCTGGCCTTAAACTAACCCCCCAAACAGGCCCGTCAAACTTGACCTCTCTGATGATTGCACATTCATCGTTGACCTTCTTCAAGTCCCACAACTTCACGCTCCAATCTTGACTGCTGCTCAACAAATACCTTCCGCAAGTGGACCAGCTGATGGATGTCACCGGACGCGTGTGGCATCCCGACTCCAACTTTGCGACAATGCTTCCATTGGTTGTGATATCGTAAATGACAATACTGCCATCGGAAAGCCCCGAGGCAACGTAATCACCACGATGGTTGAATTGAATGACAACAGAGTGGCCCCATGTTAGTGTTGTTGTTAATGTTTCGGGGTACTCCTGGGCCACCGCAAACGGATCTTGTAATGAGAGGTTCATGTGGTGGAATATTTCAATCGCGAAGCGAATCCTGAAAGTGAAATCGCGCCAGCGAGAAAAATAGTGAAAATCTCACTAAAGTTGCTGAAAATAGTGTGAAAAAAATTACTGGTGAGTTGAATTTCTCGCTAAGTAATCGTCGGGAAAAATGGTGAGAAAAATGGTGAGAAAAATGGTGAGAAAAATGGTGAGAAAAATGGTCAGTAAAAAATAGTGAGAGGAATGTTTCTGGTGTTTCTCGCTAGAAAATCTAGTAGGGAAAAATAGTGAGAAAATTTCACTAAAAAGCCACTTGGTTCTCGCTAAAATCCATCGGGAGAAGTTCTCATAAAATTTCTCGCTAGAATATCTACCAGGAGATCATTCTCTCGCTATCTCTTTGACCCAATATTCAGATGTGTCACACATACGAATTAATCAAGCAATCCAAGCTAGCCCACGCTAACGAGCAGATCTGCCCTATCCATCTCGTAATAGATATGAATTTTTCTTCACGTAACATGTCAACTTTCTAGTGATGTTTGGCTGAATTTACCCCGCGGTAACTCATCTATTGCTTTAATACTTAAGAGGATGATGACCCTAACATCAATAAAACGTATCCCACCAAGTTGATTAACTCTGTCATTCTGATCATTACTAAGCACTCGTATTTGCTGATGATCACATCGCTACGGAGATGAGTCCCAATCGGGTAATTGCAAATCTACCACAATACTTAAATGTGAAACACGCGTCCTCCAAGACCGAATAAATAGTGGTAACTATATCTCTTCTACGCATTACACACTTCCAATCCACACTAGGCAGTTGCTCTACCCGCCATGCCTCGTCCGAGAAGTTGGAGTTACACGTGTCCGTGAACAGACCTTTAAATTGCGTCACGTGATTGTGCGATATATAAGCAGATCGATTCCCTCCCCGCGGGATAACGATAACGATGGGACTTCCAGTATTCAATGACGACCCATTTTTGAGGTTCCGTCCGTTTCCCACCGAGCCAAGCAATGCTCTTGAAGCCCATTGGCATGAGATAGCCGGTGCAATTGTGTTCTACTCCCTACTCAAAGCTGGATGTAGTCCCCTCCTTTCCAAGCTCCTTGGTACCACTTACACTTCGATGTCGAGAAATGAAAGAGCCCATTTTGATATCCATTGTGTATCGATAGTTCAGAATGTGTTATCGATCTTACTATTACTTCCTATGTGGTACCATCCATTTTGGTTGAATCGAGTGGAGGATCCGGTAACCTCAATTACCGGATATTATCCGTATTCGTCATTTGTAGCCAGTTTGACCGTTGGATATTTTGCTTGGGATGTGTTTGTGTGTATTCGGTATTATTCTGTGTTTGGTGCGGTATTCTTGTTTCATGGTGTTGCCGCGTTCTACCTGTTTGGGACTTCGTTCTATCCATTTTTGGGGCCCTGGGTCGCTGCATTTTTGATGTTTGAAGCGAGCACTCCATTCGTCAATATAAATTGGATTGCAAGAAGGCTTCCCAAAGGAACCATTCCAGAGATTTTTATCACTATTAATGGATTGGCCTTGGTGGCGGTGTTTTTTGCAGCTAGAATTGCATGGGGAGGGTATGCGGCGGTGACTTTGACGATAGACGTCTGGAGAAGTTGGGGGGCTGTTCCTGCGTGGCTACCAGTGACTGTTTTGGGGGTGAATTATTCGTTGAATGTGTTGAATTGTTTTTGGTTTTGGAAGATGTTGGGGATGGCGAGGAGGAAGATTTTTGGAAAGAAGAAGGAGCTTTAAGACAACTTCGGCGTTTCAACTTTGAGCGTAGCGAGAAGCTGTGCTGGCCGTTCAATGCTGTGCTGCAATGTCGCCCGCTCATGCCAATGTGGTCCTCAATGCTGTGCCAATGTGGTCCTCAATGCTGTGTGAATGCCTCTCAAAGCTGAAGCGTCCAGAGCGCAACATCCAACCGCCACACTCACCCAATCAACTTTAGATCCAACGGTAATCGAGTGTTCCGTGCTATGCTAATGACTTCGCACACAGCCATTCTGCTCACTACTCCCCCTCCAGCACATGTTCAGCCACCGAACATTACCGCATGTCCACTTCCTGACCTCTGATCTGCCTACCATCAGAGCTTCTACCATAATGACCAAACCGTTGCACCATCAGAGCTCCGACCTCTTAACACTGATAAACTTAGATTATAAACGTAGCTATAGATATTATGACTAACTTGGCGAACAACGACTTGCGAGTTGTTGATATGTTGTAGTGATTGTGCATGAGGAACAAGGGTGTAGGCAAGGTCCCCTACGGTTGGTCTGGTTGGTCATCTGTTCCTCTTAAGTACAAAGTTAGTAAGAGCGGATTCTATGACTGCACTACGTATTCACTTGAGTAGGAATTGTTAGTAACCTCTGTAACTGCAATGATTTACACACCTCGTTGTAAGATTTACACATTGTTGTAAGATTTACACACCTCGTTGTAAGACTTACACACCTTGTTGTAAGATTTATACACCAGTTGTATCATTTACACACCTCGTTGTAAGATTTACACCTTGTTGTAAGATTTATACACCAGTTGTATCATTTATACACCAGTTGTATCATTTATACGCCTTGTAGTAACATTTATACACCTCGTTGTATCATTTATACACCCGTTGTAACAGTTTTACACCTCGTTGTAACATTTATACACCTTGTTGTAACATTTATACACCCGCTGTAACCATGCTACCTCTCAAATTTTACTGCCATTTCTTACATAATCACCAAATATCTCAAACAACCCCATAGTATCAACCACACCAAACATCATACTTCACCCCAATTATCATAAAGCATTGTATATAACTGATCTCCAACCAACATATCAATGGACTCGATCTTTACATTACCTGCTAGGAACATCAACCTGCCCACTCCTAGCACCAGTTCAACCCAATCAATCGTCAAGAAACGGTTCGATGATCGCATTCAGACCACCCTACAAAGTCCAGGTAAACCGCCGGCAATAGAGCATTCCCAATTGGGGGTTTTGATCAATGAAGACAGTTTACGATGGGACCAGATCAGTCTGCACACCGAAGACCTAGGAGACGTCAAGTCATTTGTGGTCAATTCCGGGGTTGTTGTGGTCGGAACTAATACAAACAAAGTCATAGGAACTAGAAATGGGGTCATGGAATTCGTCATAGAGGCACAATTGGACGACAGTGAGATAACGTGTGTGGGCTTATCATCAGATGCAGAAGTCATTGCAATTGGTTACTCAACAGGTCATATTTCGCTATATAATACAATATCATCGTCACTCCACTTCACAATCAATCCAATAAGTCTTCTTGATAGGACCGCCCAAAATAAAGAGGGTCATATGGTTGGAGTCCCGATAGTCCACCTCCGATTTTTTGGTGTACTGCATAACCAACTCATCAGTAGTGATTTGGATGGACTTGTGTTTTACCATTATGGGTTGAGAAGGTTTTTACAGACGTATTTTGTAACCCAGAAGGTTCTAGGCAAGAACTTGGGACATTCGGACGATTACAAGAGGTTTTTGGTCCACGATTTGGATGTACTACCCTTGGGAGGAGTTTCACTGGTGACCGATGACTTGGGGGTGGTGGCGGTGATCACCGAGGGAGTGGTGATGGTTGTAAGTGTTCTCTCACTAAACGGAGGGAAGAGGATGAATGTGGTGGAGCATTATAAGGGTGGACGGCCGAAGCAAATGCCAAAAACCCTAACACACAAGTTGGCATTGCCACTTGGGAATTCCGAAGAGGTCACCCCGGAGCCTTTGAAACATATCTCAGAACCTTTTAAACTGGGGCCTTTTAATGAACCGGAGCCTTCTAAAACCCCAGAACCTTTTACACCGGGGCCTTCTAAAATGACTCCAGAACCGTTTCTAGCGACCCCTCGCTCCGAGTCTGTTTTCTCCCTGCCGAAACTGGGACTCACCCCAGCCACGTCAAACGAACCAAGTACCCCAGAAAGGTATAATGAAGACTTGGTTCCCCTGGTGAGAGTAACACCGGTCCCAACTTCGATTGCTCCTTTGCCGGCTGGGACTACTTCAAATACCCTCCATTGGTATCCCCCAACTTCCTCCTCCACCGGTCGTTTGGTTTACACGTTCTCCCAAACCATCACTGTTCTCGAACTAGCCACCCTCGCACCAATCGCATCAGATGTCAAAGATAAAGACACGAATATACCCGATTTAGGGATCAAGAAAACAGCGAGATGGTCATCCTCCCAGCCAATCCTAACATGCAAGTGGTTATCTCCATACTTGCTTACGGCTTATCATAAAACCTCGATTACCGTACTATATTACGATGGAAGATTACTGGTAGTGGGCATTTTCCCGTGTCAAGAAGTAGAAGAGAATGTTCTCCTCAAAAGGGCTACGAATGGCTACTTCCATCAATACCATGTCAACACCTCTCGTAATCAAATCTTCATCCTCACCAAAGATGGACTCCCGACTACAGAGGTTATTGCTGGAAAATTCCTCAATTGGGCAGATAACTTGGGAATCTTGTTGGCCGCAGGGAACTACTCGGCAGCACTCAATCTAGCTCAACGTCTCTACACTTCACGTGACAGAGGTACTCGAGTGCTTGTGGGATTACCGTTCGACACCAACACCAAGAACGCGCTCTTACTGCCGTATTTGCTCCAGATCATGCGTCAGTCGGTGGTTCTCTTTGACAGTGATTCGTTTACGATCGAGCACCTCCTTAAACTATATTTGGATATCATTTTCGACAACCTATTCGATGAGGATCAGGTTGACGAGTTGTTGACGTTGCTATTGGATAATTGTACGCCCGAATTGTACTTCACGGCGTTGACGCCGTATCTTGGTGAAAATGCGACACTACCTCCCGACGTCTTGAAAGGTTTGGTCAGCTATTACGTAAATTCTGGGAAGGGGAATCAGCTAACTGAGGTGTTATGCTTACTTGATATGAGATTGCTTGATATTGATATGACTGTTGGATTGTGCAGAAAGTACGGGTTGGGGGAATGCTTGGTTTATGTTTGGAGCAAGGGGTTGGGCGACTATGGTGGAGTGCTTGAGGAGTTTTTATGTGAGGTTGCTCAGAATACCTGGGAGGTGAATTCCTGGGAGGAGGGTGAAGAAGATGTTCCAGCGGGAAATTCCGAGTCCGTTTTCGGTGACTCTGCTCTAGAGAGCGTTTCAGGAGTTGCCAAAGAATCTGCAGCGTTCAAAAATTACATTGGGGACCCAGGAACCTTAAAAATACCCGGATACGCCTACATCTCCTATATTCTAACAGGGAGACAGTACCCTACTGAGACCTATATCCACAATGAGGTTGCTGCCAAAAAGGAAATCACCACGATCCTTTTCTCGCCCACGTCCACGCATATTTCCCACACGATATTTCCTAACCTTTTCCTTCTACTTCGTGATAATTCCTTCTTGATGCTTTCAGCGTTAAACGAATTCTTCGAGGATCCGGTGCTTAATGAGGAAAATAATGAACTTGGGCTTAACAGACAATACATAACAGAGGCGCTCTGTGACATCTATGAACTTAACGATAGTTTCACTGGTGATGATCGCACTCAACTTTGTATTTTCATTGGACGTAATTATCCAAAGTATCCTCAATTTATCCGCTTATCGGAAAGCACCACCAAATGGGTTGTATCCACGTTGGTTGAAAGTAAGACGTCTCATGATGATTGTCAGCTTGCATTGCAGAGCTTACTACCCAATGTAGATGTTACGTCCGATTTGATTGCTGGGCTCAAATCTTCACGGTACTATTCGGTTTTGATGGACATTTATGCTAGTGATGGTAAATATGCACAGGTTATAGACGTTTGGCTAAAAACGGTTGAACTGCATGGACTGGACGAGGATTCCATAAATCTTCAAAACATGCTTGAAAAGGCATTTGTCTACACCAAGAATCCAATTGAGGTACAATCATTATGGAGGTTTGTTAGGGAAAACTTCGAAAAATTGATTGAGATTGATGTGAAGGGGGTGTATGATATTCTCAACAGGTATGCCAAAGGTTTACACGTTGAGATCCTTCAGGTTGGATCGGAAAAGAACGTATTGTGCTATCTTCGTTTAATGTTCGAAAATGTGTCAAATATGCAATCGAAGTTTCTAGCGAGGTATTTGACATTGATTTCTCGCGAAGAAGTTTATAGCGTTCTTAATGAGAGATACGAAGATTTGGAAGAGGAGGACTTGGTTGTACTAGAAGCTGATCTACGGAAAAAGGAGTTTATTGATTCGGTGGTTTTTTTAAAAATGAAGAGAAACGATTACGAAGAGAGCTTGCGAGAAGTGGTTGCTTATTTTGAGCGTCATTTGGGGGATAATGTTGGGGAGGACCCAAGTGGTGCAGTAGATTCAGTTTACGAAAGAGACTCAATTGGGGATTATGACCAATCCACTCTGGAAAATGGATCATCCCCTGACTTCCATAGAAAACTCCTCCATCAAGCAATCATCGTTTGCGATGCAGCTCCCTCATTATGGCTACCACTCTGTACCACTCTTATCACGCTCTCCAAAAGCAAGAATGCCAAATTGGTCAATTCCTTCATCCATGACTGCTTCCATCATATTGCCCATAACGAGGGCGCCTTCTTGGAAATCTTCAACCAAATCTTGGACAAAACAGAGAAATCAGAATTGTTTACAACCATGGCTAATCTCCGTGGTATTCTTCAAGAGGTGTTTGTTTCGTATTCTTATGAATCGGAGATATTGACCATATCGCTTGCCATGTTGAATCACCTGATTTTCGATAGTATGAATATTTTGAAGTTCGATCGAATTGGTGGTTGGAATATCACGTCACGAGGCTGCTCATCATGTGGGAAGTCTATGTGGGGTGATGTCGATGAGGATCATTATAGAGCCTGGCTGGAGATGAGGAGGGAGAAGTTATTAGGGGGTGAGAGGAACAGAAAGAAATTCTTGGGGGGTGTTGAGGAGGTGGAGAATGTGGCGGGGTTGGTTAATATAGACGATTTTATCCCAATAGATGGGGTATTTGGAATTTCCCATGAAGAAGTTCCTGCCCTCTCAATGGAGACTACGTCACTTGAACAAGGCACCTCCTCTTCAAACACAGAAAAAATCTCCAAAATCCTTCCTAATACAACCGATTTTTCCCACCTTCAATTGATCTTCTTTAAATGTGGTCATGGGTATCACTCAACTTGTTTGAACAATTTAGGAGGGTTACGTGATAAGAGATGTGTTATTTGTAGTTAGCAAAAATTCAATTAGCAAATTGCCTTAGTGTGGTCTATCAAGGGACGTTAATCAGACGAGGCGATTTCAAAGGAGAGATAGCTAAAGCACTGGCATCGGACCTTATTTGGACTGAGTGCGTTCAAGATAGATGATTCAAATATCGAACGTGGTAGTATTAACCTTGATCGTTAATGGTGATGTGCTAGGGGAGAGTGCATGGTGGATATTTATCCTTACGAGGCTTGCTTACTCTAGCGAAGCTAGAGAGTTGGAGAAGATTGTTGAACTTACACTAGCGTAGAGAGAGTGTTACAGAGGACTGAACTTAAACTAGTGTAGCGTCTCCTCCTTGTACATCCCCACGCTACTCCTCGGATTTGAGCCGACCCGCTAAACTCTAGAACCTGATTCGCTTGCCATGCCCCACCAGCAAATGGTGGACTTCCAAGTGACAATAGCATATCTCATAATACATCATCTATCCAAATCTCAAAATATATTCTCCAGACATCTAACCTCTACCAGTCCGTCCTGGGCCGGACCCTAAGTACCTCGATAGCAGGAAGAATCTACTGACTCTCTGGTTATGTTCGATTACTACAGAGAAATTGTACGGTCAGTGGTAGTACATGGCGGTATCAGGTCTACATCGGGTGTTTTGTGGGATGTGTCTTACATCGTGGCTTAACATGGCACCGTGTGTGGATTCATCCTGGTGCTCGCTTAAACTCGCAACGACCACTCCTGGGAAGCACTCTTTCTGGGTAATACTCATCTGGATTGAGGTTCCTTTGTCACTACGTTAGGGACTCACTGCGGATGAATCCTACGACAGGCATCTACTGGAATGCCATTTCAGGAATTACTTTAAGCTGACGAATTCTACATAGCACATGCTACTGCAATGCCCTTTCAGGAATTACTTTAAGCTGACGAATTCTACGTCAGGCGCTACCCAGGGATTGCGTTGGATGAGTCTTGGCTAATGCTACTGCATTTCAAGGATTACGTTAGCGGATGGGTCCTGGCTAATGCTACTGCATTTCAAGGATTACGTTAGCGGATGGGTCCTGGCTACTGCATTTCAAGGATTACGTTAAGCGTATAATCCTGACCAATGCTACTGCATTTCAGGGATTACGTTAAGCGCATGAATCCAATGCTACTGGAAGGCTACTTCAGAAACTCGCTGACAATTCTGCAGATCACTCTAGATGTGAGATCTCGCTAGCTTCGCTCAGCAGCTACTACCCGCCTTGCGTGGAAGATCTTTAGTGAGGTACCCGATCCACAACGTGTCCTTAGTATCCACAATCCGGGGAATGTAAACAATAACACACAAGCGGGTGTGCTAGCTGAATCATAGCTGCCGTCAAGATCAACTCACGTGACCGGCGATGACCAATCGTATCAGGAACCTCTGTTTTGTGTTATTATTATTATACTCAATTAGGAAGTTCATCAAAACATGGCTCAACACCTACCACTAGCCAAGTCCACTCATACAACCCAACGGTTGGCTTACTCATCTCACTTGTCCTCCAGCACTTACTGACAACCATTCTCCTCTTTGAGTCAGTGTTTACACCTATTTATAGAAATCCCTGGGATTGGCGCGCGCACGACCATTTCTGAATATAACAAAGCGAGAATTTTGCATGATTTGGTTCAATTCCCGTTACTTTTCCAAGAACATTAGCAGGTTTGAATCGGGACTGATTGTTGAATTAGGATATTAGTGAATCAGGTAGGTACGAACAAGCCATTTCGTGACAAAAAAAATTATCTTATACGTTATAGACTAGATATACTATAAATAAGTTAAGCAAGGATCATAAGATAGAGGAGTATTAGGTTATATTGGAATATACGACAGACAACGCACACACACACACACACACACACAAACACACACAAACAATAAAAACTTATCATGTCAGACAGTGATGACGACTTATTCGATGACGAACCAAGACAGCATTCTTCGTTCGTTCCCAACCCTCCGCCTGTGAGTTCGACGAACAACACCGCCAGACATTCACGTCATTCTTCAATCCAATTTGAAGACCGTAGATCGGCAACTCCTCCGAACTTGCCAAACTATAACCAGGCCACAAGTCCTTATGGTTCCCAACGGGAATTTGCTCGTGACAGTCCTAATCGGAGTTCTTCGTATAACAACTTCAATCCGTTAACTCAAACCGCGCCATTTACACCCAATGCATTTTCTCCACAAACGTTTGCACAGCCCAATTCTTATAGTAATTCGTATGCCAATTCATACCAAGGAAGCTCATATGCATCGAATTCGTATCAAGGACTGAGCTACGAATATACCCCCGGATACGGTAGAAAGACCGTTGCGTTCAGGGAGAAGGAGCCGGAGTTCCCCGAGTCTGCGTACTCACCAAGGAAGCAGTTGATTGATCAAAACAATCAATACGAATTAGAAAGAATCGAAACGTTGGATAATCTGGCTGTGCCATTGAGACCATACTCTCAATTATTGACGTTTTCCGGAGACGATTATATACTTAATGAATTGAAAGACGCAGAAGAAGACTTCGATCCGTTCGATGAAGACAACGACAGTCTTTTCAGTGATGCGGAAGTGGAAACAAAACGTGGAAACACAATCAAAAGAGGTAACACCTTGGTGAGAAGAAATACAAAAAGAACCACGTACGAAAATGCGAGAGAGTCAACGCTCTTAGGAAGAAGTGCCTTTGATGACATAAAAAACTTGGCTGAATTGGGCGAGGAAGAAGATTTCAAACCAAGACTTGCATACTCCAGAACAATCAAGAAAGCAAGACTCATAAACGGTAACTATATCATCGATTGTCCTGTTCCTCAAGCATTGTTAGACACGTACGGAAAGAAAATCTCCGACGGGGGTAGAGAAATGTCGTTCATGAGATACACGGCAGCAACCTGTGGTCCCTCCAATTATACGAAATTCAATTATAATTTGAGACAGGCTCTTTATTCCCCTCCACGTGAAACAGAGTTGATGGTCTGTATCACGATGTATAACGAAGACGAGATCTTGCTAGGAAGAACCTTGAAGGGTGTTTTCGACAATATCAAAAACTTAACTGATCGTAGTGATCCAGCATGGGGAGAGGACTCTTGGAAAAAAATAGTCATTGTAATTGTCAGTGACGGTAGAGTCGAATTGAATGAAAGATCCAAGGTGCTTTTGACTGCTTTGGGTTGTTACCAAGAAGGCTACGCCAAAAGTAAAATTAACGACAAGTCAGTGAAATCCCATATCTATGAGTACACTTCAACTGTTGGAATTGATGTGGTGAATGATAAAGTGCATTTAACTCCAAATAACAACCCTGTGCAATTTCTTTTCTGTCTTAAGGAGAAGAATTCCAGGAAGATCAATTCGCATAGATGGGCATTTCAAGCATTCGGTAGCATTTTGAAACCTAGAGTTGTAATGTTACTTGATTGTGGTACCAAACCTTCCCGAGACGCATTCTTCTATTTGTGGAGATCATTCCGTGATAAAAATGTGGCAGGTGCATGTGGGGAAATGCGTGCAGCATTAGGGCCAGGAAAACGTCTTCTTGCAAACCCGCTTGTAGCTGCTCAAAATTTCGAATACAAAATTTCCAACATTTTGGATAAACCGATGGAATCTGTGTTTGGGTTCATTTCCGTATTACCGGGGGCGTTCTCAGCCTACAGATATGAGGCATTGCTTAATGTTAACGGGGAAGGACCGCTTGAAAAGTATTTCAAGGGTGAGTACCTTCACCAAGGTCTGATGATTGAAGATGAAGAAGATGACGAAAGAGCAGTCAAGGAAAGAAACTACCAAGAAGCCGGAATCTTCACATCCAATATGTATCTTGCAGAAGATCGTATTTTATGTTTCGAATTGGTTGCTAAGATCGGTCATAATTATGTCTTACGGTATGTCAATGAAGCAAAGGCCGAAACCGATGTGCCTGAAAGTATGGATGAGTTTGTCCTTCAAAGAAGACGTTGGTTGAACGGTAGTTTGTTTGCAGCCTGTTATGCTGTTTTTCATTGGAATAAGATCTGGAAATCAAACCATTCACTTCTTAGAAAAATCTTTTTGCAACTTGAATTTTACTATCAATTAATCACCATCGCGGTATCTTGGTTTTCGCTTGCTTCGTTCTTTTTGGTTTTCCGTATTTTAACTGCCAATTTAGGTTCCGTAGATATGAACTTCCCAGTGGGTAAGTACTTGGCTATCATTTTCTTGTGGTTCTATGCTGGTAGTGTTGTATGTACATTTATCCTTGCATTTGGTAACACTCCTCGTGGTACGAAAAAGTTCTATACCACCATCGCCATCTTTTTTGCTATCATGATGGTTTATATGTTGTTTTCCGCCATTTTCCTTGCGGTCTTCACCGTTCATTCTGTGCTTAAAGAGAATAAGAATAATTTCCAGGTGGTGATGTTGTTCACCAATGCCAAATTTAGAGACTTGGTTGTTTCCGTGGTTTCGACTTATATTCTTTATTTCTTCGGAGCATTTTTATACGGAGAACCAAGTTTCATGTTCACGTCATTTGTTCAATATGTCTTGTTATCGCCAAGTTATGTTAATATCCTTAACATCTATTCGTTCTGTAATATTCATGATGTTTCCTGGGGTACCAAAGGTGCTCCAATGGCCAAAGATCTTGGGGTTGCTAAATCGACAGGTATAAATAAAGATGAACTTGTTATGATTGCTCCGGGACTCGAAAGCAACGACATTTATTTGAATACTTTGGAGACGTTGAGAACTCCTCCAATGGCTCCAGTAAAGGTCAATATGAAGAAAGCTAAGGATGATTCGTATTATGCTTTTGTAAGAACAATCACTGTTTTGGTATGGATCATCACGAACGCAACCTTGGTGGCGGTGGTTTTGGATATCGGAGGAATTGATTTGTTGACAAATACAGTATCGGAGAATGTGGACGGTAGTATTATTGGTAATTCGCAGATTTTCTTGACGATTATTTTGTGGATTGTGGCTGGTTTGGCTGCGTTTAGGTTTATTGGGTGCATTTTGTACTTGATTTTGAAGGGAATGAGGCCGTTGAAGTGGTATTTTAGGAAGTCAAAGAGTACGTAGATCATGAGGAATGCATGTGAACTAATACAGCGTAGAGCGTAGCGACTGGAGCGTAGCGACAGCGACTAGGCTGAAACAACTGGAGCGTAGCGATATCTGGAGCGTAGCGATATCTGGAGCGTAGCGATATCTGGAGCGTAGCGATATCTGGAGCGTAGCGATATCTGGAGCGTAGCGATATCTGGAGCGTAGCGATATCTGGAGCGTAGCGATATCTGGAGCGTAGCGATATCTGGAGCGTAGCGACAGCGACTAGGCTGAAACAACTGGATTGTAGCGAATGGGCTGAAACAACTGGATTGTAGCTAATGGAGCGTAGCGACTGGATTGTAGCTAATGGAGCGTAGCGACTGGATTGTAGCTAATGGACTGAGGCAACTGCATTTTAGCAACTGCATTTTAGCTAATGGACTGAAATAACCATTGTAGTTAATGGCTGAAACAACTGCATTGTAGCAAATGGACTTGAACAACTGCATTGTAGTTAATGGCTGAAACAACTGGATTGTAGCAAATGGACAGAAACAACTAGATTGTAGCTAATGGCTGAGACCTGCACTGAACTCCACACACATTAATCCTAGTACCAGAATTAGCATTCACTATCTCAAGTCAACAATTAGCATAATGCGATAAGCCAGATTCTACAGATCCTTCTGGACACATTCCTCCAATCGGAAAGCAAGCTTCAATAAGCTAGTGACTCAATAACAGATTCATACACTTTCATTTATCCTTAAAGCGACCAAGTAATACACACTTATGCTATTGTAGAATCATCCGGCGATGGATCAATAACCGAGGTTGGAGTGTACTGATAGAGCTGAGTGACAACTGAGGTGACGTGCTATTTACTCCAGTTGCCGCCCTGATACGTTATAGAATCACAGGAATGTTGAAGCCCCAATTTCGCAGCCAGAAGAAATATTCTCCAACGTTTTGTTGATTATCTCGCATTACGAAAATAGCAGCTCCACGCCATTCAGAAGGTATCCAAAATAAATGTACAATGCAAGCTAATTACAAGTGATCTAGATTAATTCAAGAAGTAATCAGTGAGTTTGAAAAGTATCCAAATTTTTCAATATTTCTCCAATTTACTGGAAAACTTGAAGCTTAGTAAACTTAGATAACTAGTAAAAATGTAAGGAACCTATAGAACCACCCAATTGGAACAAAAGAGTAATACAGTAACGAATAGAAGTGAGAGTCGTTGCGAAGGACCGTACTAGCACATGCCAACAACAGTGCTCTCATCTAAATTCCGACAGGTAATGAGCTTACATGCACTTAATTTCCTTAGGTGCTCATCCCGCCTTGTATGTTTCAAACTTGCCCTAAACCCTAATATTGGTCATGTGACATTCCTTATCGGATGATGTCATTGAAAGTGGATAGCGAGTACTTGAAAGACTGAGACGAACTCCTAGATATCCTAAGCTTCATTGCATTCACTACGTAGGGGGATCCCTACGACCCACCTCTTAACCATCAATGGTATTCTTATTTATTTATGGCATCATTGCACTCCAGATATCCCTGCTATCCGCACCTAATTTCAACCCACCTTATCTAAATTACCCCACGAGCCCTTATCTAAATTCCAAATTTCAAGAATTTTCAATCTCACGTGAATGCCACAATGTTTCACTGTCCGACATTATAACCATCACATTTCTCTTAATCTCGGTCCCCGGCTTCGTTGTTATATGATCTCGGGAGCCGAATGGTTTAGCATTTCCGAGTGGCTTGAGGTATTAAGTTCGCTCGGACAAAAAATCGGTAAGTTTGAAAAAGAAAGTCTCGATGAAGAATTTTCCATCCCCATTCAGCACCAATTTCAATTAATTGGGAATCACAAGCATCCAAAAAAGGTAACCCTGACAAGTAAATATGTATATTTGATGTAGAAGAACTGTATACATGTCTAATTTTTCTTCTATTCGACGAAAGTGGGGCATATTTTTTAATAATATAATGACTTGTGTAAGATTAGTTTGATATTCATGCGGACTCTGAGCTTTTATTCAGAAAATAGACCAAAAACGTAGAAGTTCTGACATTTAAAATTTAAAAGATTACACAAAATACCCCCTTACATATATAACCATTCACTACATGCACACCAAGTATGTTTTTCTTAAAAATATTCATCGTCGTTTAATAATGCGACTGCACAATAAATAGGAAACTTTTGATTGGATGGGTTGAAGGTGTCCATGAGGAGATTGTCTTGCTGGAGACGTATTGTCCAAGAGGTGAGTCCTACCAGTGCTTGAAACTCTTGGACTCGTCGATAGCCCAATCGCACAAGCTTACTCGTTATGACGTACTGGAGTTTGTCACTCATTTCCGAGTCTCAATGGAGAGCACAACTCCGGAGATGTTACGGCCGATGATAAATCCCTCAGACAAAAACACACTTCGTAATGGAACCAGCGGGAGAAGTAGGAAAGTGGAAGAGCTGGAAAGTGGGAGGATAAGCGGAGCTGGAATCTCGAGTACTAACTATAAGGCATTGTAGCTCCCGGGAGTAATCAAGAATACAATCTCCTCAAGCATTGTCATGCCTGGGCGATAACACATAACGCTGTTTGTTGTTGTTTTTATTGTGTAGCTATCTCTCGCTACGATTGGGGCATGTAGGGTTGCACTATGGATCTTATTTCCCAAATGGTTTATTTGTTGTGCTTCGCACACTTGTTTGTTGTTACCTCAGATAGTACCGAAGTGGTGCACGCACGACCCGGATTTTGCAAGAAATGTCTGAATATTCCGTTTTGCACAACCAACAAAGAGCTCTGATTGGGGGGATTTCTTTTTAAATTATTTTTTAGATATCTCCCACCGTGCATAATTTTGTCTGCCGCATTATTCATTCAAATTGCTATTCCCTCATTCTCGCTCCCACCCTATATATACCCCCGAATTCCCAAACTTCAACCCCCAGTCAATATGTCTACCGATCCTACTAACGAAAAGATCGTTAAGAACGACACCGACAATGAAGAAGATGACATTGATCAACTTATTTTAGACTTGCAATCTAACCAAGCTGAAGAAGAAGAAGATGAAGAGTTAGATGAAAACACCTTCAAGGCCGTTCCTGAAGAACTCTTACAAACCGACCCATCTACCGGTTTATCCGAAGACGAAGTTCTCAAACGTAGAAAGAGATTCGGTATGAATAAGATGGCTGAAGACAAAGAAAACATGGTGTTGAAGTTCCTTATGTTCTTTGTTGGTCCAATTCAATTCGTTATGGAAGCCGCTGCTATTTTAGCTGCTGGTTTAGAAGATTGGGTTGATTTCGGTGTTATTTGTGCTTTATTGTTATTGAATGCCTTTGTTGGTTTCATTCAAGAATACCAAGCCGGTTCCATTGTTGATGAATTAAAGAAGACCTTAGCTAACTCTGCTTTCATTGTTAGATCTGGTCAATTAATCGAAATCCCAGCTGACGAAATTGTCCCAGGTGATATCCTCCAATTGGAAGATGGTACTGTTATCCCAACCGATGGACGTATTATCTCCGAAGACATTTTATTACAAATCGATCAATCTGCCATTACTGGTGAATCTCTTGCTGTTGACAAGAAGCACGGTGATGCTTGTTACTCTTCCTCCACTGTTAAGACTGGTGAAGCCTTTATGGTTGTCACCGCCACCGGTGACTCCACCTTCGTTGGTAGAGCCGCTGCCCTTGTTAACAAGGCTTCTGGTGGTACTGGTCATTTCACCGAAGTTTTAAACGGTATTGGTACCACTTTATTGGTTTTCGTCATCATGACCTTATTGGTTGTTTGGGTTGCTTGTTTCTACCGTTCTGTTAAGATTGTCCCAATCTTGAGATACACTCTTGCCATCACCATTATTGGTGTACCAGTTGGTTTACCAGCCGTTGTCACCACCACCATGGCTGTTGGTGCCGCTTACCTTGCTAAGAAACAAGCTATTGTTCAAAAGTTATCTGCTATTGAATCTCTTGCCGGTGTTGAAATCTTATGTTCCGACAAGACCGGTACCCTTACCAAGAACAAGTTATCTCTCCACAAGCCTTACTGTGTTGAAGGTGTTGAAGATGATGACCTTATGTTGACTGCTTGTTTAGCCGCTTCTAGAAAGAAGAAGGGTTTGGATGCCATTGACAGAGCTTTCTTAAAGTCCCTTATTTCTTACCCACGTGCCAAGGCTGCCTTAACCAAATACAAGGTTCTTGAATTCCAACCTTTCGATCCTGTATCCAAGAAGGTTACCGCTATTGTTGAATCCCCAGAGGGAGAAAGAATTATCTGTGTTAAGGGAGCTCCTCTCTTCGTTTTAAAGACCGTTGAAGATGACCACCCAATCCCAGAAGATATCCATGAAAACTACCAAAACACTGTTGCTGAATTTGCTTCCCGTGGTTTCCGTTCTCTCGGGGTTGCCCGTAAGAGAGGTGAAGGACACTGGGAAATTCTCGGAATTATGCCTTGTATGGATCCTCCAAGAGATGATACTGCACAAACTGTTAATGAAGCTAAGCGTTTAGGTTTAAGAGTCAAGATGTTAACTGGTGATGCCGTTGGTATCGCTAAGGAAACCTGTAGACAATTAGGTCTTGGTACCAACATTTACGATGCTGACAGATTAGGACTTGCTGGTGGTGGAGATATGGCTGGTTCCGAAATTGCTGATTTCGTTGAAAATGCCGATGGTTTCGCTGAAGTTTTCCCTCAACATAAATATAACGCTGTTGAAATCTTACAATCTAGAGGTTACTTGGTTGCCATGACTGGTGATGGTGTAAACGATGCCCCATCTTTAAAGAAGGCCGATACCGGTATTGCCGTTGAAGGTGCTACCGATGCTGCCCGTTCCGCCGCCGATATTGTTTTCCTTGCCCCAGGTCTTTCTGCTATCATTGATGCCTTGAAGACTTCCAGACAAATTTTCCACAGAATGTACTCTTACGTTGTTTACAGAATTGCTTTGTCTTTACATCTTGAATTGTTCTTAGGTTTATGGATTGCCATCCTTAACCAATCCCTTAACATTGACTTGGTTGTCTTCATTGCTATTTTCGCTGATGTTGCCACTCTTGCTATTGCTTATGATAACGCTCCTTATGATCCAAAACCAGTCAAATGGAACACTCCAAGATTATGGGGTATGTCTATCATCTTGGGAATCATTTTAGCTATCGGTACTTGGATCACTTTAACCACCATGTTTGTTTCAAAGGGTGGTATTGTCCAAAACTTCGGTGGTTTAGATGGTATTTTGTTCTTGCAAATCTCCTTGACTGAAAACTGGTTGATTTTCATCACCAGAGCCCAAGGTCCATTCTGGAGTTCTGTTCCATCATGGCAATTATCCGGAGCTGTTTTGATTGTCGATATCTTAGCAACTTGTTTCACCTTGTTCGGATGGTGGTCTCAAAACTGGACTGACATTGTTACCGTTGTCAGAACCTGGATCTTCTCCTTCGGTGTCTTCTGTGTCATGGGTGGTGCTTACTACTTGATGAGTTCTTCTGTTGCATTCGACAATGTATGTAACGGTAGACCAAGAAAGCCAGAATCATCCAACAAGAGATCCTTCGAAGATTTCTTGGTTTCTATGCAAAGAGTTTCTACTCAGCATGAAAAGTCCACCTAAATGTGACCGTGCCTTGAGCCTGCCGGCTCACCGACGCTCGTGTTTACTAACACCTGGTGTTAAACCCTCGACAACCCAGTTGTCACAATCTAACCTCCCCAGTTAGATGATTACAGAAATGTAATTTTTAATACATAAGTCCCCGACTTATATGCTTAATTCCCCCAGCATTCACCTGGCTGTATCCCCGTACAGCTGGTTATTCCCTTCTCTGAATAGATATCATATTGAAAAACTGTAGAAGCTGGACGAGCTGTAAGTATTGTAGCGAGGCAGTGTGCAACGCTGTACCGGCTGCGTTGTCATTTTCACCAGTCACAATTCCGTACCCACTGTAATGTAAACCACTGTGAATGGATAACACTTTGATGTGAAACCGAAAGGAACCCAGTAGAAGCAACCAACTCACCATGTATCTTGACTGGACTACTCAAGAGACTCAAGTACTACTTCAATCGGTGCTCCCGGGGAACAATTGTATTCCAGGGGCAACTCTCATCGCTCTCTTTTCTCTCAACGCCACCAGGAGTCAGAACAAACTGACTTGTATTGAAGACATCGTAATAACTCGTAGTATACAGAGTTATTATCAGAGTTATTATCAGATTATCAGAGTTATTAGCAGACTTATTATCAGAGTTATTATAAGAGTTATTAACAGAGTTGTAAAAGTTTTCCAGCAACCACTTCAAGCGCTTAACACTTTTACTGCCTCAGTTTCTAGAGATTATGAGAATAAACAAGACCACCAACTGAGTGGGGCAATGGTTCAGAGAACCCTACACGTCTGAGGACGACTCGCTCAATTTTGGCTCATTTACTCTATCACAACCTGCTCAACGACTTGTGTGCAACCAGATCCCCATTTCAGAAACTTTAGAGTATTACTGATAGACATCAAACCTAGCGGGTTGAAGCGTGAGTTATTGTATTAGCTTCGTATAGTTAGGACGTCAATCTACGGTTTCCAACTCATACGGTGATTCTCTAAGAATACTAACCCCAGAATACAGTGTTCATTTGTATTCCTCTACCCTTCACAACCACTCTGGTCAACTCATTGCAGGTTATCCAGTCAGGGCTCACTCCAGTATTTAAGCATATCAATACAATGCTCAGTGTTCAACTTGGTTGGAGCTGAATCTGATTTGTTGGAAGACAAAGAGTCGGATCCACACCAAATCCGCCCACTGATCCACCAGTCTTAAGATATTCCGCCTGATCGTAGCATTGCACACGCCACCTCAAGAACATCCCTGTTGTAAATACACATACGAAGAACGACTGTGTGACATATAGAGAGAAACAACCCTGAATCAGAAACAATAAGAGAGTAACCTTGAAGAACTGACTGATAGAATCATTCATAGTACGGGTGATTGAAGACTCCCTTTCGTAGAGCCGATCAATGTGTAATCCCTGCACCGACGCAACTCACTTCACAGGCGATTCACAGTCACAACAATCAAAACTCTCCCATCTTTCTCCCCTCCGGTTACACTCTCAGTCTACCCTACTAGTGTTTCTATTGCTTAGTCCTTGTCTTCGTGCTCTTGGCCTAGACGCTCACCTCACACTCACCTCGCACCGCACGACCCGCAAAATTTTCAAATCATCCAACCTCCATCCACATCAACCACCACAACCCTGTATTTTAGTGTATATTAGTGCTATGTCTATTACTGATGACTTCGGCAGAGGACTGTCCTTCTTCGGCCAGTCTCAATCCGTTCAACCTCAACCAAAATCCGGCCAAGTACCGTCCAGATCATCAAAAGACCCTAGTGGGATTTTGTCTCCAATTGGCGCAACCGAGAGAGAGAGGGAACCACAGAACCCAGGTAGGACTCAACTGACTCAACCGGGCCAGGTCGGTCAACCAGCTGGTTTACCAAACTCATATAATAATATACCTCCTGCATACAACCACATTACCACTCACACTGATGTCCAGACTGGCGTCCATCCTGGCGTCCATCCTGGCGTCCATCCTGGGGTTCAGGGTGGTGCTGCCAACGGCACAGTTGAACTCGACCAAGATGAATTAAGTACGGCTCTTGGATCGCTCAAACTCGACATTGATCCGCCTTTCCATCCATTCTACCAGGATTACCCATTCTACAACTACCAATCCCAGGTCCAATCTACTCCGTTCCAATACCAATACGGGTTCCAGTCGAACGGTCCAAATGGTCCACCTCCACCGTCTGCACCAGGACTCTTTAATCAAGTGCCTCAAGGCTCGCCTAATTTGAATGGACCTATTGGCCATTATCAGAATCCGCCTCATAACGGAGGACCTCACCATCCTAACGGCGGCCCTCCTACTGGCGGACCTCATGGACCTATTGGACCTCACCACGGACCCAATGGTGCTCCTCACCATCCTGGTGGCGTGCACCCTTCCAACACCGAATGGAACGCCCCAGACTACTCCCCATGGAACAAATCCCAACAACCTTACCGTCGTTATACCATGAATGTCCATCGCAAACAGCATCGTCGTAAACCTGACGACACCAACAAGTACCTCAACTGTAAGCTCTCCGACTTCACCGGAGATATCTACAGCTTATGTAAGGACCAACATGGATGTCGTTTCTTGCAACGTCAACTTGATGAAAACAGTGATATCTCCGCGACACTCATCTTCAACGAGATCTACCTCAAGATTGTCGACCTCATGACGGATCCCTTTGGAAATTACCTTATTCAGAAGTTGCTTGAGAAAGTTAACTCCGACCAGAGGACCATTTTGGTGAAGAATTCTGCACCGGAGTTTATTCGTATTGCCTTGGACCCACACGGTACCAGAGCCCTTCAAAAACTCGTTGAATGCATAGAGACTCCGGAAGAAAGAGGTGTTGTTGTTGCTAGTTTGTCTCCCTATGTAGTCCAGTTATCTCGTGATCTTAACGGGAACCATGTTGTTCAAACCTGTCTTCAAAAGTTGGAGGCGGTAGACAACCAATTCATTTTTGATGCTGCTTCTGCTCATTGTGTGGAGATAGCCACACATCGTCATGGGTGTTGTGTTTTGCAGAGGTGTCTTGATCATGGGGATTTTGCTCAAAGAAGCCAACTTTCCTTGAGAGTCGCAGAGAACGCAAAGACATTGGCTATAGACCCATTTGGTAATTATGTAGTTCAATACGTGTTGTCAAGAGGCGACGATCACCTGATCGAAATCATTACGGAGTACATCAAGGTGAATGTTGTTCCTCTTTCTCTTCATAAATTTGGCCTGAATGTCATCGAGAAGTCATTAAGGATTACAAAGCTTAGTCTGGGATTAGTGGGGGTTTTGTTGGAGAACGAGAGCAGGTTTTCAGAGATGTTGAATGATGCTTTCGGGAATTATGTTTTACAGACCGCGTTGGATGTTGCTGGAAGGGGAGATTTGGAGAGATTGGAGGGCGGTTTGGAGGGATTGTTAGGGGGTATCAGGAGCACTCCTCACGGGAGAAGGATTTTGATGAAGTTGCAAAAGTAGGTCCCATCTCAGATTCTGCCGATGTGGATATTTTCCTACGTTCGGATGTGCGATTACAGTGATACGCTGTTTCGCTTGATGAAAAGACTACCCGCTGTTTCGCTTGAAGTAGAGACTACCCGCTGTTCCTACGCTGGAATGTCAGTTCAACCTTGTAAATCATGGACAACGACCGAACTTACACTCAAGACCATGACGCTGATAAATCGTTCTGAAATCCCCGCTAATATGACCCGTTTATTGTACCCTCAGAAAACCATACTGAGTGTTACCGCAAGGTTCTTCTATTGTCACTGGAGACCCTCTCCGCCGTAGAGTCCACCCTGCAGAGATTGACGCTTACGTCACCTTCCATTGGGCTGAGTCGTCGCTTGCGTTTCTGTGGCACCTGTTGCTCTTAAGTATATGACACAACATGCCATTCGCAAGCAGACATTATGACACAGAACTCCTCTATTTACTCATTCCGCTTGCATATATAGTAATACATAATAATGAAAGGATGTGAGTAGAAAATTAGTCCTGGAAGCGAGCCTATTGGGGAGGACAGATAAACGCTCCACTGGTACAGCTGTGAATATTCACTGCGCAGCGATCGTGAATCCAAGAGCTGACAGCGACAAATTGGAGCCCGTTGTACTAGTTCTCTTCCACAGCAACAACCGCAACCATTATACCGTATTGACCCAAGTATATAGTGGCATTCCACTGGCCAACACTGTGATGTACAAGCATTCAGCAGGTATACAAACGAACAAACTCGGTTAAATCTCGAAACTCGAGTGACTGGGGGATAGTCTAGAAAGGATACTACCACTGCTAGTGCAAGGTTGAGGGGTCTGAGATACGTAGAATATTACCACGCTGAATAGAGGAGAAGGCAAGTTAGGGGACACGGATGGTGTAAAGGAGGAACCAGTTTAGGAATCGCAACCGACTTCAACGGTCAACGAATTCCTTTTTTGAGTGGAACAGGAGTATCTCCGAGATGAAGCCAAACCGCAAGCGAGCAATTTGCAGCCACACATGTTCTAGCACCGAGCTAATTTCACCGCAATATCGAATTTCATCAGGCACTGCTCCATAAGAATATTCCGCATCCATCCCTTTCTGTTGGTTATTAATTATAGTTAAGGTTCTGGTTAAGCTTTGTTTGATTGGGGGATCTTGGGGGATCTTGGGGGATCTTGGGGGAGATAGTTGGGGGTGGGAAGAAGTCGTACATTCAGTCGAAGCTTCGAACATGTCTGCTTGCAAAATTGCGTTGCTAATACAGTGCGTTGATTGGGTTTCTTGCTGTGTTACTTGCTGTGTTTCTTGCTGTGTTTCTTGCTGTGTTACTTGCTGCGTTTCTTGCTGCTGTGTTTCCGTGCGTCTCCACAGTCCTCGTCTCACCTCCAGATGAAATTAGAATGCATAACAATACAACAACCATTCTATCACAATAGGTGTGCTTCTCTAATTCCGCTCGGAGAAGTTTTATATTTCCCGAGGTCGCCGAACATTTGTAATCAATATTTTACAGGTTTGGTTAGTATAATGAGTCAGAGATTAGATTGGTCGCGTTATCTCCGTGGAGCGCCCTCTGAATTGGTGTGTCCACCTTGGTTTGATAAAATAATCCCTACAAGCTTTAATTACAAGTGTTTAATTACTCCGCAGCCCCGCCTCGGCAACGGTGCGCCCCCTCGGGAGATAAATTCCATGATCTTCGATCTTCCAAAATTTGTCATCATGTCGTACTACGCTCGCATTTCTGTCGTAAGTTATGTCTTGAAAAACACAGCAACATACGCTTTATAGATAAACATACACCAGACTTCAACTAGATTGTAAGATAGCCGAGAAAGTGAGTATACATTTATATCGGAATGACTGTTAAAGAGTTAGGTAAGTGAGTAGATAGGAGAAGATGTAACGATGTGGCGCAGAGGGACGGAGATGGGCGAAGACGTGATGGGCGAAGAGGTATGGGGTAAGAGTACATGAGAGATCACGTTCGCCCAAAGGACCCCTACTTCATCCCTGTGTTGTTGTCATTAAGACGAAGCTATGGAGGATTTTCTTCGAAGCACAAAGCTCCCCACAACAAGGTGAATACCACAACAAGGTGAATACCACAACAAGGTGAATTCCACAACAGGTGATTTCCAACCACAAGAGGTGAATGCTCAACTACAGCAAGGTGGTATTGGAGAGTTCTCGGTCCTCCAGCAATACGAGTGAACGACTGAAAGCGTACGAAGGGTTCTGATAGGTAAGAAAATGACGGAATATTTTTAATTTAACCTATACACACGCCGAAAGAACCACACAACCCGCCATTAGACTGTTTGACTTCACAGCTTGTGCTCACACCTACCACCCTACCACCACAGCTCCATACTAACCGTAGTGCACAAAAAACCAATCAAGAAACGAAACTACTCCCGAGGAGGTTGCAACGAATGTAGACGCCGACGTATCAAATGTGACGAAACAAAACCGTACTGTGTCAACTGCACCCGACTCAACAAAAGCTGTGTTTATCAACCTCCCCAGAAGTTCCGCTTGGAGGAAAAGTCCACCAAACCTGAAGCCTTGACACAGACCAAACCGTTCAGAAATCATATCTCCGAGATCCTTACGTCTCGAGCCCCGCCTGACATTTCCATGAACTGCTTATTCAACGAAGCATCCTTGTTGGTCAACGATATCAACGGGCTTCTTGACGTGAACGGATTATTAGAATTTCCTACCGAATCGACTCCATTGTCGCCTTTATTCGACATATTGAGTCCACCTGAAATTTACCGCTCCGACATAAGTCCGGTCGTGTCAACGGAGGAATTGCTTGATCAAGTGATCCAGAAGAATAGATTAACCGGGTATCACGCGAGCTATATTACATCGATTGCAACGTCCGATCTTAGCTACCATTTATTTCCATTTGCGGAAAGCGTGGAGTCCAACCAAGTGATCAATATTCTACTTCGATATTCGGCCGACTGTCCATATTTGCTCACCTCGTTGCTAGCATATACAGCGACTTTCGTCTACAATAGAACAGGCGTAATGGAACATAATACGAACAGAACAGCATACATGGTCACGTGTCTCAAGGAACTAGGAGAAGTGTTTAAACTTAGAGATGAGCAGGTGGAATGTTCCGGGCTTCTTATGAATAACATCGAGCGCTTGCTCCTTACGATTCTCTTGCTCACATCGAGTTTCAGAGCCTCCTGTGAAACGGAATCGATAGAAAAGCCGGCAGTGACCTCGTGGAGAATGCACCTAATGAGTGCTAGAGACTTGCTTAGTAAGTACAATGAGGTTGTTGAGCGTCCTGGTAAGTCTGCCGGATTGGCCCTTGCTAAGACGTGGTTTTTCTTGATCGAATGTTTGGCTAAAGTGACTGGTCCACATCATGTCAGTCCGACTTTTGGAAGTTATCAAGCAAATAGTATGCCCGAGAAATTGTTTGAAAACGGCTCACCTCAGAAAACCCACGAAAACAACTCACCTCAGAAGAGGCATGAAAACCGAGAATTATACGAAAGTACTGGCTACTTTACGAGGAGTGCCAATATACAGTATCACGATACTTTAATTGAAATTGGATTACTTGCCCCTGGATGTCAACAACAACCGGTAGAATTCAACAGCTTCCTTGGATTTCTGGTCAAGTACGTCAAGCTCGTGGAGGAGTTTGTTTCTGCAGAGGCTGCACCCGATGGCGAGATTACCAATCACATATCGAGGTTCATGACTCAATTGCAAAGCGCGAGAGACTTTAAATATGCACCTGGGGTAGACCCAACGACATTCGAAATCCCGGACTTCTCGCCGGCTCATCCTAGATACTCCGGACCGGATCGAATCTACCTTCCGAATTCCGCGTATTCAGAGTATAACGGTAAGGTGTATTCGTGGTTTGATTTTTGCGAGCAGATGAGAGTGGACTCGTTATACTTAAGGATGTTAACCTCAAAGAGGTTGTTTAACCTACCCAAAGAGCATGCTTTGGTTCAAGAATTAGTACACAAGTTCTTCACCGCATCGTTCTTTGTTAAAGAGAGAGAGAATAATCAGGTGATTGGAGGTCAACTTATTCCTAAGATGGAAATAATAGAAGGCAGTACGTTCATGCCAAAAATGGACAATTCTACGTATGGAAGTATTGCCGTTAAGAGTGACCTTTCCGTAGTTAGGAATACTCATCAAATACCTCGTGTATCGCCTTACATCTCAAGCATATCTACGTATATCGATGGGGAATATGCAGTGGAACACTCGCCTCTGTATCTTCTTCCCACGGAGGTGTTTGATTTCAGGGCAATCATGGTCCAAGGGGCGTATAGAGTCTATCTGTTGAGTATATTGCCGGAAAATCAGAAACAGTTTGAAATGGTGGAATTGGTGTTGAGGGGTTTGGTGAAGTTGGGAAACGGATGCAGTCAGATTGCGTTGGACAGGTTTTATAAGATGAGGCGAGGAGTGGAGACGAGGGAGGAGACGATTATTCCGTTTGCTTAGGATAGCGTACGGAACTCAAATTCATCATTTTGAAATTGCAGCTTATAAGAAGTTATACGAGCTTGTGCGACACACTGGCAGAGGTAGGACTGTGGAAGTAAGGGTGCTCGTCGCTGATAGCGTGGCAAACAACAAATTGTGCGTGTGTTATTTTGCTGCAACTACGATTGCAGCCATTCTGTATTAACTCGTCTATATATAAATGCAAGATTGGGCAACAACGATGAGTCACTGGAGGACAGGTGATGCCTAGTGACTCGCCCATTAACTAAATAAATGATACAGAATACAATTAAGCATCTGACCACCGAGCGTAGCGAGGTGTGAAGGGACCGTAAATTTACGAGGACACTGAACACGACGTGTGAACTGCAATTCTAGTGTACGACACGACGTGTGAACTGCAATTATACTGTACCACTAAACACAGCGACGTGTTAACCGCAATTGTACCACTAAACACAGCGAGGTGTGAACAGGGAATCTACTATCGGTGAGATCACAGTCGCAGCGCGGTGTGACCGCAGTTCTATTGTACGACACTAAACACGCCGAGGTCATCCCACACCAACGAGATCCACCCCCTCTACATTGCACCTTTCTAAAAATTGTAAGACTCTGACATACCCTTGGTCTTAGGTGAACTTGATATTGCTTCACATCCCACCGTGTTGAACTTGGTTGCATCCACATTCACTTTTTGACTTCTTTGGTGGATGTCAAACAGGGCAATGAGACCTACAGCGATACTACAATAAGCACGTATGAGTCCAGCCACAACAAGCACGTAACTCAATACGGGATGGTCCAATTACAACATGCACTTCACATCAATACGAGTCTAGGCTCGTCGATTCGAGATCCTGCACACACCCAACAATGTCATCTCAAACCACCGGACCTCAACAACACGCTACGGAACAGGCTTTCCAACATGACTACAAAGAAGAGAAAATACAGCAGAGGAGGATGTGAAGAGTGTAAGCGACGTAAAATGAAGTGTGATGAAGAAAAACCAGACTGCCAAAATTGTACACGATTAGGTAAGAGCTGTATCTACCTGTATAAATGGAGATTCCGAATGGTGGAACATTCCCTGGGCACTAAGGAGGAGGACACCCTGGACGTGGAAGCCCGCGGTACGTTCCCTAAGGTGAATCCAGGCAATTTCGTGTTTGATAGCCGGGTTGGTCAAAGAGAGAGTAGTGACGGTAGTCTCAGAACGAGCCATACTGACCGTGGGAGGATCGCAAAGACTCAGAACCACGGTAAATTCGGCCGAATCCAGTTCAAGTTCGATCGCAAATCAGATCAATCAGATGGAAGCCAATCGGGAAAATCAGAGCTGGGGCTGATTAATTCACTGAATTTGAACCAATCCCAAACAGAATCGCTGAGACTGGGTGATTTCGACAGCCAATCACTGAGGAGCAGGTTGGAGGTCTCGCTGGGACTGTCGAGTATGCGGGGTGCGTCATTACTAAGAAATCCGGACCTGGCTGTCCAGATCCAACCTGACATGGCGATACCGCCACACCTAGCTGTCCATATGAAACCGAACCTGGCGATACAGTCGTATCTGGCTGCCCAGTTCCAACCACATTTACCGGTCCAGTTTGGCCCCAAACTCTACGAATACCCACTAAAGCTTTTCAAGACATCTCCCGAATATAACTTCAAGGAGTCCCCCAAACATTACAACCACAGACTTTCTACCGACCTGAGTAGTACGCCAAATTCCATGGACATGCTGCCTGGTGCAGAATTTGGACTGGGATATAGCGCGAATAGCGAGAACTCAGAGATCCACCATAAAGGAGAACTCCACTCCTCCGCACGTCGAGTCACCAACCAAGGAGATCTTCACTCTACCGCGCGTCGGATCACCAACCAAGGAGATCTCACTATTTCCTCCGCACGCAGGTTCACCAATCAAATCTCAGACATCCTCGATCATACCACCAAAATGGACCCTTCGAGCCCGTTCGCAGATTCCGCCGATTCCCTAGTTAACCTTGCCACGTTGCTCATATCGCAGATACAGTCTGCACATCCGCCGAGTCCTCAAAACATGAAGGATATACCACAACCACCGCAATCGAACCCAACCATATCGGACTTCAACCCCTCCACTCCGTCATCTGTATTACTACAAGACGTAATTTCCAGGAACGAGCTATCCAAGCCACAAATCTCCTACCTAACGGCCATAGTGTCGACGGATTTGTCGTACCATCTATTTCCCTTTGCAGACGCAACAGAACTGAATCCTGTGGTGAAAATCCTATTGACATACGCCGTGGACTGTCCGTATTTGTTGACGTCTATCCTTGCTATCTCTGCAACCATTCTTTATAACCAATCGGGCGATCCGAGACATGATCGTTGTAGGCAGGAGTACATTTCGTACTGCCTTCGAAGTCTTAGTCATGTGTTCAAGTCGAAATACGACGATACGGAAAGCATGAAGATCTTCATGAATGATATCGAAAAGTTGTTGTTGACCATCATGGTGTTGACGTCAACCTTCACAGCGACCTGTGAATCGGTGACGTCACCCCTTATCCTCGGATGGAGGACACACCTCAGAGGTGCAAGGGATTTGCTAAGTAAATATAACGAAGTGGTGTCTATTCCTGGAAAGTCCGGAGGCATGGCGCTTGCTAAAACTTGGATTTTTGCTGTGGAAAGCTTGGACAAATTAAATGGCATGGATGTGGTTGATGATATCGTGACAACCACATCGGAAGAACTCTTTGGAGAAAAAACAAGTGTCATTTACTATGATGCATTAGTGGAAGTGGGAATAGTTTCTGGAGTAAGCAAATTCAATCTGTTCATGGGGTATTCTCCAACATACGTCAGATTGCTGGAGGTCTTTGTAAAGGTATTCCATGGGCTTGAAAAATCAGCAGACTCTATTTTAAATTTGATGTATTTTTTACAACATGCAAGAAACACACAGTACGCGCAAGGTGTGCAGAGTCGCTCTTATATTATTCCGCGGACATCCGTGGCTCATCCGGAGTATAGGGGTGCTGATAAGGTGAATTTGTTGAAAGCGTCGACGGTTGAATACCAGGGGGACGTGTATTCCTGGTTTGATTTGTGCGAGCAGGTGAGAGTGGATTCGTTATATTTAAGGACCTTGACAGGAATCTGGAACCTTCCTAAAGCCCATTCTTTGGTACAGCAGACTGTGGAGAAGATCTTGGACGGGAGTTTTTTTATCCGAAAGAAGGCGCATCCAAGAGCCCCTCTAAGGGCCGCTCCGAAATTGGAATCATACAGGGAAGAAGACTCGGACGACGACGAACCTCCTTATACAAACATCAACAAACCAAAAGAAGGTATTCTCTTGGAATCGGAACACTACTACCTCCCAATGGGGTTGTTCGACGCAAGGGCAATCATGATTCAAGGTGCTTATAGAATTTGTCTGTTGCATATTTTGCCAGGGAGGGTGGACCAGTTCGAGAGGATCGAGTTGATTTTGAGGGGTTTGGTGAAGTTGGGCAATGGAAGTGCTCAGATCGCCTTGGAGAAGTTCTATAAGGTCAGGGAGGGCATTGATGATGGTGGGGAGGAGGTCATTCCGTTTGCCTAGTGTTCGTAGCGAGGACTGGGCGAGTCAATGTAGCGAAGCTGCACTAGGATAGTGAGTCGTAGCGAAGCTGCGCTAGGATAGTGAGCCAACGCGTTGAGCGAGTGAGCACCTTGGAGTCACATTGCATATATCGTGGTGGTCTACATTTACTTACAGAGGTATCAACCTGAGACCACGCCTATCGATGACGATACAGGCACAGTCACACACCTCCAAGTGGCCAATTGCCATATCAAAATTGTGACACAGCTCACTGCCGTACACGGCTAATTTCCTGTAATAAGTAGAAGATAGATAACTAAAATAAAACTATACTAAAAGGTTACATTCACACACTAGCCGCCATACACCAACACCTGTCACGGAGTAGTCACATCATTATGCAAAATTGTTGTTATGCATCTGGCAGGGTCCGAAGTTCTGTGTAGCGTCGAAAAACCCCTGATTACCCCCAAATTCATACATAGCCTCCATCGCACTGTGGTGCACATCGTTTATCTCGTATCCGTTCGATCTCCCCCGCAAGATCCTTCGTTTAGGTCACATGACTTCATGACACGTGACTTTTCAGTTAAGTCGCGAAAATTTCAACAACAGCAAGATCAAAACATCATGGTATCTTTAGGTGAAACGGACAACACTGAGGCATCTCGTGACACCAACCAAAGCGGTAGTGTGGCTGAGATCTCCGCCACACCCAACGATAATGAACGTTACCTCAAACCAGAAGAAATCGAATTCGAGTTTGGTGGACCTGTGGGAGCGGTTGGAATGATGGTTGGGTTCCCGCTTCTCATGTGGTATATGTGGATATCTGCGGAATTCTACAATGGTGCACCAGCATGGCCTGATAACCAAACATGGGGAGAATTCCTTGGACACTTGTTCAATATTTTCTGTATTCATGGACTTCCATCATTTGGAAATGTGTTTTTTTTCACCACGTTCTTCCTCGTTCAATGCGTGTTCTATTTGACCCTTCCTGGGGTCTGGGAAAAAGGACAACCATTGAGTCATTTGGGAGGTAGCCAATTACCATACTTCTGTAATGCTGTATGGTCATTTTACACCAGCATAACCGTCGCGGTTCTCTTGCATATTTCCGGCATATTTCCGTTGACGTATTTTTTGGCCAATTTTGGAGCGATTATGACTACCGCCATTTTTTACGGAATCTTTTTAAGTATTCTTGTTTATGTCATCACCATGAGAGTTACTGGAGATTACCATAGAATGACTGGAAATGTCATTTATGACATCTTCATGGGTGCACCATTGAATCCTAGAATTGGAAAGTATTTAGATTTGAAAATGTTCTTTGAAGTTAGAATTCCTTGGTTCATTTTGTTTTTCTGCAGTTTATCTTTGTGTGCATTCCAATATGAGAAGTACGGCTACGTGAGTGCGCAAGCAATCTTTATTTTATACGCACATTGGTTATATGCAAATGCTTGTGCCAAAGGAGAAGAATTAATCGTACCAACTTGGGACATGGCCTATGAAAAGTTCGGTTTCATGCTTCTCTTCTGGAATATTGCAGGTGTGCCTTTCACTTATGTTCACGGAACACTTTTCTTATACTATCATGATCCTTCCGAATACGCATGGTCCACCCCTTATGTTGTATTCTTGTTCGTGTTAATTTCGGTAGCATACTATTTCTTTGACACCACCAACCGTCAAAAGAATTCCTTCCGTCGTCATATGGCTGGTAATGCCACCAACAGAAATACCTTCCCTAACTTACCTTACGGAGACTTGGTCAATCCAAAGTACATTGTGTGTGAAAATGGCTCACTTTTGTTGACTGACGGTTGGTATGTCTATGCAAGGAAACTTCATTATACTGCAGATTGGATTCAAAGTTTGACTTGGGCTTTGATTTGCGGTACTGCATCTCCTTTCCCGTGGTTCTACCCGTGCTTCTTCTTCATTGTTTTGACCCATAGAGCATTTAGAGACCAAAGGAAGTGTGTCAAGAAGTACGGAAAGGATTGGGATAGGTATTTGGTTGAATGTCCGTGGATGTTTATTCCGTATGTGTACTGAGCGTCAACGGATGCCAACACTTGGTAACTGTAGAGCGCTGTCCCTGATCTAGTGTAAGCGCTGCTAGTCGCTGCTAGATGTTGGTTTGAACGTAAGAGTTTATAAGCCAATCACCTCCACAAATTAGCTTTATTAAATCAGTAGTTATATACCCAAAAGTACAAAATTAATATATGATACAACTACGAAAATTGTAGAGAGAGCCTGAGTCAACCAGGTATTGCGGTTGATGAAGTCATGCTGGGGTTGATAGTGGTCGTTCATCGTACAAGAGTACTCATGTAACAATATTACCTTATTCAAACAGTAAAAGCGCAGGACGATATCCATCAGACACGGAACCGCATACCTGTTTGTTGAAAAGACGCTTACCTTTTAGGAGTTGTTGTGCATCAAGCCATCTGGGAAATGTAGAGATTTACGACGTCTCAGTACGTGGTGATGGTAGACTTACTGTTGGAGGTGTGGCATGGTAGTGTTTCATGAGAGTGTACTGCGTGTGATCCTTTGCTGAGACTTCACCGTCGGTGAGATCTTATTACTGCTAAGTCACAGCTGACTACGTGGCGTGTGAAAGCTTGTAGATGATGGGACGAGGTTCAACATAAATACATACGAGGTGGGTAGATTCCACCTGGATACATAATGGGGCTAAGTGACTAAATTTGACATCCAACGTAAGTCAAAACTTGGTGATTCATTCTGCGGGATGTCAGTACCACCCCACAGCCTCCATTCGAGTAGAATCAAACGGAAACACCGACCTATTCAACTCAATAAGCGTACAGTATTGCCGAACAGGGTATGATCTACACCTACAATTGACCGATCCAATTCTCAGTTACACCAGTGAGTCTACCTACCCTGTAGCTTCAGTCTTCCTACAATCCCGAATTAAAACTTGTATTCTGTACGTTTTATGAGTTTGCATTAGCATTACTTTTCTACATTGTGGTGGCCATGAACAGTAAAGAGTCTGTAAGGCCAACCTGAGCGTATACACGTCTATACAGACACAATGAGGGGTCGGGAGTAGAGCTTTTACCGTTGTGATATCCAACGTATACGAGGAGGATTTCATGCTCACAGTGGGAGCCAATGCTGACTACAGCCTTATCCTCGCTACGCTCGGACGGGAGCTAACGCAGCATTCACAGTCTTATCCTCGCTACGCTCGGTGCTCGGCCCGCTTAATCCTCCTCAGCCAACTTAACCAACCTCTCGTCAATCTCACCCTCACTCAAAATCTTGAACCCATCCTTTGTCGCTACACCAATCTCGATATCTCCTTTCCTGAAGTCACTACCCAAGACACTACCCAAAGCAGTGATAGCAAACTCTACAGTCTCTTTCCAGTCACCCTTAACGGTGTCTGATTTCTTGAACTTCTTTTCCAAATAAGTGGTAGCTTCCTGGCTCTTCGGTCCGGTTGCAACAGCCTTGTATCCGGTGTAGTAACCTGCTGGGTCACACTTGTAAATCTGTCCTACGTTCTCCTCATCAACCTGCACAAAGGTTAATGCAACTCCCAAAGGTCTCATGTAAGCTCTTTGGGTATATAACTGGGAGATGTTGGCCATACGCTTACTCAAACTGGCAACAGGCATCTCGTATCCGTACTTGTAACGGAATTCTGTGGCTTCAGCACGGGCTCTGAGTGCTTGTGCCCTAGCATCGGCGATGGAGCCAGTTGCTACAAGCCCGATGCTTGGAGTGATTTGGAAGATGTATGAAACGGTGGCTGGGTCCAACAATTTGTCGGAAATCTTCTTCTGGGAGATCACCACGGCGGAGTCGGTACCTGAGACGGCAAGGGAAGTTATGTTGGAGGAGTTGATAGCTTTGAAGGCGTACTCAACTTGGTATAATCTTCCTTCTGGGGAGAAGATTGTTATATGACGGTCGAAGCCTGCGGAGCCTATAAGTTAGTACGAGGATGAGCGATAAATGAGTGGAGCAAATTGTACTTCTAGGTACAGACCCAATTGAGACGGATCAACACATTCACAAGGAGTCAGATTCGTATACAACTCTATACTCAAAGACTAGAATTCATATACCACTACCTGGAACGTATTGGAACCGTACTGCAGTACCAATTATCGCAATCACGTAGCGCACCAATTCTCGCACACCAGTGGTACGTGATACCGCCCAATTAATACTCGCTAGCTCAGATTCCTTCTAAATTAACATACCTGACATGATTGATTTGTATAACTTGAACTGCCACTTCTGGTGGCGATTTTTGGTGAGATTGAGAGTCACGTGAAAAATTCAAAAAGCTTACTTAACGTAGAATACCCGATTGGGTAGTAAGTTTCATTAGCGCTGTTGTAGTGTTTATTTTGGACGTCAACACTCGAATTACTTGGTATTATTGAAACTTGATAGATGTACGTGTATACGATTAGGTGACTGGGAGCTAGCGGTTCCCATTCAAGGACGACCTACATTGTTGAATATAGATTCAAACTACTTCCTGAGTTTTTGCAGCAAATCCTGAACGACTTCCCTAAAGTGAGGTTCGGTACAGCCATTGAGCTCACTCAAGCACAAGTAATAGAACACCCACTCAAGCACAAGCAATAGAACTCATTCAAGCACAAGCAATAGAACTCACTCAAGCACAAGCAATAGAACACACCGACTCCACCGTATGGCTATAACTAAGGTACACACACGACCATTACATAATCACTTACCAATCAACGAAAATCTGAACCATCAAATTTACAACAATATACGAGTACTAGAGACGTTAAGTACGATAGATATACACCACCAGATTGATAGAGACCCACAGACTGTTGTTGACACATACAGATCACTTGTTTATACTGATAGATTTGTTTTCACTAATTTCCCACCACTGATAGATCCATATTACTGATAGATTCAATTTTACTGCTGCAACATATCACCAATAATACTACCCCCCAATTGAAATACTACCATGCCCACGCTAACGCTCGATAAGAAAACCACCGAACGGACCCCACATTACACGCCAAACTCTGTCACCACAACAACCAATGTCTCGTACCATTACAACCCCGAAGCTAGTGAGTACCATTATGGGGCGCTCCATCCAATGAAACCTTTCCGTCTAATGCTCACCGATCACTTGGTAATACTGTACAAGCTCCATGAGAAAATGGACCTCTATCACCCCCGAGAGGCCACCAAGTCTGAGATCACAGCTTTCCATTCCGAAGATTACATAGACTTTCTTCAAAGCATACGTCCCGAAATGACGTCCAAAATGGCAAGCAACGCGCTTGCTCAGTTCAATATAGGAGACGACTGTCCCGTATTTGATGGGATGTACGACTACTCGTCGCTTTATACGGGGGCCAGTTTGGATGCCACCCGAAAGTTGATTACCGGTCAGAGTGATATAGCCATCAATTGGTCTGGCGGACTCCACCACGCTAAAAAGTCGGAACCATCGGGGTTCTGTTACGTAAATGATATCGTACTATCTGTGATGAATTTGTTAAGAGTACACCCCAGGGTGATGTACATTGACATTGATCTCCATCATGGGGATGGAGTCCAGGAGGCATTTTATACTTCCGACAGAGTGATGACGGTGTCGTTCCACAAATATAACGGGGAATTCTTTCCTGGAACTGGAAGTGTCGATGAGGTCGGAATTGGCCCCGGTCGGAACTACGCCATCAACGTCCCGCTACGTGACGGAATCGATGACGATTCCTACATACGGTTATTCAAGAGCATCGTGGGTCCATTAATGGAGAAGTTCCGTCCAACAGCAATTGTCCAACAGTGTGGAGCGGACTCTCTCGGTTACGATCGGTTGGGTTGTTTCAACTTGAATATACGAGGTCATGGAGAGTGCGTAAAGTACGTCAAATCTTTCGGTATACCGATGTTGGTACTTGGTGGTGGTGGGTACACTCCCAGAAACGTGTCAAGGTTGTGGTGCTACGAGACCTCGGTGTTGAATGACGTGACCTTGGATCACAATATACCAAACTACATACCGACGTATGATTGGTTCGGGCCGGATTATTCGCTACACCCACAATTAGAGGGCAGAATAGATAACAAGAATAGTAAGAAGTACTTGGAGGCGGTGAAGCAGGAGATCATGGAGCAGATCAGGTCGTTGGGCCTGGCTCCGAGCGTTCAAATGATGGAGGTTCCGCCGGATTTGGGTGGGATTACGGAGGATGAGGAGGCCATGTTGAGGGAGATGAACGAGGACAGCAACTTGGCGTAGCCATTCCTCTGGAGACTAAGTATTTGTGTGAGGGAATTGCGCAGCTAATAAAAAAATTGGGCACCGAAGACTCGGATGTTTGGCCAATCCGCCTCTATACTTCACTAAACAAATTGACACTACACCACAAGATATCGTGCTGGCCAGACATCCAGGCCGTGTGAAGGTCACTAATACGAGTGCAGCAGTAGTGGAGAGACGTACGCTAATAAGGATGAGTACCTCTGTGACTTCAGAACGGAGACTTGGTGTTAATGAGCAACACAGCTGAGCAGTGTTGGTGCATGATGACCAGCTGTAAGGTGCATGATAACCAGCTGGTACACGATGAAGCAGTTTGGTGCGTCTAGTGTCGGATACTGTTCGTAGATGTGTTGGGGTTTCCGTTCGTATTGAGTCCCGTTCTATATATTTTTGAGGGATAGTCTGCTAATCAAATACCTCATAGACATACAATTGTAGAGATTACTAGTCCAAAATAGGAAAGGTTGCAGTAAGAAAATTAACTTCTAGAATTCATTGTAGTCCATTGTCTCCGAAGTTTGCACCCCAAGACAAACTCCTCCGCTTGAGTCACTCCCTCACCGCCACTCGAGCCCCTCCGTAGGGCCAACCATCTCCACAGCACTCCCAATTCTCCCCGCCACGACCTCCACGTGATCACTGCTTGATAACACCAAAAACACTTCTATGCAGCATTCAACTCCACCGACATGGACGTCAAATCGCTCTCCATCAAGCTAGATCCAATCAGTCACCGGAAGGTAATCAATGGCACGTACCGGGTGATTCGGAAAATCGGAGAGGGTCAATTCGGAAAGGTTCTACTCGGCGAGGTTGTTGGGAAGAATAAAGAACCGGAAGGTGTCAGAGTACGACATGGAAGCACCAGAAACAGTCCCGAGCTACAGAGAGGTATACGGAGTGACTCCGATGCACATGCATATACAGAACGTCGGGATGAGGATACACGAGCGAGAGACGATAGAGCAGATGATAAATTGAATGATAAATTGAATGATAAATTAGACAAGGATGACAAATTAGTCAAGGATGACAAATTAAATGACAAGGATGATAAACCAAACCACCATAGCGAGAGGCTGGAAAGCTCTGGAAACTCCAAGAGGCCCCCAAACCCAGAAATCTCCAAGTCGGAACACCCAGAAGCCAAGGAAATCGCCTACGTGGCTATCAAAACAATCAACCGCATAGACCGTTCACGTCTCCTCACGAAATCCTACCTCTCCCAAACCACGAAAATAAAACGGGAGATCCAAATCATGAAAACTTGCAACCACCCTAACGTCGTAAAGTTGTATCACGTGATCGACGATATGAAGTACGACAAGATCCTTTTGATTATGGAGTATTGCAAGTATGGCGAGTTGGATTTTGCGACCTATTCCCATTATTACGAAAAATACAAGGCGGGTGCGGTTTCAGGCGGGGGAGTAGACACGCAAAGTCGGAGTTCGACGTCGCTTCCGGTCCGCCTCACGCTCAATAAGATCCTACGAGATTGTGTCAACGGACTCGAGTATCTCCACGGAGTCAAAAACATCATCCATCGCGACCTCAAGCCGTCGAACCTTCTTATCGCCGCCGACAAGTCCATCAAGATCTCCGATTTCGGAGTTAGTCTTATCCTTGAGAACAACGTCAACGACGACAAGGAGTTGGGGAGGATCATGGGCACGCCTGCGTTTTATGCACCGGAGCTCTGCCAGTTTGTGAGTCGGTACTCGATGTCTCAAACCATCACCACGAAAATCGACAAGGGAATTGACATCTGGGCCCTAGGGGTCACGATCTACTGTCTTATTTTCAATAGTCTCCCGTTCAATGGGACCAATCAGTACGACCTCTTTAGGAAGATCGTGAAGGACGAGCTAAGCTTTCCCAAGATAGAAGTCACGACCAGGGTGACGGAAGGAGACAAGGAGGAGATGGTCTTGCTCAAGGACTTGTTGCGGGGGATGTTGATGAAGGATACCAAGAAGCGGTTCACGTTGGACGAGGTGAGGAGGCATGGCTTTACCACGTTTGACTTGGGAGACGATGAGAAGGCGGTGTTTGCAAATATCAATGAGACGGGACCGGTGTCGGTCTTGAAACCCGCTGAGACTGCCCCACCAACAGCTCCACCAAGTGTCTCGCAAACCACTCCTGTTCTGTCCAAAATCAAAACATTCTTCCGCAAGAAGAAGCCTCCGATGTTGGTCTTAACCACACAGCCATTACCTCCTCCAGAGGTCCCTACCCATGATGTGGACGCAAGAAATGTCGACACCTCGACTGCCTCGCCCGACAACACCATTGTGTCTCCGGTGAACATTTCCAAATTGGAACCGCTTGACGATCTACTTGACTCGTACCTCGATGACTCGCTGTCATTTGGTAGTATTGAAGGCGAGTACGACACCACGAACATCCTCACCGGACTTAATGATTCCACGAACATCCTCAACGGACTTAATGATTCCATATTTGGCGGGCTTCCGGTCGAGAGCCCGGTAGCTGTTGACATGAAGTACGACGATACTCCGACATTGCAAACGTCGAAAATAGACATTCCTCGGGTGTCTCCGAAGCACTTACCCGAGACGAACGTGGAGTATCCGAACATGTTCATACCGAAAGCGTTTGGAGGCCAGAGTTACACCAGCTCGCCAAATGCATTCGCAGGCTCGCCCGTGTACTCCAGCTCCCCGGGGTTGAAGGGTATAACAAGGGACCCAATTTCCAGAGGGTCGCCAGTAAATAGAGACTCACCTAATTTAGCCAGAGACTCGCCAATTTCAGCCATTTATAGGGACTCGCCAAACTCAGCCAATTATAGAGACTCGCCACCGAACCCAGCACAGCCCCACCCCTCGTCGTCGTCGTTATCGATCAACACCTACGTCTCTCCCTCGACTCCTACAAACAGCAACATGATCACCATAGGAGACCACTCACCGGGTGGGGCCATCAAGTCGATATTCAGTCCCACGCAGCGATTCTTCTCAAGGATAAAGAAGCAAAAGTCCATGACGCTAAAGCCAACGATCAACAGCTTGAGCTCCCCGGCAAAGAAGAAGTTGGACCCGGAAGCTACGAGGAAGAAGTACACCGACTTGATGGAACCACCACCTATTTTCGGATTGAATGTGGCGTATCCAGAGAAGACCCCTAGCAACGGATCAACAGGATCGTTGCAGGCGTCTCTTATGGGCGAGGAGTCCTCGCGGAAGGGCTCTCCGAAGTCTCCCCAGGTGAAGACATCGCCCGGAGTGAAACCCTCGTCAGCAAGCAACTCCCCGTATAGGTCCCGGAAAAATTCGGAAAACTCGGTCGGACTCGGGTTGAGCAGGATCACCTCCTCTTCAAGCTCTCTCAACTTGCATGCCTACTTGACAGATGACAATTTTCTGTTGGCGAGCACACGGAGCAATTTGGGGGGTTATGGGAGCAGTGGTGAGAATGAGAGTGACAGTGATGAGTTTGATTTCACGTTGAGCGCAGATGAAACCTTGACGAGGAGGTGAACTCGATACTAAAGAGGAAAGAAGATGAGGAAGAGCCCGTGATACGATTACAATAAGCGTGGCTGCGATAAGCTTGCCGTACCGTGAATGCCTCATTTCACAGATAAGTTGAGACGTAGCAACAAAATTCTGCTGAGCCATAGCATCACCCACATTCACCCACATTGCTTCTACAGCCACCCTAACGATGGAAACTGTCTCAAGCGTAGATACGTTCTAGACAGTGCTAACTCACAGACAATTACAACGGCAGAATACTCAGCTGGAATACTCAGCTGGTCAGCCAGCACTCCGATGCACGCCGCTACCAGAATCAGCTTCAAGACTGATTATGGCGGGAATACCAAGAAGGAAGTCTGATGTCTGATTTCTCGTACCACGGTAAGCTTTCCCCATTGATTAGTGTCATCGCCTGGAGGTAACACGGCACGACATACGTGATCACACAATAGCATAATTTATAGAATAAAAGTAATAATAACAAAAGGAGCAATGTAGCAGGATCGTAGGGGTCTTTGGGTCGAATCAACACCAACCAGGCAGAATCGTATTCACCTAGTCTGGTTTCTCTACCTCGAGGAGGTACACGCTCGTCTGGTTTCTCTAGCTCGAGGAGGTACACGCTCGAGCTGCTTTCTCTAGCTCGAAGAGTATGCCTTGTACGGTCGTACTGGTTTCTCTCACTATGCTCTAGTTAACATACTCGCTACGCTGACAGGATTCACTACGCTCTAGTTGACGTACTCGCTACGCTGACAGATTCTCACTACGCTCTAGTTAACAACTCGCTACGCTGACAGGATTCACTACGCTCTAGTTAACATACTCGCTACGCTCGACTCACTACGCTCGACTCACTACGCTCGACTCACCACGCTCCAGGACGCTGCAGGTTTACTACTGCACTAACGATCTTCCGGGTGTGCCTTACAGCGATGTGTCGCCAATACTGTGGTGAGGATCTTCGCGCGCGCTTCGTGGAACACATCCCAAATAGGCAACACAACAACACCAGATGAAATTCATGAAATTCTAAAGACAAGTGGTCCCGACGAACGGCGTTTAAAGAGCATGGAAAGTGAGGCGCATAAGCAAAGAACTTAACACATAGAACGTGTCTTCCTCTCACGGTGAATGACCACGATAAGCTTGCGTCATTGTTGTGGGGACTCCATTGTTTCCATGCATTCTTTAGAGCTTCTAATTTTTGTTTTACTAATCATGAGTGTGCACTCCCACGTCTTCGATGGTTTTGTACGTTAATAGTGCAATTAATGTGCAATTGGACGTGCAATAGAGGGCTTACACAGGCTATTCGAGTAAACAATAGCCATGTTAGTCGAACCATTCCACGTATTCCGATAACCCCGTCCGTTCCCATCCTCGCCCACTCTCGCTGGTTATGTACGGGGTTGTGTGCCAGGCTGTGGGTTGCCCGTTACAACCTGTCCACCCCTCTCCTTTGCATTTAAATCAATATTTTGCAATCTTCCGTCTTTGATCTGCTTATGTCATGCTGACGTAAACTTGCATGTTTTTTTAGGATGTGGGATTTTTAAGGTCTCGATTTACTCGTTAGCAACACATTACTGGAAGCGTAGGATTGTGGTAGTGGTAGTTCTTGTTGTTAGTTATTGATCACAAGAATCGGATTATTCTCACATTCGTTACATCAATCCACACTCAGTTCACATTCACGTTCATATTCATCACATTCATCACATTAACATTCATCACATTAACCTCACAGAGTCATCACATTTGACATTCAAGTCATCACATTCATTGACTCTCCACATTGATCCATCCATTGCACGAGCCTGCCGTTTCTGATCAGCGTACACATATCAGCTTACCAGTTTACACATATCAGCTTACCGCTTACATCAGCTTACATCAGCTTACACATATCAGCTACATCAACTTACACAGCTTACATCAGCTTACACTTACACAGACACTTACACAGCTTACACACACCAGCTTACACACACCAGTACCACCCATCATGCATTCCTCACCAATTACAAACAAACGAAAAACTTCGTACGAGTCTCCAGATATCACCCTCGACTACTCGCCGTCAACAAAACACCTACTAAACGTATCCACGCCCACCGGAGAAGACGAAGACGAGTACTCGTCGTCCCCTTTGCTTGAGAGACGTCCTTTCAAGAATCTCTCCAACATCGCGTCGTCCAGCTTGCCCAAGAAGAAGTCGTCCATGACCACCAAGATGAAGAGTCTAAGTCAGAGCATGTTACTGGTTGCAAAGAGCTCGCAGCATTTTCTTCACATTGGAGCGAGTTTTGATTGGGCTCGCGAGTCCAGAAGCGACGCGGACTCGAATGTCCAGTGTCGTGGGGTGTTGCGAGATGGCTTGAAGAGTCGAGGTAACGGAGCGGATCACCCGCGAACCAGCGCGGAGTCCAATCCCACTGACTTTTACACTCGCAGTGACTACACCACGCACGACTACACGGCCAAAGCTGACTACACGGGCGAAGCTGACTACACGGGCGAAACTGACTACACGGGCGAAACTGACTACACGGTCTCACGCAAAGCTGACTACACGGGCTCACACGAGGCTGTCTACACCACGCGCAGTAATGAGTACTCCGCCACTGGAGATGGCGCCGATCCGTCGGACGTGGACACCGACGTGGACGAGACAATCTCCGACATGCGCAAGCAATACTCCCAAAAGGTGTCTGCCGGGCTCATCAGAAGATACAGCCGCCGGCCGTCGCAGTCCAGTCTCTCGCGGAAATCAACCATCAGCTCGTTTGACTTTGCGGAGGACACACACGACCACACTCGAGACTCCACCATCTCCAACTTCTCCACCACATCGTTTGCATCCTCCACCACGTCGCTTCGCACGCTACCGCTGGATGACTCCATTCCCCGGATAGACCACCACGAGCTTCACCGCGTGCTTTCTGGCGAACTCAACTCCGAGTACGACGACTTCATTGTCATCGACTGCCGTTTCAATTACGAATACGAGGGCGGGCATATCTCGGGAGCAGTCAACATCTCAACCAAGGAAGACCTTGAGGTGAAGTTCTTCTCCAAGCCGGTTCCGTTCAAGAAAACGCTTCTTGTTTTCCACTGTGAGTTTTCCATCTTGCGTGGGCCAACGCTTGCTGGTCACTTCAGGAAGCTCGACCGAGAACTCAATCGGGACGTCTACCCGCGCTTGACGTATCCCGATGTGGTTATCCTCTCTCGGGAGGGTACAAGACCTTCTTTGGAGCGTTCAAGATTTACTGTCAGCCACAAGCGTACGTGGAGATGAACGACGTCAACTACGAGAGAAACTGCGAGATTCACATGAACAGAGTAAGACTTGAAAATAGACTCACCAAGGCCAGAAGTGAATCCAGACTAACCAAGGCTAGAAGCGAGTCTAGACTCAACAGATCAGGCACAGAGAAAATGCTCACCAAAGCAAAGAGTTTCAGTATACCCAAAAAGGTAATCACCACCGAGAAGGTCTTGAAAAGACAAAAGTCTCAAACAGACAGACCGGATATAAGGTACCAGCCTCCCAGTGCGGGGTTCAACAGGTTTGGCAGTGTTTCCAGCTTCAACTCCAGCAGTTCCATTGACTCTGGTGGCGAGAGCCCGCTAGACGGAGAGTTCCCCAAGTCGCCCCAGGTTGCTCAGTTCGACATCCCGGAGATTCCCCCACAACAAGAGAGAAAGTACTCGTATACGTCTCCCTTTGAGACCCAGGGATTCGACTCTAGGCTTGATTCCAGGGACTCTAGGGACTCCAGGGACTCCAGGGATTCCAGGCTTGATTCCAGGGATTCCAGGGACTCCAGGATCTCGCAAGGACTCGGAAGCTCCCAAAGTAGTGGTATTTTCGACTCCAGAAGCTCGCAAGGAAGCGGTATTTTCGACTCAAAGGAACCAAATTCCTCGCAGTACTCTGGGAATTTCTTCGACCTCACCTTCGACACATCACGCGAGGTGTCTCCCGAGAAGTCTGCTGGGTTTCCGTTCCCTGGGAATATTCTCAAGCCTATTTCGCGCAAGCCAAGCGGCCCTATTCCATCCAGACCGACTTCCGCTACGTCGCTGCCAAACATGACGTTCCAATTCCCGCCCTCGTTGAAACAACGACAAAACAGACTCAGTGGGAACTCCATGAAGTCCGTCTCCAGCATAGTTTCCACAACCAGCTCCACGTTCAGCAAGGTTAACGAGAGCTGTGATTTTGCTTCGTCGACGTCGTTACTAGTCGGGAAAGGTCTGACGTCCGCTCCACCATCACAAGCGGTGCCTCCACCGCCCTCGCACCCACAAACATTCCCGTCAAACTTATCACGCTTCAGTACGGGACTTGCAACGTCTCCGATTACGTCACCGTCACAAACTCCTATATCCACGTTCAATTCGCTCACGTCCCACAACGCATCCTCGATCATTGATCCGATCAACGAAACACCCGTTGACTTCACGGTTCCCGTGTCCAGAGATAGAACGCGGTACCACTCGAGAAAAACGTCCGGGTTGAGTTCCGCCGGCGGTGGCCTCTACAACTTTGTCTCGTTGGACATCGACGAGGGCGAGGAGTGGGGCGAGGAGCCGGTGAAGTACTTTCAGAAGAGTCCTTTCAATTAGAGCTGTTCCCGTGACTGAAGTACAGAAGAGTCCTCATTTGAGAGCTGTTCCCGTGAGTGAAGTACAGAAGAGTCCTTTCAATTAGAGCTGTTCCCGTGACTGAAGTACAGAAGAGTCCTTTCAATTAAGAGCTGTTCCCGTGAGTGAAGTACAGAAGAGTCCTACTTACTTTTAATACCACCTAGCCATGCCGCTCTACGCTCTACTGACGACTCGTGCTTCGCACTGATGTCTCGTATTGAGGCGGAACCGCAGGCTGCTGAACTTTTAATAGCATTCACGCAATTAGCATTAATAAATAATACCCTTAATACGTGTAGGCAGGGCTTAACCCTTTGTAGGAAGTATGAGAGTGGCAGTGACAGCATAGAATATTTGGCAGTGACAGCATAGAACATTTGGCAGTGACAGCATAGAACATTTTGGCAGATACAGCATATCAATTACTGGCCAATCGTTTGCAAGCTGCTCCGTCTTGGACATCTAGATCAGCCCGCACTTTCTATCGTTCGTATTTAGGCCGTTTCGTAATTAGAACCGTTTCGTAATTAGAACCGTTTTGTAAGGCTTCGTATTTAGAACCGTTTTGTAGGTCCGCTTCGTATTTGGTTTACTCCTCAATGCTTACAAGAACTCGGAACTCAAAATGGACTTCGTCCAAGGAGTGAGGTAACCTCCGTACTCAAAAATCTACGGTATTGACTGTACCCACAACTCCAGTGTTTCATTTTACACCTTCCTATTGGGAGGCCTTTTTTACTATGCTATAGGAAGTATAAATTAGTCGCATTTACCTACATGGTCAATTATCGAAATGACATTACTATACGTGTTAGTATTAGCAGTTCTAGGCTTTACAGCGGGTTCAAGTGGATTGGATGTCTCCACAAGTGATAAAGTTATCGCAGTCAAAAACCTCATCCATTTGGAACACCGCTACCAGAATTACCCCAACAACACCATCTTCCACCTCACGGACTCCAACACTTTCATCGGTAGAGATCCAGACACCCCGAACGTCTGGAAGGAAGTGGAGCTAACAAAAATCCACCAATCCATCTCCCCCGAGTATGTCCCCGTTACATCGTGCCTTGCTGCAAAATCTGGAAACGCAACACTCTCGTTCGCGTACAACTCCGGGGTCTCCCTAACGAATGCAGGTAAGCTGGGGATCGATTTGGGCGGCGTCTACATGATAGTCACTCTTGGTATCTCCGTGACAAGCTCTGTTGGGTTCACCAAGGCATACAACAATGGCGGCAGTGTTTCTTGTGGCGTAAAGCCTGGGGAGGTGGGGCAAATCTGGGTCAAGCCGAGGTTGGTTAGCGTGGAACCAAGAGCCAGAGATGTGGTTTTGAAATTGGGACGGTTTGTCCCAGGGAAGTTTGAAAAGTTTAAGGAGGTGATTGGCATGGGGAAGGATGGGTTTGAGGAGATTGTTTGTGTTAGTGATAGGTATGTGGAGTTGAAGTGTGATTGGCATCCTCGAGCGTAGCGAGAGGATGTCACAGTTGGGTTTGAGCGCAGTGAGTGCAGTGAGCGCAGCGAGAGTCCTCCCAGCTGGTGCTCTTTGAGCGTAGCGAAAGTTATTCCTAGCTGGTGCTCTTGAGCGTAGCGAGAGTTATTCCTAGCTGTTGAGACATCTCCCAGCTGGTGCTCTTTGAGCGTAGCGAGAGTTATTCCTAGCTGGTGAGACATCTCCCAGCGACCCCCAGCTGGTGGTTGGACGTATTGCGAGGCATCTCCCAGCTTGTTCCTCGACCATGCTGAGCGGAGCAGTATATGTTCCAACTGCTGCTTGGCCGGGAGTTGTACAAAGCTGATTAAGCCTTCTGAAATGCTACTGCTACTTAAACCCGCTGAGCTGCTGCTACTCAAACCCGCTGAGGTGCTACTGCTGCGTTGAGTCTAACACGCTCACATCTGCTACATTTTTGCACCTGCATACAGCACGATTTTGCAGCACCGCTGGATGCTCCACATTTCGCAACCACGCAACCAGCGGGTGTACTTTGGTACAACAATGGCTGCTATGCAAAAGCGGTTCAACGGGCGGGAACTTTAGCTGATCCTGGAGTTGTGGAGCCACTCCCGAGTCCGTAGCCAAGAGTTCTCAGTTGTACCGATTCGGTTAAGATATACTGCTTCCCTCGTTCAGGAAATGATACCCTATTTAAGCAGGCTACATAATTCGGATTAATTGGTGGCATATTTTCCATCCGCAAGAATCCTCGCAAGTTTCTCGCAAAACTATCATTGGAGGTTGAGCAGATTACCTGGTGAGCATGTTATCGAAGCATTTGGACATTCGTCAGAAAGTCGTTCTCCTTGTAACCCCATGCTGTCGTTCCTAGTAAACACATCGTAGCACACAGCTTCCCTACTTACCCACTCTATCAAATAATACAATCTATAATACACTCTATCAAATAATACAATCTATAATACACTCTATCAAATAATACAATCTATCTATAATCTCAAGAATCCCCTCTCGATCTTATCAGAGTGGAGTTCATAATCCAAGCTCACAAATAAGGGGAGGCTGCACAGGCGCTTATTAGTAACTTATTAATTTAATACGGGGTGTTAATTTATCGTTACAAGGGAACAATCGCCGGGAAAATCTCGTGAAAATGCCGGCTGATTGTCTGAATGCAGAGGTGATACGTTGATCTGATTCATCGTCTTGGATAATACTTCCTGAAGAGGAATTGAAAATCACATTCCCAAAGCTTATTCAGATTAGGGAGATCTTGTGATATGTAAGCCCAAATACTACAATTTACAGTAAAATTCTGAGAAGGAACCACCCGGCTGCCTCCTTCGTTTGGGCTCCCTCCTTCATTTGGATTCCTAATCAGACTCACAGTCTGTCGCCAAGAAATCCAACCCCGTGGAAGCCGTCAATTTATGCCGCGGACCTAACCTCCCTATGTTGAGCGAGCTATTTTACATAAATCCGGGATTACACCCCAGCACGTTGGCGATTGAGATTTGATGATTGGAACGAATGGTGAAGATTTACATGGTTGGAATACCCAGAGGAAACTCAAACTGCTATGGTCGTCTGACCAGACGTTCCACGCATTTTGTCAGGGTCTTCTTGGCATGTGTCAATGCACACCCGAATAGAGCGGCGTGGGCGTTTAGTTTTCTTAAGTAGTGCGGTGTGTATGTTAGTTGTTCCTTCAGTATTGCGGTGTGAACGTTTCACCACGTTTGTTTGCAGCCGTGCCCTCAATTTAGTTAAAACAAGCTAAGTGGTGGTATAGCCGATATGCGTTTGCTCCAGGGTTGCCATTCCCTACTTAAACCGGCGAATGTCTCCCATGAACACCATCAGTTATTGCCATGGCCACCAGAGACCTTCCAAAGTCGTTCAACGACCTCACTGTCGGTGTTTATAACAACATCGTTTCTGAGTTCACATTCAATAAAACCAAGGAGCAGCTTATTGCCGAAGATTACCAGCCTGACGAGGACGCCGTCGTCACCCATGACGTCCAGATGAAAAACCTCTGGCCTGCGTTCATTTCCGGAGCAGGTCTTTTCTCAGACGGCTACGTCAACAACTCCATCGGTACCGTTTCCTACTGCTTGAAGAAGTTGTACCCCAAGGAATACGGTGAAAGCAATGCCATGTCGAACGTGAGCAGTATTGCCTTTGCAGGGGTTGTTATCGGCCAGCTTGGGTTCGGGTACATCTCCGACCATGTCGCCAGAAAAGGAGGTATGCTTGCTGCAAACATTTCGTTGATTGTGTTCACCTTGTTGTGTACCGTCGGAACCTGGGGAGCTCACGGGTCGCCACAGGGATTGTTTGCGGCCTTGACCACGTTCAGATTCTTTTTGGGTATTGCTATTGGTAGTGAGTACCCCACTGCCGCTGTCATTGCGTCTGAGTTTGCCAATCAATTGCCTTCCGGAAAGCGTAACAGATACTTCTCGTGGTTCACCAACACCATGATTGATCTTGGTTTTGTCATCTCTGCGTTTGTTCCATGGGTATTGTTGCAAATCTTCCGTGCCAAGCACCTCACCCCTGTTTGGAGATTGACCCTTGGGCTCGGGGTGTTCCCTCCGTTGGCCTTGTTCTTCATGAGATTGAAGATGTCCGACAGTACCTCCTTCGATAAGCTTCACATGAAGAGGGTGCCCTACAAGAACTACCCCGTGTGGTTGATTGTGAAGTTCTACTGGTTCAGGCTCTCCGTGGTGTCTTTGTTGTGGTTCATCTACGATTTTTCGGTATATGCATTTGGTATCTACTCCACCACGATCATCAGTAAGGTCATTCCAAACGGGGACATTTACAAGACGTTTGGGTGGAACGTTGTGTTCAATCTTTTCTATATGCCTGGTGCCTATTTGGGTGCAATTGCGGGGGATTATTGGGGCCCAAGAACTACCTTTGTCGTGGGGGTTGGACTCCAGGGAATCATCGGCTTTATCATGAGTGCCTGCTACGGCTCCTTGAAAAAGCATATCGGGGGATTCATTGTAGTCTACGGGATCTTCACCACTTTAGGGGAGTTTGGTCCTGGTGACAACATTGGATTGTTGGCTTCTAAAACAAGCGCTACTCCGATCAGAGGTCAATATTACGGGATTGCTGCCGCTGTTGGAAAGGTTGGTGCTTTCGTCGGTACCTGGGTATTCCCGGTTATTATCAAGAATACAGCAAGACCAGGCACAGACAGAGGAGACACCATGCCGTTCTACATCTCGTCTGCGTTGTGTATTTTCTCAGCCCTTGTTGCCTTGTTCTTGTGTCCTCCGGTAAACCAAAACGCTATTAATGAAGAGGACAGAGCGTTTGTTGAATACTTGAAGGAAAACGGGTTTGACATCAACCAATTGGGTGGGGTTGTGGAGGTGGTGGAAGAGGTTTCCGATGACGGGGAGAAGGACTTGAAGGAGCTCCAGGAGGAGGTGGTGGAGCTCAAGAAGTGAGTGACGGTAAGCAGAATTAGCAAGTTTTACCAGACTAATTTAGCAAGTGTTGCCAGACTAATTGAGCAAGTGACACGCTGAGTGGAAATTGGCTGCAACTCAAGAGAAATATTGCAGAATTGACTCCTTACAGATTAATTGACTCTGCGTGGAATTCTTGTTGATCAAATTTGCTTGGATTAGGGGGCTTCGGTTGCTTAGGGGGCTTTTGGTGATCCTAATAGGCTTTCGCAATATAATGTTTTGTGTACGAGTGTCGAGCAGTGCCGTGTAGTTCATGTAGTTCATGGGTCATTTACGATCATACGTGTCGTGTAAGAGTACTGTAGTTTTTATGGAAGTAACAGAGGAGCGACCAGTGTTGCAAATTCGTTTAACTCCTCTGCCCACTTTCAATCGGGACCTACCGGGGGTAGGTGACCGGACACCACAGAGTTAGTTCTGGATCACACTGTTGGCCAAGTTCGTTAGAATCCAGGATTTTGCAATTTTGTAAACGACTTTAGGATGTAGATTCTCCGCTACCTTGCTCAGACACAGGGACGAGAGGTGACTTGAAACTGACTTCCGCTAAAACTTTCCCCGGGCTCAGGAGGACGACATTAGGCGTGTCAGTCTAAAATCACCTTGTCGCTGCGCTCCAACCTGGAAGCAGATTCTACACTACACCTTGTCGCTACGCTCCAAGGTAGATTCTACACTTTCTCGTAATAAATATAAACATAACATAAATACTGATACACTCAGATCTTAGCATCGGCACCAAACAACTTAATGGCAGCATTATTAATCGCAATAGTACCTCTCTCAACAATGTGGGATTGGAAAATCACAACGTCACCCTGCTTCCAAGCAAGAACTCTCAAGGTTTCACCTGGGAAAACAACCCCGGTGAATCTGGCCTTGATTTCCCCGAATGGACCGTACTTGTCCAACAAAACCTTAGCAGACAACCCGTATGTACACATACCGTGCAAGATAGGAGCGTCGAACTTGGCACCCTTGGCGAAGTTAGGGTCGATGTGGAGCGGGTTTCTGTCACCAGTCAATCTATACAACACAGCAAGATCTGGGCTGATCTTGATGTCGGTGGTGAAATCAGGAGCGGATTTTGGAGCAATGAATTGGTTGGTGGAGAACGCTCTTCTTTCGGCGTACTGCTTGGTTTCACCCTTACAGTTTCTGATGAAGAAGGTGGCCTCGTTGGTGAAGATAGGTTCCCCGGTGTTGGCGTCCAGACTCTTGGATCCGTGAACAACAACGGTGCTGGTTCCCTTCTGGGCAACGGCAATAGGGCTGTATTCGGTCTTGATCGAGGCTTCAACTGGGATAGGCCACTTTTCAAATTTGATGTACTGTTCACCGTGGAGGAGAAGCATTGGGTTGAACCCAGTGAGGAGTGACGAGAACGACGTTTGCGATTGTGGTGAGTTGAACGTGGCAAGATGACCAAACGTTGGGATCACTTGGAAATCTTGGTCGTTTTCGTACACGTACTTCAATTCCTTGGCAGTAGCACCGAGAGCAATGTTGTACAAGATAACATCACGTTCGTTGTAGTGGAAGACTGGGTTTGGATCGTCGTCGTCATCGTCTTCGTCTTCTTCCTCTTCTTCCTCATCGTCATCTGGGTCAACAGCTGACAAGATGGCCATACTGGACTCTGTGGTGGAAGATGGGTTAGCAGTCTTGGTGGAGAAGTCGGTGATGGCGTCCCAGTTGCTTGCAATGAACTCAGCGCTGGTGACCTTATCCTTGGATACAGCACCCCTGGCTCTTTGCCATCTGGTAGCACCGATCCATCCACCACCAGCTTCGAATAATTGACCAGTCAATTCGAGTTCGTCACTGGCAAGGTAGACCAATAATGGAGCAACGTGATCTGGAGAGTACAAGTTCTTGTCCTCTTCTCTGAAGATGGTCAAGGTCATAGCAGTCTCGGCGTGAGGGGCAACAACATTGACAAGAATGTTGTTCTTTTTCCCTTCAATGGCGATTGTTCTGGAGAAACCAATGATGGCAGCCTTAGCGGAAGCGTAGTTGGCTTGGCCAAAGTTACCGTAGATTCCAGAGGTGGAGGTGATGTTAACAACACGACCAGCCTTGTTGTTGAGGAAGTGTGGCCAGGCAAGACGGGTCAAGTTGAAGGTTCCCAACAAATGCACGTTTTGAACAGCGTACCATTCGTCGTCCGACATCTTAGCAAACGATCTGTCACGCAAGATTCCGGCGTTGTTCACCAAAATGTCAATGGTTCCGTATTTGGAGATCACGTTTTGGATGATGGCCTCAGAGTCTCTGGCGACATCGTGGGTGTCACCGTGAGCCTCACCGCCCAATCTCTTGATTTCAGTGACAACCTCGCTAGGGTCCTTGAAGTCGTTGACGACAACCTTGGCACCGTACTTAGCAAAGAACAAAGCGTACTCTCTACCTAAACCGGCACCTGCACCGGTGATCAAGACAACCTTGTTCTTCAAGGAGATCTTGGCTCCAGTGGAAGCAAACTCAGGTAACTCCCTGGCAGCCTTGGTCAACGACAAGTAGTCGTTCAACATGGTTGGGTGTTGGTTCTTCAACAATTGAGGCTTCTTGGAGTCGTCGAAACTCAAAATCTCGTCAATCTTACTGGCAACAGCCTCGGCAGAGAAACTCTTACCTGGCTTGAATAACACACCCCCGGAACGTTCCCATCTGATTTGTCCGTAGAACCCAGCAGCAACCTCGAAAGATTGTCCACTGACTTTGACGTGGTCACTGGTCAAGTACACAACCAATGGGAGAACCCTTTCAGGTCCGAGTTGCTCCAACATGTCTGGAGGTAAAATACTCTCGGTCATTCTGGATCTGGCCAATGGAGCAATGGTGTTAGCAATAATGTTGTTGTTAGCACCTTCCTTAGCCAAAGTCTCAGCAAATCCCAAAAGTCCCAACTTGGCAGCAGAGTAGTTGGCTTGGCCAAAATTACCGTACAACCCAGCTGGAGAAGCGGTGTTCAAAACACGACCGTAGTTTTGCTTTTTGAAGTATGGCCACGCAGCCTTGGTGACTTTGTAACTACCGTTCAAGTGCACGTCAATAACAAGCTTGAAGTCCTTTTCGGTCATTTTCTTGAATTGGGCGTCTCTGAGAATCCCAGCGTTGTTGACAACAACGTGAACAGTACCAAAGTTATCTACGGCGGTCTGAACAATCTTCTCACCGTTGAGCACGTTGTTGAAATCGGCAACAGCAATTCCTCCAGCCTTCTTGATTTCGTTCACAACCAATTGGGCGGCAGAGGAATCTCCACCAGCTCCATCAAGGGCTCCACCAAGATCATTGACTACGACTTTGGCCCCACGTTTGGCATATTCTAATGCATATGTTTTACCTAACCCTCCTCCGGCTCCGGTAACAATTACTACTTTATCCTTGAATGAAAGGGACATTTTACTTGGTGGTGCTATTTCAGGGGATTGGCTGTTTATATAGGTTATGAAATGCGGGGAGATTTAGCACGGTAGTGCCGGCATGAGATTGTTAGATGGCCGAGGGTAATAAAGTCATGTGACAACATCCACAGTGCAGTACCGAAGAGGCTAAATCCAAGCTCGACAGCACGCAGAGCGTTTCCCTCGTACGGGGAAATAGGGTGAAAAGCTCCTTAAATCGACCCTAGCTCAACGGGGACTCTACCAGAGCAATCACCGTGGCGTGTGGTCACGTGATATTTTCAGGAGGAGGTTCGGTTACAACGGCAGGAGCCTGGAGACGGCATAAAGCGGGAGCAGACACCGTCGCTAAACCTGGTTCCGAACTGCTTGAATGGAACGGGACTGATGGGAGTTGGTCTGGAGAGTGTGGATGAAATCAATGTGTTTGGTTTCTTCACCTGCTTACATGTGAAACTTTAAGGCTTGTGATCGAAGATGACAGTGAGAATCGCATGAAAGGAATCGTAAGAGAGGGAGTGACGAGTGAGAAGGAAGTGCAAAGGGGACGAGGACTCGGCGCATGGAGTGAGCAGGGTGGGCTATTGAGCAGCATTTGTCATACCTCCGAAGAGCAGCATTGGTTTACCCAGTCTGAATTCCAAGTTAAGCCTGGAGTGACGACATTTCAGTGCATGCTACACAAATTGACTTAAGCCGTATTAGTCAACGCTTCTCTACAACCATGATGTAGCTCGATTCGAAGAAGCCCCCAACATTATATTGCACTCTCTGCTCCTGGATACCGCGGTTATCATTTTTCAGTTTGTGGGGTATGTTTACGTAAGGGTGAATAACCGGGGATCAGAGTGTGTAAATGTGAGCGTAGCGAGCATTTGGAAAGCGTATGTAACTGTTGATCACAGCGTGTAAATGTGAGCGATAGCGAGCATTTGGAAAAGCGTATGTAACTGTTGATCATGGGGAGTAGATGAACAGCGTAACTGTTGATCAATGGGAAGTAGATGAACTGTAACTCTAGATGGGGAGAAAATTACGGCGCAGATCTACCATCTGAGATCAACCGAGATCGGAGGAGATCAAGAATCGACGTAGTGATCACTAGAACCACCTAACAAAACAACACAACCAAAATAACACAACCAAAATAACACAACCAAAATAACACAACCAAATAACACAACCAAAATACTACCCTAGTTTATGATCACGGCTGATTACCACCTCATGCCCCAAATAGGAATTTTCTGCTCGGATCAAGCAACCCCAAACCCTCCGATTTCGTAATTCTCTAAACGGAGTGCCAACGATGTCACAGTTCGGAGATCTCGTTTGTAAAATTTACCTCATAGTCTTCCAAACTCTCCAAGCTACTCCCTCGAATGGCTTTTGGCTCGGACAATTTGTGCCGCATTTTTATAGAATTGGGTGCAAATTTGACAAAATCAAGAATGCGTGGAAAGGTCAAAACGTCACAAGGCTGCTGAAACTTTATAGTGGAGAGAGTGCCTACATTCACATATCGGCCCGAATTCTTGTACCGACAGACAACCGAGGGGTATGCAACGATATCCCTCCCTGATCGCTTCTCACACACAACCACATTCGACCAGACCTCGAATATCACTCCGACTCTGGATATGCTCACTTTTCGCCTCCACTCAAATCGGTGCTTAGGTTACGAAGAATTCACAAATTCCACTTCCGGGTGGTAGATCTGCTGACTACTCCATTAACACTCAGCTCTCTGTTCACATTTCAAAGTAAGGGGAATGTGTGTAACTCAGATCATCTATTCTGCATCTCATCTCACCCCAAATTAAGCCTCATTTTGCAACCACCGCGCTCCATGCCTCCCACCAACCTATTCTCACGAACGAACGATAATTCATCTCGAAAAACGTCCCATATCAAATCTAGACTCATCCCCGTTGCTTAGCATGCCCTAGCTACGTCTTATCTAAATTGGTATTCACACACTCCACGTGACTAAACTCCGTACCAACAAAAATTAGTTAGCCCACCAAACCTAGCATGAGTGATCTGACGTTCATGACGCCCATTGATGGTGACAAAGTTGCTGGAACGCAGGTGAATCCTACCGACGACTCGTATGAGAGGGATTCCAGCGAAGCAGCCAATAAAAACGATTCCCAATTGGTGGATCACAACACGTCCAAAGTTGATGATGTCCCCAGACTTGTTATCAAAACTCCCGAGAAAATCATCCCCGGACCAATTCCTGGGCCAGCGAGATCTTTGAAGGAGACAGCCCCCGTGGCGCCCAAATACGACGATTACAAACCACTCCCATGGTACCGTCTCATTATTTACGACATGTTCTTATGGGCGTTTGCCATCATTTTCGATTGTTTCTTCAGAGAGATTCGTCCTCGCGGAGCTTTCCGACTTCCTCGCAACGGGCCTGTTATTTTTGTTGCGGCTCCTCACGCCAACCAATTCGTTGATCCGATCATTCTTATGAGTCAAGTCAAGAAGGAGCTGCAAAGAAGAATCTCCTTTTTGATTGCCGCTAAATCCTACAAGCAACGGGTTATTGGACTTCTCAGTAAGTGCCAACTTAGTATCCCGGTTGTAAGAGCCCAGGATAACCTTAAAAAAGGGACAGGTAAGATCTTCGTAGATCCAAACGATCCCCTTATCATCATCGGAAAGGGTACACGCTTCCTTAAGGAGTGTTCCGCAAAAGGACTTCTTGCTCTTCCGCAGAGTTTGGGGGCCTCAGAAATCATCGAGGTCGTCTCCGACACTAAACTCATCTTGCGTAAGGAATTCAAAACCAGTAGCAAGATCGACAAGCTACTCAAAGAAGGAACCAGCTTCAAGTCAGCAGACAAGGTTGACCAGAAGTCGGTCTATAACCTTGTTTTCCAGCATTTGTCCCACGGTAATTGTATTGGGATCTTTCCCGAAGGTGGGTCGCATGACAGGACGGACTTGTTGCCACTTAAAGCTGGGGTTGCAATTATGGCCCTAGGTGCCATGGAAAACGACCCCGATTGTAACGTGAGAATTGTGCCATGCGGGATGAATTACTTCAACGCTCACAAATTTAGATCCAGGGCCGTGGTGGAGTTTGGGAAACCAATCGAGATCTCGAGGGATTTGGTGAGGAAATACTCTAACCCAGAAACAAATAGGGAGAGTGTCAAAGAACTCTTGGAGATTGTGACAACCGGTCTCAAAGCCGTAACTGTCACCTGTGAAGATTACGAGACGCTTTTGATAGTCCAAACTGCAAGAAGACTTTACGCTGGAAATCTTGCGCAGTACCTTCCTCTTGCGCTTGTTGTTGAAATGAACAGACGACTCGTGCTTGGGTATCAAACCTTCAAAGATGAACCAGCAGTGCAAAATATCAAAAAGAGAGTCCTCAAATATAACGAGCTACTCAAACAGCTATATCTTCCCGACCATCATGTGGAAGACTGTGATGAGTCAAACAAGCTTCGGTTACTCCCAATTCTTATTTTCAGGCTTATCAAGCTTGTTTTCTTTGTCATATTAGCGCTTCCCGGTGCTACCCTTTTCTCGCCGGTGTTCATTTCCTCGAAGATTATCTCCATCAAGAAAGCCAAGTCCGCTCTTGCCAACTCCACCGTCAAAATCAAGGCCAACGACGTGATTGCCACATGGAAGATCTTGGTGGGGATGGGAATTGCACCTGTTGTATATTCATTCTACGCTACGGTGGGTACGTATTATTACACCAAGGACAGTACGTGGGGCCATAGTATTTGGATCTGGTGTATTTTGTATTTCTGCGGTATCCTAGTCACCTATTCCGCTCTTGTCACGGGAGAACAAGGTCTTGATTTGTTCAAGTCCATTCGTCCGTTATATCTCAGTATAACGTCTGGGTCGTCGATCAAGGAATTGAAGAAGTTCCGTAACGAGCTTTCGGAGGAAATCACCTCCTTGGTGAACACTTTTGGTCCGGAACTCTTTCCTAATGACTTCAATTTACTTGCTATGAAGGACCAGCTCAAGGAAGTTACGTATATTGATAGTGACGAAGAGGAGGAAAGGAAAACGGAAGAATTGAGAGCGAGAAGATTGAAGAGCAGAAAGAACAGAAAGTCGGGTCCTTCTTCGGAACATTCGTCGTCCGTTTCAGACGGTATTTCGTTGATGAATTCGGATAACTCGTTGACGGATATTCCGATCTTCTCAGATTACCATTTACATGCCAATGTCAAGAATTCCAGCTTGAAATTGGACCAGCAAAGTAATTTCAACAGTACTGTGAGTATGGTTGATGATTACTCGAGTCCTCATAGTAGATTGGTGAGGGGTGATAGCAGTGAAGGAGTGGAATTTGTGGCGAGTAGTCGGTTGAGTGATAGGATAAAGCGGAGAATGAAGGAGAGGGCTGATCGGGAGTGATCGTACATCACCTTGGAACCTTGGAGCGTAGCGACAAGGTGTTGAGCTACGATCTTGGTTTTTACGACTGTGTGGACCAATCTTGGCTTTGCAACTATTCGAGCGAATGGCCTCTCACGCCTGTGAAGGATTATTTTGATCAACAATCATACCCATTCTCTCGCTATGAGCATCGCATGATACACTTTCAAAGAGGAGGGTCCTGCGTGAATGCATTTTAATTAAATAGACCACCGCAGCAACACTTTGCTGCATTGTTCCACGTCAGTCATCAGGATAATACAGATAAGGCGTGAACTAGTAATGTCTCCCAAATAGACACATTGAATAGTCACACTCAAGAGGATTCCTGAGAACGCATCAACACTATCCATGGAGTTCCTCGGAACTTTGCCCCAACATAGACATTTTCCAAAACACTTGCTTACTGTCAAGCTTGATTTATGTATATCTGCGATTTACAAGTAATGTAATATTAATTTCTGTAAGTGTAGTTTGGTAAAATGAAGGTACAGATAATGCCGGGGGTTAGAAGGAATGACTCTCCCTATTTTCACTCATTTTGCAGCAAGTTCCAAACACTCCTTACGGGTCACCTTGCTTTCACCACCTCAGTTTGAGCGCTCATGATACAAGCACAGCTTAATTACAAGCCTACAGATTCTTTCTCATTCAAGATGATATCATCGGACTCCGTCATCACTCTTGACGGTCGTGCCTAATAATGCACTGATGAGCGAGCTCTCATAACCATATTATGGGGCTGCCAGGGTCAATTCATTCAGTTATGTGTGACATTATACAATTGATAGCGATACCATAGAGCCTTGCTTTAGAATATGAATCCCAATACAATTCTTGGTGATCCATAGATTCTTCGAGGTGTGAACATGTTTTAATACTCATTTTTGCAGCCAATTTCCACTACTGAATCCGTATTATGCTAAAACCTACCAAATTCGAGGATTTTGAAGTACGCTCAGTTGAACACACCACATTGGTGTATTTTAACAGGGGGAGTTAGATAGATCACGAAACCAACTAGAGCGAATATACAGCTCCAGCTCCAGAGGCGTTGTTGAAATAACCACCATTTGGCTGTAAATCTCTCCCAAATATCTTGCAGACGTAAACAAATGTACGATAGGAGCTGAAGGTAACTACACATGATGGAGTTCATGATGAAGTGTACAGCAATCTCTGTCTTTAGTAGTTTTGTATTGGAATGGTATAAGTACTCCTTGAATTCTCTATTCTTCAGAGTTCATCTGTTTATTAAATAAGGGATTTAATTCAGCCAGTGTTCCTCAAAAGGGCATATTGACTACAGTATTAACTAAAGGTATCCCAAACGTATAAACTGACACACTAAATAGAGTACTGGCCTGGCTACTCGGAGGTTGAAATAACGATTTTCAGCCGCCGCAGAAAAGAATCACCTGTGATTTTTACTGCCATGAAGTTGCCACACTCAAACTTGAGTGGTACTACCCACATCCTTCAAGGTGCTCTCATGATACTACCTACAGTTGCACTGCAACATGATACTACCTACGGTTGCACTTCAACATGCTACTACCTACAGTTGCACGTCAACATGCTACTACCTCAGCCGCACTGATCCTACAAGCACAAAGATGTCTAGATCCTAAATCGGGGTCACAGAATAGTGTAATCATTACAGGAAGTATGATTGAACGCATGGGAACTCATGCCAGCACAGCGAACGCACTTGTACTTTTCGAAAATATTTGAACTCGTATGTATTGCAATATTAAAACACTTAAGGAGAGCAATATGTATTCTCTTAACTTAAGTATTCAATATTTATTCTCTTAAGTGTTGGAATGACTCTGCAAAGTTATTGACATGATTTTATTTTCCAAATACGTAAGAGCAGGAGAACCCATTACCTGTGACAAGTTGAATAGACGTTCTTCACAGAAGTCGCAAGGTTCTTTCTCATTCAAAATGCTATTCACATCAACGTCTGGTATCTGCACCATCAAAATCGTGACTCCGTTATCAACTCTTGAGGGATAGTCCCTAGCAAAATGTAGCGTGCCGTACCATCGAAAAATGTCGTCTGCCAGTGGTTCGACTCGATCATAATCTTCTGCCAAGTGTTCCGCGTCATCTCCAATAAGCAAATGGGTGTCCACCTGCTGACTCTCCAAGCAATTGAGCCAACGAAGTCCAGTAGTAGCAAAATGAGGACTAACTAACACATTCCGACCCGAAGACGAATTGTAAATTTCAAAGTCATCCGGTGTAAAGTTACCCATACAATTAGCAAACACGTTCATGTCTAGCGTGTTGTAATACAATGTAGACAGAAAAGTTCGACCCGCTAGCTGGATGTCAGGTAATTCACGCACAAACTGGGAAGTGGCTCTCACGGACGTGAGCAACCATAGTAGTACATGTATGGTAATAATCATGTCAATTTAATATACGGGCTCCTAGGGCTTATATGTAAATGAGCAAGCGGGGGTTCACTCTTTGAGCGGTTACATCATAGGCTTAACAACAATGACATTAGCGAAGTCTCCTAACCAACTACTCCCTGAGGCTTAAGAAGAAAGTTTCGACACTATTTAGAAGAAAGAGAACTGTGATAACTCCATCTTGCCGTCTCCAAGGATTCAATTTCTACATTATCATTGATGCTACTGTAGGTCTTGAAGAGCTTATTTTCAATAAACAGGATCTATCTTTCAAATGTTACCAGCACGTCCGTAGTGAATGGAAATTGAGGTACGCTATTGCCTGTATGATGGACAGCTGTCTCACTTCTCAATCGTACGCACCCAGGATAATATCGACCGTTCTTCTTACGTGAGTCTCAAGAGCAGCTGCCGTCCGAAAGCATACTCTACACCGTTAAAATCACCGTTGTTAGAAAGTCTTCTTTTAACAAAATATAGAATATGGTACCATCTAATAATACCGTCTGCCTCAATTTCGACTGGGTAAGAATCATCTGGTAAGTCCTCAACGTAGTCTGCAATTGACAAATGAGTGTCCACCTGCTGTCTCTCCAAGCAATTAATCCAACGAGAATCATTAGCAGAAAATTGAGGATTAACTAACACAGTTTCTCCCCAAGACGTGTTGTATAGTTCAAAGTCACTCGGCGTGAAGTTACCCATACACGAAGAAAACGTACTCAAATCTAAAGTGTTGCGATATAACGTAGCCAGCGAGGTTAAATCACCCATAATCACGTCAGGTAACTCACGTACAAACTCGGAAGTGGCCATCACGGAGGCGACTAGCCAAACAAAGGTGTGTGCAAGAATGGCAAGATTCATGACAATGCATGGTAATCTACGGGGGATTTAAATAGCAAAGGATTACCTCAACCTTTGGTATGACCCAGATGTTAGGCTTCCTTGTTGTCAAGCAGTTACGTTACGTTATAAGTGTCAGCCAACAATGGTATTGACAGCAAATATCCAAACCGTGTCATGCTAAAGAAACATTTTCATGGACGAATTACCTGCAAGACTTATTCACAAACTGGTCGGGGTACAAACATTTTGAAGCGTGTGCGTTCTCTTCAACAAACCAACAGTTCTCAGGGAGCAAATGCTCGATTCCGTGGTCTCACAGCGTTTGCTTCAGTTCTCGCTTCCGCGGGGTTCAGGATCCATCATCGCAAATAAATCACTCCTAAGCCTGGATACCTTCAAACGCATATTTTATGGCGACAAGTCTGACTTCCGGCAGTTACTATTTTTAGTATAAAATGAGCCCCCATAAGCCATCGTTACAAGATAGGACTCTAAGTCCACATGCCAGGGTAAGGGAAGTATAAGAGAATCCTTATAGGAAATTTCATATCTGCAGTTCAAATTTGGTTTCTTAATGATAGTACAACTGGAATTGCACCAATTGTGACGAATGGCAGAATATTCGTGCTGCGCACAGGACATGTCAAACTGTAGCTGAGTTCCGAATTCGTGCTAATGCTGTTCGGGGGTGGCTAACCACTCGTGTAGTTCTGAAGCAGAACTAATTCGATGGCAAGTAACCCACCAATTTGTGCTGGCGCACAGTTGCAGGTTCTGGCCCTGGTCCTCTATCTATTGATTCGCCACACTCGCCTGCCTCTCATAAAACTCCGCAATCTCATCACTCGTGGTCCCGTCCTCAATCCCTTTATCGTCTCTCAACCTGATAAATCTGGGAAACCTCAACGAGATCCCTCTCGTATAGACCCCATGAGCAGCCTTATAAATCGGACTCAAACTCAAATCAGCAACCAAAACCTCAAATAACGTGCTTGGTTCGAACCAAACGTCTGGTTTCGCACTGGTATCATAGACAATATAACTTTTTGGTACGTCTATTTCGGTGGGCTGCAATTTCTTATGTATAGCAGTCAAATCTTCGTCCGAAAACCCAGTCCCGATCTTGCACGTACTTTCATATTCCCCGGTGTCTGAGTTATACGAGGCTAACAAAAAACCCCCATAACCCCCTGTTCTCTTTCCCTTACCGTAATAACCTCCAATAACCACCAAATCTAATGAGTCACCAACCCCTGCTAAATAATCTTTTTTAAGCTTCAACCAATTACGAGACCTTTTTGACGGTTCATAGTAGCTATCATTCCCATTCAACATCTTCACCATCAAACCTTCACACAGATCCTTCACACTCTCATCCAAAAACGTCTGTAGCTCCTCCAAGTTTGACAGGTTCTTTGCCGTTGCGAATTGGAACTTGCCCTCGATTGGGGAGAGCTTCTCTTGCATGATTTTCCTTCTTTCGGCCAAAGATGAGGTGAGAAGAGATTCCCCATAGTAGAGAAGATCGAATGCAAAAACACATATTTGGACGGTAATATCTTTGGCGTCAACGTCCTTACGTTTACGGGTGGACAAGACCTGGAAAGGGAGAATTTTGTTCTTTTGGTTGTCCCAAGCAACAACCTCGCAATCCATAACAAGGGGGGTTCCTTGATTTTGGAGAAAGTCGTTGATTGTCAGTATCAAGTCGGGGTACCGCTGCGACATATCTTCGGAATTACGGGAGTATATCTTGATCGTCCCATCAGAGAGAAGATGGATTTGCGCACGTTCTCCATCGTACTTGTACTCACATGTGAACTCCTCTCCTTGGAATCTATCGAGAACTTCGGTAATACTCTTTGTGGGTTTTGCAAGCATCGGCTTTAATGGGATCCCCGGAGTAAGTTGACAGTGTTCTAGAAGGTTGAAGATTCCGTATGTGGTTGCTTTCTCGATGATCACTGCATAATTAGGAATTCTGGAGAATGCTTCCTTGATGATGTCAGCCGCTTGGGAAAGTTTTTCCGGGGTTGGTTTCCCATTTTCAAACTTCACGAACCCTTCGGCGAGTCCTATTAACACTGATTTCTCCGCTAATCCAATACGTAGTTTTCCCTCTAGAGACCTAATAAGGAATTTTGCCTCATTGGTTTTCCCATCGCATGCTGTTAACATTCTGTTGATAATGGCAATCTTTCTCAGTTGCGAATCTTTACCGGTACTTTTTGCTATCGTGGTTAGGTTTTGGAAGACGGTATCAACGTCTAATGCTGCTGGTTTAAACATGGGTCTTTGGCCCGAACGGGATTTTTGGGCAACCATACCCAAATCTCCAAGTTCCTTGTATTCCTTCTTGATTGTGGAGGTTGGACGACCATAACACTCGGAAATGGCCTTGATAAGGAGAGTCTCCCCAAGTCCTAGCTCGAGATTGGGCTCGTAATCGGGTCCAAGACGGTTGATGAAAAGGTAGGTTATTCTGGTTAGTTTGGTGGGGTTGGTGAGGAGAATTTGGTGAAAGAAGGTGGAAATGATTGTTGTTATCTTGAGACGGGAGGACTCTGATTCTATGGAATCAAGGATGGACGTGAGTGTGGCGTAAAGGATTGGAGCGGTACCAAGGTCTTTGATTTCCTTTGGTGCAAGATCATTTTTGACTTCCTTTGGCGCAAGATCATTTTTGACTTCCTTTGGCGCAAGATCCTTTTTGATCTCACTTGGGGCGGTAGCCCTAGCACTCTTCCTCGTGGAAAGACTCACACTTGTGCTAGTTGTCAAGTCCCCATCCCCTACAACAACTTCAGATTTCACTATCGCTTCCTTCCTCACCTCCACTTTATCAATGTCACTACCAATACCCTCCGTACCATCGGTCTCTGGAGTTTCTCCCTTTACGAGGGATTCCGACTCGTCCAATTTAACCTTCTTTCGAACACCCTTCGTGATGACGTGATCCTCATCATCTTCTTCAAGCTCCTTGATTCTTTTAACAGGACTCACGGTACTCTCCTTCTTTTTCAAGAGTCCATCCAATGTCTGGACTTTCTGGGATTTCTCCTTTTGGCCGAAAAATCGTCCAATTGATTGTTGTTTCTGTGCCATGGTTCGATGTGTTGATATTAGAAGCGAGATTGGTCGTTGTTTAAGAAGTTGGCACCGAAGCAAATTCATAATCTGAGATGGTTTTGTTGGACGCGTTTTGTGTGGGGGCTGACTAAGCGGGGGAAAGGTGCAGAGTAATGATAGAGGGGGTAGGAGGATGGACCAGAGTGATGGAGGGTGGGAAGTAGAAGATACCGGGGGTTAGGGTGGGACTCTACATGGGATCTTTGCCGGATTCGTTCAATTGGAAAATTTGGGTGCAAAAAGTGCGGTCAGAAACTGTACCAGGACGATTGACTGTATCGAATTTGGACTTGTTTGAGAGGAGCTGAATAAGACACGGGATAGGTACCATAGAGTAGAATGAAAGGCTCTAGGCATGGAAACATTACACCGCAATAAGACACCACCAGATTTATCCTATTCAGATTGCTGTATTCCAACTAATCTACTGAAATCGACTGTCATCGGAAGACTACCTGGGCTGAACGATTTCAAGCTCTTGTCTTCAGAATGCACCTTGCGGTGCAAAACATAATCGCTAAGGCAATTGCTACACTCCTCTCTCTCGATTTTGACCCAATGTCTCAATCACGACAAACTAGACTCTAGATCGACTTTATATTACAATATAACATACTACTTTTGACATGTATCTTAAGTGGGAATGCAGGTACGCCCCGCTACACTGCCGCCACCCAAACACCTTCGGGTCCCCTCTCTTCGTAAACATCACTGTCCACAAACAACGCCCTACCGTGATTACTATTATTCCCGAAGATTTGCTTAGCGAAGATCTCTGCTCCCAAGAAGTGCACACAGTGCCATGAGCCACCTCTCTCCTTTGGCTTCTTCCATTCCGGGAAGTATTCCGGCATCTTTGCGAGTTTTATTGAGCTTGGAACCTGGGCAATACTCGAATTATCTTCTCCCGAATCGTTGGCTTGCTGATACGACAAGATAGCGTTGTTGACGCCACCGTTACTTAACGGTTCCCTGAAAACATACTCCTCGTGGAGTTTCCTCAACACAGCCTCCTTGAGACCCTGGATCTGGAAAGTTGACCCTACGAAAATAAGGTTGTCGTAGCATTCTTGACGTTTTTCTATGTCGTGCAATTTCGACAAGGAATGGTAAATCTCCTTAGCTAACGCACTCACAAGCTTGCCAGTTCCCTGGAACCTCTCCTTACCAACAGCAATTTTGGTACCTTGAGAGTCAACAAAGCTGTTAACCTCCAACTCCTTGTTTGCCTTCGTTTCAGACTCTTCAAGAGCGTCGTCTGCAACAAGTCTTGCTACGTCCATTTCCTCATTGATGTCTGCAAAATTGTAGAACCCATCGGAATCACTTCCCAAAACCTCGTATATCCCACTAACCTTCAATTCCTCGACTTGAGCGGTGGTCAACTTTGGTAAGATTCTAGTCAACTCCTCGTTAATCAAATCACCCCCAATGTTCGTGTAGACTCCAGCATACTTAACCGCTTGATAGTTCACCACAGGAACAATTTGGGTACTGTCGCTTCCAACCTTGACAACACACGCAGTCGTGCCATTGGCGCCAAAAACAGCACCAACAGAAATATCCAAAATATTGAAAGCACTGAATTCAAGCAGCTCAACCACGTACTTGGTCACATGCTCCACCTGAGACCTGGACCAGGTCAACGATGGAGTTACCAATAACAATGGAATATGGCTTATTTGGAGGATAGGGTTGTTTTGGAGCACACTCTGAAGAATCACCTTGAGGAGATGGTTGAAAGCTGGTAAGTTGGTGATCTTCCCCTTGGAAATTGGATGTATCGCAGTGTAGTTGGAACTGGCGGTACCGTGGAATTCCAAGGTTGTTTTGTCTTGGTATACGACGGTAGGAACCTTGAATTGAGGCGGTGATAACAGATCCAGAAACCCGAAGGTGAATATGGTGGACGTGGATCCCGGACAGATCACAAGGAAGGAGTCTTCTTTGTAGAGTGGCATGCTTGGGTCTGAGGTTACTTGGTGTTGTTTTTTCAGCATGGTTTTGAGAGCACGTGACGTGAGATTCTGAGTTGGACCAGAGTAGTTCGGTTGGTAGGGGATAGAGGGCAGGTGTGGACAAGAGAGTGGGTTTTTTGGATTTGGGGGAGTTGTATTAGTTGGTTGGGAATCAAAGGAGAAGAAGATGTGGCCAAATTTACCCGATAAACTGGCGTCTTAATGAAATGTTGTTCTTGAAAGGAAGTTTGGGGATTTATTCCTATTCGGGTAGTCTACGTTACGTAAGATTTCCAAAAAGCTCCAGTGCTGGAGATTGAGCCTGTATATAAAGTGTATGGTATCAATCATTTCAGGCTATTATGCCACGGGAACCGGCAAAATGGTGTAATGTCGATGGCTCTGTAGTAATTGTTTGTGACACTTACCAGTATGGTACACCTGAAGTGGATTAGAATACTCCATTGAGTGCGTGGTTATATCTGGTCAGCTACTTACAGTGTGATGATCTCATATTGAGAAGCGGTGATCTCGAGTGAACCAGTCTGAGACCCCCAATGATAAATTGCAAGTCTTCGCGAGTCATGCTCACGCTCCCTTGAAGACGTTCCACTTAACATACTACAAATGTTGCAGCCTTGCTCACAGGGACTATTTAGATTAGGAGACAACTTTGTACATGTATAGTACGGCAGCTTGTAGTCAGCATATAATGCGGCAAGGCGTTTACCACTTACAATGCACATATTAACATGGCAACATGCAATCTAATATTACCATGGAAATCATAGCCTCCCGGGGTGAGCAGCCAACCGTGGTAGATAAAGCAATTTCAGGTAATCTCGGAAACGTTGCAGCCAGAGCAGCTGGCAAGGAACTTGTCAAAGGTGGAGTTAGTGAAGTTCTCCAATCTCCAACGCCTGCCCAGTATCCAGCCACGCAGCAAGTTCCAACCCCCCAATCTTCACCTCCTCAAACAGCTCCCACCGATTCAACCACTCAGTATGCAGCCCAACCTACCTATTACGATTATCCTAATGATGGTTCACAATTTCTATATTAATATTGCCAAGTCGTATTGTAGTAACCCTGCAGTCTCTCTGAATTAAATTATACGCTTAGTAGCTTGTACACCAAAGAATCTCACCAAGGGCAGCTTAGAGTCAACTATGATGGTTCATCACCACAGACTCTTTGTATAGAATCCCATGTGAGATATCATACTCGCACAACTTCCAATTTAACTCTCCCAGTATGATAGAGCTTGCTGAACCAAGGTATGACTAGTAACTGCGGTTATTGATACACTTTCAATCCTCGTATATGTCGTAATTACAATGCAAGGTGGGTAAAATGCAACAGAAACCTGCATATATAACAAGCGTTTTGCAGCCTAACTTTATCAAAACTTGGTTACGACACAGGGCCCATTTCTCAGCTGGAGACCAACACTTGAGTCTCCAAACATTCAGGAAGGAGTACTAACAAAGTGAAATATATCACATGTTGACAAGGCTAGCGCCAGCTGATAGGTCAGGGAACTGGATAACGTTTCTGGCTCTACCTCTTTTTTGTATTTGCAGCCAACATTCAATTTTTATGGGTAGAACAATGATGACACGATCTCGAAGCAACTGCAAGCGTATTTATGCATAGCTGGCCCTTTTCGTGTTCTCAATATCCTTGGCTTGGTGAGCTAGACTATAACACCTGGTAGTGGATCTCCGAACTTTGCAGCACTTCTCTGTGGGATATTTTAGCACCTCTCCATGGTATGGTAGTTGTCTGTAGTCACCGCGTGCCCATATTGGACTAAGAACGTTCACGTCAGTCCCCCTTCTGGAATTCACCAATACAGTCTTAGTGAGGTTAACAATGTTTACAACGTATACCGAGATTCCAGTACAAATTGGTGTTCTTCATTCACACTGCACAATCGCCAAAGAGGAACTAAAACAGCCGTACGCCTCACTAAATGTCCTAACGAACGCCTATCAATGACAAGTCTAGCCTTGTTCAATATTGCCAAAAAAAAATACTACAAATACTATCATCATAATCATGGGCAATCCAAACCAAGCAATTGATCCCCACCAAGGGTATAAATAAGACCAATTTGTTCTAAATCTCACCAACAAAAGTCAAGCTCCGTACTACCCCAAGCACTCCTCCCCGGCTGCTGCTGAATCGGGACGAAGATGCCCTTGAGAGCCTTGTAAAGGCTGCTGTTGGTGACAAATACTGGCGTGAGTATACTTCAATACAACCTTAACTTAGATGTAGATGTGATCCACTAAGGTTGTTCGTCTCCCCTTGTTTGTACCGCTGAAACCACCTAGGAAGGTCCATTGAGGTTCTTAAACTAGGCGGGTCGAAGTGGTATTAGCCAATTTGTATAGTTACTCATTGCAGTTGTTTAATCAATCCATGGGACAGATTGCAGCTGAAGTATGTCCCTACACTGCTTACTCATGCTATTTATTATGCTGTGATATATACTATACGCTGATTATCCTGGTAGTTTCGGGGTGGTAGAGCGTCCAAGTGGGTGTCCTCAGCAAAACACAGGACATAAAAGTGGCCGGCTGGATAGTGTAGGTCCTTGGGAGAGTAAAGGCCAGAGGTGTGGTTCTCGTTAATGTACGGGTCTTTTGTCAATGTTCTCTTTTGTCAATGTCGGGTCTCAATGATCTCACAGTTGGTCGTCACTGTAAGAAAATCGATTGTAGCTCACTTGAAACACTCACTCAGTAGAGTCCGCCCCCCTTTGAGTTTCCAGACCGGTAGAACAAACTAGTCGCTACGCTCCTATGTCACCCCTTTGAGTTAAGTCGCACGCTCCATGTCACTCCTTTGAGCTGAGTCGCTACGCTCCCACTCCTCTGAATTTCAAACAAACTAGTCGCTACGCTCTTATGTCACTCCTTTGAGTTAAGTCGCACGCTCCTATGTCACCCCTTTGAGTTAAGTCGCACGCTCCATGTCACTCCTTTGAGTTAAATCGCTATGCTCCCACTCCTTTGAGGCCCTCAATACATCCCGTCAGTAAACTTCACCTCGTTCACAAAAGGCAATATCTCATCCTCATCAATCTCCATCCTCTTGACCCGGGGAAAGATCTTCCTTTCCGGGTCTGGGCTTGCCCTTGGTCTGAACGGACTCACCTTCGCCTTCTCCATCGTGTTCGACCTTGCGAGATTCACAAATTGTTCTCTTTGACTATCGTTCGAAGGGGTTTTAGCAACAGAATGACGCCTTACTTCCGGTCTGAGCGACGGTCTTCTTTCATTGTTTTCATGACCATGCAAGGAAGTAACACTCTGACCATGGGTCGTAAAGGATGCAACACTCGGGGTACCATACGATAACCCGTTTGAAGGAGCTGTCTGGGACCGCTCCAACAATTTCCGTGACAAAGGAACGTTCTGTATGAATGCATCACGCTTGTCTTCACTGCGAGGACGGGGGATGGGCACGAATGGTTTAGCACCTTTGCGAGGAGCAACCCGGATCACCTCCGGTTCTTCCCTTGGAGGAACCTCCAACGGAGGATCGTGCTTCCCTTGTCTTATTTCTTCCACCTCGTCGTCTGGAAGCTCACGTTCGCTTTCGTACCCCTCTGCCTCGTCAACGATATTCTCAGCCCAACCTAGAGCTCTTCTGATGTCCCTGATTTGGAGGATTCCAAAATGCCAGAGAACCGCGGAAACAGCCGCGGTCAATACAGCGCCAATTATGCCTAGAACGATCAACGCAGCCACTATGTTTATCAAAGGATCCTTGAAGTAATACGCAAAAGCCGATGTCACCACCCCGAGAAGGAAGCTCTTTCCATCAAAAGCTTGAAGCCGTATTCTCAACGTTTGTGCTCGGGTGACTCCGTTGACTTGGATCACCGGTGGTGGTGGAGTCAGTTCACGGGATTTCTTCTTGGGAGTGCCAATCACGAAAACAGGATCGTCGTGAGTTAGGGAGGACGCACTTCCTATGGAATCCCGTCTTCTTGGTACTCCAATGATATCGTTGGAGTTTGCACGGTTGGACCGTGCCCGTGTGTTGTGTTTCTCCGGGTGTGGATTTCCTGAATGTCTTTCGTGCCTTTCATTGAGTCTTTCCCTGTCGTGTCTCTCGTATCCATACCTGTCATTCTGTACTGGGATCTCGGGGATTTCGGTGATCACATCCGGTATTTCCAAATGGCTCTCCTCTTGACGGAACACCCCATCTTTATTTTTATAGAATATGGCCACCATAGACTCGAATTACGTGAATGCTAACTTTTGCACATTCTCGCTTTTTGATCTATTGACGTCCTGCAGGTAAGAGCCAGCAGATCAGGGAATCAGGGGAGACGATACGGAATGTGAAGCAGCTTCAATCGGGTCAAGAACCCATCACCAGTCATTGCAGTATCATTACATCATTTACTTAGGTGAAGCATTACATCATTTTCTACTAGTATTGGGTATTAATCTATTGATGTGTGGATATCCCTACGAGGTATATTGCCATGAGACTATTGTGTGGGCAACACGGAGAGCATGTGGTTTGCCAGGGAGTGTAGGGAGTGTAGGGAGTGTACGAGAGTGTGGGAAAATGTAGGAGAGAGAGTACCAGAGAGTACCAGAGAGTACCAGAGAGTACCAGAGAGTACCAGAGGAGAATGTCGCCGTGTACTCTTGTGTAGTTTCTCGGTAAATGGTAGGGACAAAACCACTAGCCGTGGATTTGCCAAGATGTGGAGATTAGGTTGGGGATTAGGTTTGGCCACGGGTTACGAGCGTCATAGCGACTGGTGGCTGAGGGAGCGTAGACCACTTGGGATTGAAGGGAGCGTAGACCGCTTGGGATTGAAGGGAGCGTAGACCGCTTGGGATTGAAGGGAGCTTTGTTAGGACAGGACCGTAGCACTTTCAGGTGATTGATACACTTGGTGTGTGAGTACGCTGGTACACTGTGTGATGAGTACGCTTATTAGGAGTGCACACTTATAAGTGTACACACTGTGTGAGGAGTACGCTTAGATGTTGATTGACTCAGGATGTGCTAGATGAGTATATATTCAATATTATCAGTATTATCAATATTATCAATATTAATACCGATTCAAATTAATAACTCATCAACACTCCAATACGTGTGCTAGCTATACCCACCTTGTGGCTTTCAACCCAATACGTGTGCTAGCTATACTCACCTTGTGACTGCTTTCATCTGCGTGCGAGATTACCCCTCTTGACGTTTGACAACCATGGTAGATAGATTCGCCTTCCAACTCCCACTCTACCCAACTATCCAACTGATCTCCCAACTCCAGGAGTCTACTAATCTTCAAGAACCTCTTTTATTAAAATTACATAATATAATACAAACCCATGACTATATGACTTTGGGTTGAATTTTGCCAACCTTGTTGGTTTTAGACCCGGTGGTGTCTTATTTGGGTGGATTGGAGAATGTAGCGGTAGCTTGGTGCGTTGGGACTTTCTTCCTATCTGTGATTCGCTTCCAAGGTGGAGTAGAATAAAGCTATGTCTTCGTTGGATCATCCTGGCTCGCGCCGAAAGGCACTGAACTCTATATTTCTATATCTTTCGGATTCATTGTACCTGGTCAAGCAAATCCACCAAATGGAGCCGCGACTGTTGATGTGTTGAAACGTACTTTGCGTTTGGTCCCAGACCTAATCTTATCATCACAACGTACAACTCAAACACTACACCAAATCATTTTTTCAGATCAGTCACATCAAGTTAATAACCATCACTGCGCTCTAGACAACCTCCCTGCACTCTCGACAACCTCCCTGCGCTCTCGACAACCTCCCTGCGCTCTCGACAACCCTCACTACGTCTATTGCCCCCTTATCCTCCTCGCCAATTGAATGTCCTTCTTCATGATCGTCACCCTCTTAGCATGTATAGCACACAAATTTGTATCCTCCAACAAATGAACCAAATACGCTTCACACGCCTCCTGTAATGCCAACACAGCATTGCTCTGCCACCTGATCCCGTAATCGGCACCAATGTAAGCTTCAGCAACCTCTTTCACCAACCTGGCAAATGGAAGCTTTCTGATGAGTAACTCACTCGACTTCTGATACTGTCTGATTTCTCGTAACGCTTTGGTCCCAGGGCGGTAACGTCTCTTTATGGTCGTTCGAGATGTGGAGGTGGGTGGATCCCCCGGAAGATTGGTGTGAAGGCCGGTGGCACGGTTGGCTAGTCTGGGCATGGTTACTGGTCGATTGGTTTCCAAATTGGGTTAAAGTATATACATGGTCACGTGAACATTTGAAATGTGAGCACAGGTTATGAGAGTACATAGACGTGTCTGTAAAAGTTCACGGTGCTATTTCAGTTACTGGGAGAAAAATAAGACTGTAGCTAGAGTGGGCTCATAAATAGTCCAGAATGCAGAGTATACCGTGAATAACAGATTGATAATAGTTCAGAGTGGGAGTAGTAGAGTATACCATGAATATCAGATTGAGCATAAATAAGAGTTCAGAGTGGGAGTAGCAGAGTATACCGTGAATATCAGATTGAGCATAAATAAGAGTTCAGAGTGGGAGTATACCGTGAATATCAGATTGAGTAACACCACTCTCTCGAGACCACCTAGCGAGCACGTCATTCACTGTGTTCTCGGAGAACGTTTAAACCGGAGTTGAATAGTTCCTGAAGCAGTACAGAGGGGTGTCCTATCACTCCAATTGACGGCTATACTGATTGAACTCCCCATAACTCACCTCCATTACACCAGCAATTGCAACAACACCCGCTCGGCTGCAAATAAAACTAGCCTTCTACACGACCTCGTATTTCGTCGTAAACTCCCACTCGTATACAAAGTCTCGCCGTCGTATACAAAGTATCACCACTCGTATACAAAGCCATACCACACAACATCACATCCGTACCTTCATCACATCCGTACCTTCATCACATTAATGTCGTGTGTATGCTATTCACCTAGTTGTAAGGTCTACCCCAAAACCCTCGCAGTCAAAAACGTGCCGCACACGACCCGCAACTATCCAGCGTCCAACTGAAATTCCAGCCAAAACCCTCCAAACCTACAACATGTCTCACTATCAAACCAACGGTAAGGCGCTTTCGCAAACTGCCATCTACCAACAGAAATTGAAACGAGGAGTTTACACTTCACCAAGTGTTGCCTCAATTGGAGTTGATTCGTCCGCTTCCGATACCGCTGCATTACTTGCAGCAACCACCGACCTTACAGTCAAACCAGCCTACGAGAGAGTTGTTGCCAAAGAAGCTCAAACCGCCGCATTAGCAGCCAGGCAAAACAACGTCAAGGCTTGGTCCAGAGACGGTACGGATGTCTACGCAGATGCTGCCGCAATTGCTAGTGTAAGAACAAACACCATGACAAGCCAATCCAGTGCAAACAGCGCAAGTGGTCCGCTTGGGGTTCCTGCGTATAACAACGATACCCTTTTCAACCGTGCCACCTCCAACTCCACCCACTCATTAAGCACTCGTATCAATCCTGAAAAGGATGTCATGAGAAGTGGTATCAGTACCGATAAGAAGAGTTCCGGAAGTTTGAATATCGGGAAGATCACTCAGGTTGCTAAACAAAACAGTACCAAGAGTTTGAATTCGAGATTCAATCCGGAATTGGATTACAGGTCTGGGTTACCAGGAACAACCTCTTTGGCAGGACAAGGTGCGGCTGCTGCGTTGAATGAATTCAAGCATGGTTCCGGCTACTCCAACGAAGTTTCCGCTCAACGTAGAACCCAAACCCTTGCTACTGACTTTGTTGATGCCAGATTAATGGCCGCAGCCAATGCTGCAGCCCAAGAACGTCTCAAGTCCATTTCGACCTCCTCCAATGCTGATTTCAGAGCCCAGGCCGTTCAATATGCCTCTGCTTTAGCAATTGCTCAAAAGAACTCCGACGAAAGAGTCAGACAAAACAAACTCGGGCTTATTGAGCTTGGTGGTGGAGCCACCATCTTACTGTCTGAATTGAATGCTTTGGCCAGCCAAATTGTTGCTCCTGTTTTGGCCGATATCGGTGTCAAAGCTAACGCCCAAAGGGACCTTGACCAAGCTGCCAGGGACAGACAAGCGGAATTAACTAAGTTGCATGCTAGACATAAGCAAGAAGTAATCGAGGCTAAAGCCGTTGAAAAGGCGGAATTGGAAGCTGCAAAGAGACAAAGATCCGCAGAGAACGAAGAAAGAAAGAAGGGTGAAGATACCGCCTTGGAAGAACATAAGACCGAAAGAGGTAACATCTTGCTTACTAAAAAGGAAGAATTTGAAGCCTTGAAGGTTGAACAAGCCGCCGCTAGAGATGTCCTCATCAAGGAAAACTCCGATAATACCGCCAGAATCTTGGAAGAAGAAACCGCCTTGAAAAAAGAGCGTAAGGACGAACTCGACGCTTTGCAGGCAGAGAAGGATGAGGAGATCAAGCCAATTTTGGATGAGTTAGCCGAAGAAACGTCCAAATTGGCAACCTTAACCGACACCCACGATCAACTTGCGGAAGAAGTAGCAGCCGCTGAAAAACTCAACAACGACTACGAGCTTAAAATCAAGGAGTTAGAGGAATTGTTGGAATCAACCAAATCCGAGATTGAAACTTACACTCGCGACCTTGAAGAATCCACAATCGAGCACGAGACCACCTCCAAGGACCTTACCGAGTTGGAGGCTGTGGCTGCTGAAGAAGCCAAGAAGTACGAAGATACTGACGCTGAACTTGAACAGAAATTGGCCGAATTGGCTACCCAACACGCCTCGTACTTGAACGAGAAATCAACAAAGAAGGAAGTTATCCTTAAGGAACTCGATGACCAAGTCAAGGACGAACACAAGATCAACGCCGAATTACCGGAACATTTGCAGTCCGAGGTGAACGAAAAGAAAATCAAAGATACAGGGTCATTATTCTCCCACGAGGAACCGGAAGTACCAGAACCGGTTATCCCTGAACCGGTCGCGACCCCTGTCGCTGTTCCAAGACAAGCACCTCCGAAGGTGGCAGAAAAGAAGAGACAAAGTGGTTTCCGCAGATTGAGCACCATTTTCAGATCCAAGAAGAAGGAAATCCAAGTTGGGGTCGAACAATTGAAAGCAGTGAAGGTTGAACTGAAGAAGGAGTTGAAGAAGGAGTTGGACGGTGAGTCAGTCAAGCCAGCGAAGCCGGTGGCTCTTGATTCGGTGAAATCGGAGGTTTCAACAGGCTCCGGGGGGGTTAAACCGGTTGCTTCCAGGGGTGCGAGTGAGTATACTGACTTGGCTAGCTTGAGCACCGGGGGGAAAAACGGAGCGGGGGTTTTTAAGGAGGAGATCTAGGGTCGTCACGTACCTTCCTAGGATGGTATCACCTGAAAGCCTGATTATGAAAGTCTCTATTTGAGTCGTATCCAGTCCGAGCTTCTAGTCACCTCCTGGTTCCGAGTATGCCCCTCAGTGGTACTACATAGCAAAACTTTTTAGTGCGTCCTTCTAGACCTCGTCGAGTGTTGAGAATGGTTTGTATAGTTTTATTTTGTTATTGTTTTGATTTGTAGGAGCAGCGCCGTGTACACCGCCAGCGTCGTGAACACCGCCAGCGCAGCGGTGGTGTTAACGCTGGAGACAGTAAGTACTCCAAAGCAAACGTGTGAGACTAGACTTTGCAACTGGCAGTAAAGTGTGGAGTCTGGCAATTCAGACCTAAACCGCGGGACGGAGTGCGTTCAGAGAGCAACTAGGAGCTGTGTTTGCGTAGTTGACTGCTTACTGCTTAGTTGACTGCTTACTGCTTAGTTGACTGCTTACTGCTTAGTTGACTGCTTAGTTGACTGGCTGCATAGCTGGACTGACTGCTTGAAGAATGACTGCTTGAAGAACTGGCTGCTTTGAACTATCTGCTTTCACGAACGTGGTTGTACCAGGTGTTCTGACTACCTGTAATATAAAGAGCTAACCAATCCTGAGGTGCAATCACTCCATCTGCCTCTTAATTCCTACCTCCTCTTCCAATTCACTAAGCTTTCCTCACACGCTATGTCTACTCACACGCTATGTCTACTCACACGCTATGTCTACTCACACGCTATGTCTACTCACACGCTATGTCTATGTTACGCTCTTAACCTGTTTCACGTGACTATCTCTATCAAAATCTTGGTACCAATTTTTCAGACACCACCATGAGTACCTTACGTAGTATCTTCACAACCCTTAACTTCAAAACAGCAGAAGCTTCTGATGAGTACATAACCCGTCGGAAGAAGCAAACGGTGTTATTTATGACTGCCGCTGCAGTGACCATTTTTGCATCCAGATTTGCATACAAATCAACCATTACAAGGCAATATGTGCCGACTCTCTTCCAAGGGAACCATTCACCTCCCTTGAGTTACAATTTCACAACCGATGCAGCGGCCGCAGTTGGTGCGGGGACTTTATTATGTGGTAGCGTGAGTTCGATGGTGATATTCGGCAGTTGTTGGATAATGGATGTCAGTACATTCGCGGAGTTCGGCTGGAGGATGAAGGGTTTGATGGGGGGGTATGAGAATCAGAAAATGTTGAGTGAGATGGAGATGGACGAGGAAAGCAGGGAGATTCAAGATGGATTGAATGACATTTTGGAAGGGAGGTATGATTTTGACGACGACAGCGAAGTTAGCAAGAACTGAGTGACTAGAACAGCGTGCGATATCTGTGAGGAGTCACACAATGAGCAACGCAAGGTTTGTTTGGAACTTCTTAGGCGTGAAAGCTTATCCGTGTGACGTGAGTTGAACAAGCTGATTTCAGCTCAAATATCGCCAGCTCACTTCTGATCGACTCACACTTTATAATTTTGAACAGTGTTGACATACCTCACAAATTGGTCATGATATGTAGGCAATCTAGTAGATCAAAATTGATCCATGGTTCCACTTGATCAGGATATGAGTAGTACTCTATCTGTTTCACATTGTATATCAGGCTAGGTAGAAATCCGTGTATATAGAAATACAATTTCAAATTGACGAATGTAAGCTGTGTATCTATTCTGACGCGTTGAGCAGTAATTGATCTGTCATAACTGATCCACATTTGATGAAGGCTTCAAAATGCTAGGAAACTGCCAGTCAAAAACTGCCAAGGTACAAATCACAACCAAATTACCACCCCGAATCCCACTAAAGTCCACCCCGACCACCCCGACTCCACTTAAGTCTTCCTCCCTCTCCATGGCTGGCGCAAATCTGAACATCACGTGACCACATACTCTCACCTCCAAAATGACCTCTACCAAACCCACCGCAGTCCAACCACCATGCCACGTCTTGAAGAATGGGAAATCAAAAAGTATTGGGAGATCTTTCAAGGATTGAAACCAACCAATAACAAACTTTCCGGGGAGCAAGTTTCTCCTGTTTTGAAGAATTCCAGATTGAGTCAACAACAACTATCCAAAATATGGGAGTTATCCGATATAGACAATGATGGTAATCTTGATTTTGAAGAGTTTTGTATTACCATGAGAATCATTTTCGATCTTGTCAATGGCAGTATTTCGGAAATCCCCGAAAACTTACCTCAATGGTTGGTACCATCTAGTAAGGCCCATTTAATTGAAGCAAATGAGGCTGTAGGGAGAGGTAATAATAACGGGAATATTCCCGAAGATGACGCTAATTTCGATGAAGAATTAACCCTCAGTGACGATTTTGATTGGTACATACTGCCAACAGATCGTCAGACCTATGAAAGTATCTATAATAGTAATGGAGATAATTATGGTAGAGTTCGCTTTGAAAGCTTGAATGGGCTTTATAGTACTTTGAAAAAGGTTCCTGAATCAGAGGTATCGTCAGCATGGAATTTGATCAATCCGAAATCGTTTGAAACGATAGATAAAGATCAAGTTTTGGTGTTTTTGCATATTCTCAATCAAAGAGAAAATGGGAAAAGAATTCCAAGAGGAGTACCAGCAAGCTTAAGAGCCACATTCAGTAAAGAAGCGCCTAGTTATGATTTGAGAGGAACTTCATTCTCAGGTCCATCTACTGGGAACGGAACTGGAACCGGCGGTTCCTCGAAAGACTCGAATGGCTTCACAGGCTATCTCTCACAAATAGGCCAAGGAAGTAATACAAGAGGTACTGATTTCAGTTCTACTGAAGGTACCGATTGGGAGGAGGTCAGATTAAGAAGAGAATTGACGGAATTGGAAGGCTTATTAAGTAAGGTGAAGAAAGAGGTCAAGACAGATAATAATGATTTGGTGAGGTATGAATTCGAACAATTGTTGAAATACAAACAAGGCGTTAAACCGGAGAGCGACTTGGGTGGAGTAAAGAACGATGTTGATTTGATTGAGAGTCAGGTGGATTCTTTGAGGGAGTTTTTGGGCGAGAAGAGCAGGGAGTTGGAGGTATTGAGAGCGCAAGTGAACTAGCACTAGCGAGGTAGAGGGAAGCGATACCGAGTTCGTGAGAGGACTGCGAATACCAAAAGTTCAGCAACAGAGAAGTTGTGATACTCCCAAGCTTTAGCGATATGTAGGTAGACCGAAGGATATAACAAGAAGAGATACCTCTTGGTGAGAAGTGTGTAGGTAATAGCGAGGAGCATAATTGATAGTAAACGATTCCCAAGTCAGAGAATTCAGGTTATGGGTTGACCTGGTACATTTGTATAGCACTAAGTTTCTCAAATAGAAGATATCTTAGAACAGCGTAGATGGATTAGAAACTGTAAACAGTCTCCACTCTACAAGCACAACTCCGTTGTATCATTATTATCAGAGACTAATTTATATACGAGTACCACTCATTCGTTTGCCACGATCCAGGCTCATACAAATTTATAAACAGCCTTCTACATCACTCAAGTTGTGGTGCAAACCTCTCTGTGTGTTCCCTTGGTTCCCTACAGAAATAATCCTAATCTATTGTATTCAGTATATAAGACAATGTTAAAGACTTTGTCATTTTAACGTCGTTAGTGCATTTTCTGGATGACTTACCAAAGTTTGATAGCAAGGTGTAGAAATTGCGACAGAAGGTCCGGCGAGGCCATATTTGCCTGTGGCATTCCTTAGTGAAATTCAGGAAATGTTGGTTCACCGATAATTCACCGCAGCCTCAACTATGGAGTAGTAAGAAATACTCGGATGATCTATAGTCAACTTAAGTACTCCTACAAAGTACTCACTCCGGTTCGCTCACTTCTTCTCTTCCACAACTTCCTCCTTAGGAGTAGGAAGCTTGAAGTTCTCCGGGGTGTCGTCTCTTCCTTCTCCAACCTGCTCCCAAACACTGCTACCAACAGTGAAATTCCTCCATGCTTGAGTCAATTCCAAAGGCTCGTAAACCACTCTCTTCTTTTCCTCGTCATATCTAACCTCGGTGAACCCAGTGGTTGGGAAATCCTTTCTTAATGGATGACCTTCGAAACCATAATCGGTCATAATTCTTCTTAAATCAGGGTGGCCTTCGAAGAAGATTCCAAAGAGATCGTATGTTTCTCTTTCAAACCAGTTGGTACCGGCGAAAATCGGAACGACCGATGGAATAGCACTGGTTTCGTCAGCATAAGTCTTCACTCTTATTCTACTATTATATCTTACAGATAACATATTATATACCACATCGAATCTGTTTGTTCTGGAAGGGTAGTCGGCGGCAGTTACGTCCATACATTGTTTGAATTGAGAAGATGTATGGTTCTTTAAGAACACCATGACAGGACGTACTGCGGATGGTGCAATGTAGATGGTGAGCTCATCTTTCCAAACAGAAAATTGTTGGATATATTTTGGAAGACACGCCATGACATAGGTACCGAATTTATGGAGCTCTTCAACTTGTTCGGTGTATTTATCGGCTGGGTTAACAAGTGGAACATGAATGTCGGTTGGGGTTCTTCTTGGAAGCGAATTCAAGTCAAGGAGTTCTTCTTCCGATGAATAAGAACGAACGGATTTGACAAGTGGGGATCTCAAAAGAGTTCCACTCTTTTGGACGGTTCTCATGGAAACACTTCCCCTACTGATGGCTCTACTCTTGATTGAAGATAACATCGTGGTGGTAATTCTGTCTCTCTCATTGGTGAGAATTTGGCTTGTATTTTTCAGGTCGTGTGCGGGAGAAAAATCGTATAGGATAGAGAGCGTTTGCAGTGCTTGGAGATTAAGAGGGTTGGAGTGATTATCACCTTTCAGATTTGGTATATTGCATATCAATGGCGTATCTCTTGCTTATCACTAGAAATATCACTGCGTATCACTAGGCAAATCACTATTTATCACTAGGCATATCACGCCTACCACTAGGCAAATCACTATTTATCACTACTTCTGGTTGAATAAATAGAAAACTAGTTAGATGTGGAGTACTTTGTTTTAGAATTGGAGAGATGCTACCCTATTAAGTATGTTATCTTCACGGATATCGAGCCAAAAATGGTATATTGTAGATCTACTGACTTCTTTACCAGTTCATAATGAGATAAGTAGATCCGAGTATTTCTGTCATCATGGTTGTGTTGTTCAGTTTTGCAACGTTGCAGATAAATCAATTTGCAGCCATCTGTTATGAAGTCGAGACACGGTGCGACTAACACTCAAGAGGCATTTCTGGATAAGATCTTCCATAGTACTCCGAGTCTATTGAAGTCGAGTTGACAAAGATAGTGACTCAGATCAGTACCCTTTTTAACGAATCCCCTTCCATGGTAAGCCTCCAAATAAGCCATGTCACGTTTTTATCTTATCAGCACAAACCGGTCCATTTGCTTCTGATAATGTTTACGCTGTCGAAGGACTATACAGTGAAACTTGTGGTTGTTTCTTTATTGTGGTGTTTTTCAGTTATGTCAATTGGGATGCAGTCGGTGGGCGAGAATGCTTGATTGGCTCACTAGTACCTATGTTTCACATAACTACCAGACGCAAATGCAACTGTGATGATACCGAATATTTTTGCAGATTCTCAGATTGAGAGAAATTCTACAAAGATCGTCTGGTAGCTGTTTTGGTAAGCTGTTACAGTGTAATCTTATCATACGCTATTTCCAATTCAGGCACGTTAATTTCGACATCGTGTTAAAATGTTAAAATGCTGTGGAAATGCTCAACTCTATAAGTACACGATCTACTTACTGGTTTCATATCCAGACTAATCTTGCACCTTCCTCACGAATTTTATAATCGTCTTCTCAACGTCACTTAAACTTTCGTATTTCATCCTAAATAAGGCTAATTTAACTAAGGTAACACAATAAATATGAACACGCACAAATCTTAATGATAATACACAGATTGAATCTTATGCAGAGATGGTAACCACAATTAGGAAACCTTATCCAAGATGTAGCTAAAGCTATAATGAAGAATTTGATACCAGAGATTCACAATATACCACTGTCAAACTCCACTTTTTATGCGTAATAATCATCGATATCATCGGAATAACCAAATGCCCCGAAGATCCATCGTTCTCCTCGAACACTATCAGCTTCAAGATCTGGATGACGTGTCTTTACCAGTTTCACATTCACAATGGGTCCGCCTTGGTACCATACGATGACGTTTAGTAGCCCTTGGAGATGATTGAAATACAGATTGGGTGACGATTGACATGATCTTATTAGCGTGTTATGAGTTTTGATTCATTGGGTGCAAAATCAGATGTGTTAGTTGGACAATGTACTTCGAAAACCCGGCCATTCCGGTGTAGCATCATTACTCGAGTCTTGGAAGTGGTGTGAAACGATTGACCACCACAAATGCGAATTCTAATTAGTCTGTTTATTTATTAATACTTATCACGATAAGTGAACCTCTCTGATGCTACCAAGTACCTCTCTGATGCTACCGAATATAACCCCTCCATACCCAATAACGTCTCAAATAGCCTCTCCAATAACCTCTAACAACCCACAAACTCTCCATCCCATCGTGCTGAATAGTTGTGACCTCGCGGGGAGCTCCACCAAAACCTTCGATGGATTTTGAGTGAGAAACAACCCAAAAAACAACATGGAAGACAACAAGAAGAAACGTAAAAGACGAAGTTATAGTTGTGCATCATGTAAACAGCTTAAGATCAAATGTGATTTGATGACTCCATGTCTGAGTTGTATCAAGTTCAAGAGGGTGGAAAAATGTTTGGCAAATCCACCACGTCCTCCAAGTAAAGACGAACTAGACAAAATTCATCATAGGAAACAAAGGTTTACTAGCCCCAGCGATAGGAGTGAGCGTGGAAGCAGTATCCTGAGTGTAGGTAGCGATCGAACTAAAAGAACTACAGAAAGACTTTCCGATCATGTTATCCCGGAAGAAATGGTGCATCTGATAATACCTATCAGCTACGGACAAAATGGAAGGTCTCATGGACAATCCGTGGAGTCGTTTGGGCATGCATCTGGAACCTCTGGAACATCTCCTGCGGGATTATCTCCTCTGGGAGTGTCACCGTTGGCAGTATCTCCAAATGGTTTCCAATCTCCCGATTTCAAATTCCAAAACGGATTTACATCTCCAAATAGTTTCCAATCCCATGGCACTGGGCAGGTCCCAGTCCAAATCACACGTCCACTACCTGCATTTAATCAAGTTAATGTTGCACATACCCATCCACAATTCACTGAAAATGCGTATGTATTACCAAACTTGCCGGTCCGTAGTATGTCCAGCATTTCCAGTATTTCTGGAGTACCCGGTATCCCTAGCATTCCTGTAACACCTCATGTGCCCGGAACTGTCATTCTCCCGGGAATACCAAATACAAGAACTCCCCTGACTTCACTGGGTACTTCCCTGGTTAAAGTGTCTCCTGCAACTTACCCATATAATGCACATCAAAACCTCTCCAACTTCCTTCCAAATGGAATCCTGCATTCCGTGGATGAAAACCTTCATTTTGCCATCTACGGAGATACCCTCCCACCCGTTCATTTACTTTATTCATCAAGACAATCAATAATGTCTTACGAGAATATCCAAGCTACAAAAATTAAAATCAAACTAACTTCGATAGAAGTACAGAAAATCAAAGCATTACTACCATCGTTCGAAAGACTTGTCTACCTTGTTTCATTATACGTCAAATCAGAATACGTTTATGTATTGTATTTTTGGGATATTGAAAGTGCCATCAATATTACCAGATCATTCTACGATGACCTCAAATCAGCAGAAGGCGGATATACCTTGAACTTGATTGAAATACGTACATTAAGTTTGATGTTCTTATGTATGGCCGTTGGTTCATTGTTCGAAGGTGTACTTGGAGGTGGATCTACTGGAGTTCCGAGTCCAATCACAGAAATCCTATCTGAACCACCAGAAATAGCTGAAGTGGTTGGATGTGTTGATTTCTTAAGTATGTCGAAATTCCTCAAATTGAAAATAATACGACATGACAAACTTTCCGATACGTTATACTTGATCAAGTGGTATTTGACAATCAAGATTTATTACGTATATCATAATCAAATCGTTGAAAATTACATGGAATACAATGCCATGCTTAATTACGTCCTACTTAATGAGAACTTCATGAAGATGATCTTACTAGGAAAAGATGACTATCCAGATACTGAAGATTTCAAGGTGATAGCACTGCATTGGATTCAAGTCAGACTTGTGGAAGTGGAATTATCCTTTTTCCTGTATAAAGGCACTCTTATGGCTCTGGATCTGCTTAAACTGACTATCTTACCACATCAAGGTTTGCTTGATGTCGTCTACGGTAAGAATTTTGCAAACATTCCTGATAGTTTGTCAAGATTTTTACCTCAAATTTGGGGCTTATATTATAGACGTACAACCATGTCTGATTATTCGGAAGAAACAGGTTCGACTCCAATTGCAAGACTCGTACTGTCATATTTGAATCTTTATGCGGATTTGCTTAAATTGCTTCGTTCCGAGAATAAAGTGTTCGAGTTGCAGGTGTCAAGAGGCTTAACTCCGTTGGACGAAACTGCACTTAGCCTTTTGTTACGCAATGTTGTTGCGTTGGAACTTTTTGTTAGATGGTTATCATTTATACGACTTGAGAAAGGCTATTTTGCAAGTTTACGATATTTGCTGTATGTTGCCACGATGCAGAATGTTTTTGCTCAATTTCATGTAATGGATGCTGCACATGGTGGGGGGTTGTTGAAGGTAATTGCAGAGAAGTATAGGTATTATTTCTTGAGACCGTTTTATGCTGCTCTTATTTATCAAGGTGTTTACTTGGTGGTGTTGGAAAAATATGTCACTAGGGAGGAGATTATAGATAATTCAGGAAAAGTCAACATCAACAAGTTATACACCCACACATTGAATCAATTTTTGGCGACTGTTAGAGTGGTTACCTCACTGGATACTCTCTTGGATCGTACTAGAATGTATAGTCGAACGGCAGATGCCACCAGAGAGATAGCAACATATTTGTTGAAATGTGATAGTACAGGTAAAGGTAAAGAAACCAACTGGGAGACGGCGTTTGACTTTTTAACTAGAAGGTCGATGTCTAGTATTATCGACACTCAATTTGGTTCTAGGCCCACACTACAGGCGTATGTTGAGAAGGTTGCTGAATGTTTTACTCATGTGAGGGAAAGTAGTGGTCCGGATAAGGTGACTGGTACTGTAGAGTTTGGAGAGAGATTGGTGGCGAGTTTGAGGAATGGAATCTGGGGGTTCGATTTTGATGAGAGGGTGGTTAGGGAGTATATGCAGGGGCACTTGTGAGCTTGCGAGCTTGTAACCCCTCCGAGTAAGCTGCGAGCTTGTAGACCCTCCGAGTAAGCTGCGAGCTTGTAACCCCTCCGAGTAAGCTGCGAGCTTGTAAACCCTCCGAGTAAGCTGCGAGCTTGTAAACCCTTCGAGTAAGTTGCGAGCTTGCGAGAATATATGAGGGGCGTACTTTTTAAGAAGTCATCGACATAATAACTGTTGCGTGGAGTATTCGCTCCCCGATTGTCAAACAAACGACGAGACTTCACCATAGAAGTCGAGAACTGGGACTAAATCTAAGACCCTCTTGTCAATTGGTGAGATTTTCAACCGAGAAATACGACACCCAAAAAATGGTTGCGAAATGTAAAGACGCCGATGGTGAGTTCTAAGTAAGCCTTCGGTTTCTCATGCATCGCACTATCACCGCCAGGTTATCACGTTCTATAGCTCACGATCATGCTTAAGAACTAGCACAATGAGTCGCTTTACCACTAATCAGAGGGAAGTCGCTTTACCACTAATCAGAGGGAAGGAGGTAAATTCCGGATGTATGTTTGTAAAATCTGATTCATATATGATCATCATCAGTATTCTGTAGTATAACATATAACAACCATGTCATTCGTTTCAGTACTTCTACTTAATATATGTTTATAGTGGATAATACTTTATTCTCACCTCTTAAAGCTCCCCCTATGTCTCCGCTTAGTGTGCTTAGAACATTTTATTCTGAACAAAATATTTATCTAATTCGCCCAAAGTGAACATTACGGAGTTGGAGCCTAGGTTGCCGATTTGCAATCTGCATAGATGGGCCGACTCGAGGTATGCTTAGACTTACGACTTTATCGGACTAATAGTAAATCTCTATGCCTAACAGTTTTACCACCCTTCTGAAGTATGATTGGAGTCCTAGTTGCATGGTTGAATGAGTTCATAATCGTATTTGGTAAAAAGTCAGATTCCATGTTGATACGCAGATCCCAAAAATAACCACTAGAAGCTGATGCTGTTTAACAGATACTTGGAGTAATGGTTTATTGAAGTCATCGGGAACACATTGTTTTCTTCCGTATATTTCGGTATACCTACTTAAAAAGTATTAATAGTAAGGATATTAATAGCAACACATGAATGAAATGATACTATGGATGGTATAGCTGATGTATTAATATATTATCGTTGTATTTACTACCAATAGCTATAGTATCCAATTGGATAAGAAATACTGATAAGGTTGAAAGGTACAAACTTAATAACATGAATGTGTAAATTTCGGTGCCCCTCAAGAAATCTTAATCAAGATGTGTAAATTTCGGTGCCCCTCAAGAAATCTTAATCAAGATGGGAAAATTCCTAAATTGTCAAGCCTGTGGTAATATGCCACTGATATGCGATTGATTGCCACACTCAATGGTCCATTTCTATATATGAACCTCTGTTGTATTGATAGATTCTCGATTGGATGGTTAAACCTCACGTCAGTTGATTACAGTCTTTGAATTGAATATTACAGTCTTTGAATCACCGTCAGATGAATATACAGTCTTTGAATTCGCCTCAGTTGAACATTACAGTCTCGAGTGCTGCAATGCTCTCCGATGTTAGCATAGCAACTCGTCACGAAGTAATAAATGTTGGGCGTCCATTTGCCTCACCAGATTTAAAGTGCACCCCACACAGACTAATCAGTGTAAACTGTTGAGTCGATATTCATATTCCCCTCTGGCTGCCAAGGTCACTCTGACTACCTCGTATATATTATCAGTCGCATGCTTCAACTAATCAGCTGCAGCCAAATGGAGCCTCTTATGAGTCTTAGTAAGACTTTGACAAACCTTAATTTGTAAGGTTCTCGCTTGTAACCATAGAGATAACAAATACGGAATTGATAAGCCTCGACAATTGGTCCTTGATCAGATCAAGGACTAATTATTAATCTTTGCAATAGCTTATATTGTTCTATAGACATCAATTGATGTAACATTCATACAACAGGTCAATTTGTAGCATGCAATCCTACCCCACATGGTAATTTATCATATCGGCAAATTATGCAGCGGTGCTTTGTAAATTAATGACTAATTGCGCTGTGGTTAGGTACCATAGAACACAGTTCTGCACCTCCATTTATCTCCGCTTTAGCTCTTAAGAATCTTCCATCATAGGCTTAGATTGAGAGTGTCTTACGAATGGCAACTTGACTCGAAATGCCAATATATTCTTCGTATGGATGGCTGCAAAACAACCAAAACGGGCTCAACTTCAATAGTCAAGAAATATCCGCTATCCAGCAAGATCTTCAATTACACCAACGGGGTTTTCAATAACCTCCTTTAAACCCCTAAATTTGCTCTTGATTATGATATCTCGTAGGTAGCCGAAAACGGAAAATTAAACGCATACATACAGGGACAATAGACGCAAGAAGGCATTGAGAATGTTCTAAATGTTGAAGATAACCAGCACGGCAGTGGTGGGTCATGGCTTGAAAGTTCTAGAACGTATCTGGAGCTTAAAGTTTCCTGTGATTTGCGTTGTCAGACAACTCCTCACCGCAATCTCGCTCTCAATTATCACAACTTCGTCTTAAATTCTCCCACGGGCATAAGTGATACTTGCCAAGAATTCCATATGGTTAGGTGCTTGCATGTACTTCGTAAGCTAGAATTCGTAAACTTCTTTGTTCCTGTCCAATCTGCAGGCGCTCATATTTTGTTACCTATATATACCGATAATTTGGTAATCGGAATCAGCAACGAAAAATGAAAATCACTCAGTTAAGCTTATTGGCATGTTTCCTTGTGCAAGGGACTCTTTGCGAATATCTTAACGTGGAATTCAATAAACTTAGAGGTACAAGAGGTTTGGATGTGACTACTAGAAACAAGCGTGGGCCTCATTTTGCTAAGAGAGACGGACTGGCAGAAATGGTTCTCATGAATGAAGATACGTTTTACGTAGCTCAGTTGTACATTGGTAGTAACGAAGATTTGTCTAGTGTTGACATTGATACGGGGTCAAGTGACTTGTGGGTTATGGATTCAAATGTTCTTTGTGAGTATTCTCTGTATAAAAGAGAGCTCTCACCGGGGGAAGTCCGGAGAGAGCTCCTGGGAGAACAGTTGGGCAACGCTCGCAGACAACTCTTAAAGGGGAAGTCGAGCGAAGCCCGGAGAGAACTTGCTGGAGAATCATTGGAAGGTGCAAACGTCCACAATGAAAGAGCAGAATTCGACACGCCTATCGAGGTCAACCTCCCTTTCCGCAGAAGACACACCAACAAACGCGCAATTGCTAACGTGGACAAGAGAGCAACTTCCAGTGGTTTGTCCCCTTCAGTTTCTGCAGACATATTGTCTCTCTTGGGACCCATTGCAACGGGAGACAATGCGGCTTGTCTCCAATATGGTTCCTTCGATCTGGAATCATCAACCAGTTACCAAACGAACGGGTCTGAGTTTTTCATTACCTACGGTGATGGCAGTGCATCTTTAGGAGTATATGGTACTGACACCGTTAAATTTGGAGATTTTAGTATACCCGATTTTGTTTTTGCAACCGTCAATGACACGTCCAACAATTTAGGGATACTTGGAATTGGGCACAAGGCATTAGAAGCATCGTATACCCCAATTCAAGGAGGATCTCAATATGACAATTTTGTATTCCGTCTTAAATCGGAGGGAATCATTAATAAGGCTTTATTCTCTGTTTTCCTCAATAATTTTAATGCAGAAGAAGGTTCCGTTCTTTTTGGTGCAGTAGACCAAGCAAAATACGATGGCGATCTTGTCACTCTTCCGATGGTAAATGCAGGAGCTCTGTTGGGTTACACCACTGCAGCAGAAAATACAATTGTGCTCGATTCAATTTCTTTCAGTGGTGGTGGAGCTGACACTGTCATATCAAATACCCCTGTAGCAGCATTATTCGATACGGGGGCTACTGCGTGTTACCTATATGCTGACCAACTCAAGGCAATTGGTGAAGCTTATGGTGGTGAATATTCATCAGATGCGGGAGTTTATATCGTTCCATGTTATGATTCCTCAAACAAGACAACTATTGATTTTGAGTTCTCCGGTCATACTTTTCAATTCCACATCAATGATTTTGTGTCTTTTGCCGATGAGACCGAGACTCAATGTTACCTTGCTCTTTTCGAACAACCAGAAGGATTACCAATCTCTCTTGGAGATAGTGTCATACAGAATTTGTATGTTGTTTATGATTATGATGATCAAGAGATCTCATTGGCTAACGCTGTATACACCAATGATACGAATATTCAGGTAGTTAGTCTGACTATCCCAGGTGCGGTGAAAGCTCAAGATTACAGCTCCACTTCTTTTAGTATAAAATCTTTAAGCTTAAAAAGAACTCCTACAACTGTCCCTACAAGCCATGCAACTCTGGGACCACGGACTGAGGAAACTGCAGGAGGTCCAAGGGGTTCGTCCAGGAGTGCAAGTAGGGGTGGATCCGCCACAACAACACGTTCAACTAGAGGTGGATCGACAGGTGGAGCAGCAAATTCACCAACAGATGGAGCAACAGATTCACCAACAGATGGAACAACAGATGGAGCTCCAACTGATTCACCAGCTGAAAAACCATCTGGAACAACAGGTAAACCTGAACCAAGTCATCCTGCCGGTCCAGGATCTTCAAGCTCGCCCAACGGACCTCCTCCAACAACTACAAGAAAAAATTCGAGTACCAAAGTTGCTGGTGGTTTTGCTGTCGTTATAAGTATGTTGGCCTGGATCATTATTGCTTGATCAGAACATTATAGGTAAATTATGACTTTGTTTGTAGTGGTTTTTTATTTCAGATAGGTGTGAGCAGAGTCATTCGATTAACTGATGTGTACTAAATAGTTAACTATTGAAAGAATTCTCAAATACACGCTACCTGCCACTGATTGGCACAGCTTGTATTAAGATCGACAAACCAAAAAGTTAAGCTATAATCAATCGTCAATACCCATAAATTACTCATTAAAACCTCGTCTCTCAAACCGCAAACCACAAGTTGTTTTAATGTGCGTTCATTGTAAAATATGTTTGCTGTAAATTAGTTGATTTCCCAGCGTCGTTGCTTTAAACTAGTCTAGGGGTATATCCACCACCTTTGAACAGCCCAATCCAATCCACACACAGCATATTTCACGTAAAGTCTGGTTATGCAGACACGTTTAAGTAGTGGTCAAAACTCAATAAAACTTATTGATACAGAAAACAAATAGAAATAATCAACGAAGTAAGCATAATCTACGAGATTACTACAAGGAAAATACTCAGTATAAATGGCTGCAAATATCAACTTAAGCCGTTCTGAATAAACCAAGTAAATGGAAGCAGATACAATGGAAGTAAGAAATTATCATAAATGCAAGCCAATCACTACAAGACGTGAGATTGCGAGGTCCAAGAATCACCGCTATTTTGCCAGGCTATGCAGTTTAACTAATGTAATTGGACTAAATTACATAACCCTCCGTACCTGATGTCACTTTAAAGGGATCGATGTAACATGAATTGTTTCATGTAAGAGCTTTAGATTTCCCATAGCACGGAATGATTGCCGTGGCCCTCCGTAGGACATACCCATTGAATTATCCGGTACTGATCGTAGGGTCACCTGTTAAGTATTTCTACTGGAATTAACCCTTCCTGCCCATTCCTTCTCAACTATCACGGCTGGATTAACACTTCCTGCCTATTCTCAACTTCAATCACGGCTGGAGTAACACTTCCTGCCTACTCCTATCTCTACCTGTTACAACTTTCTATTGCAACTATCACTTTGCCTCCACTGCCACGCAAAAAACGCCCTACAAAAAAAGCCCTTCAAACCCCCATTATTCCCAGGGTTCAAACCAATCTCCAACTTTAACTAATTAGCTCCACGAGGTTAAAAATAGCGCCTAGAGATGGTTGACCAATCAGTAGAGCCAAATTGGGTTTATTATAGGGTGTATCAGATTCTTGGGGTGACATTGAGATGGTTCATATGAAATTCTTACCGATACGACATTGATGTCATATAACATTCATATCATACAACATTGCGATATAACATTCATATCATACAACATTGCGAAATAACATTCATATCATATGACATTTCGATATAACATTCATATCATATGACATTTCTATATAACATATAACATTCATATCACATAACATTTCGACAACATTCATATAACATTTCGATATAACATTCGTATCATCGTGCTCATATGGTCATTGTTACTACATTATTCTCCAACTTTGCTTGAATCAACTCTAATTACACCCAGATTCCATACTCTCGGTACGTGTCAAAGACGGATGCAATCTGCTCCAGTAGCATTGCCTAGACCCTCGTAATCGCTGATCGTTCCGTATTAGGCCCGCTAAATGTAAACAAGTCTCCCCCACTCTTGCACGTGACCAAGTGTATGTATACAGATCAATACGCAACAAACAACTCCATGAGACTTCTATTCCTCCAGACTCTCCTTGCGGTTGCTAGTGCTGTTATAACCGTCAACTTTGACGTTCAAAGGAATGGTGGTGACCTTTCCAAACGATCTGGAAGCGTTTTGATTGATTTAGCCAATCAGAATGTCTATTACACAACAAATATAACCCTTGGATCTCAAAAGGAACTAATTCAGGTTGTTGTTGACACTGGCTCTTCAGACTTGTGGGTTATGGCTGATGATGTTGATTGTCATGGCAATTCACAGAGGAGATCAATTCTTGACAGCCGCGAACTTGAGACCGTAGTTGAAAAAAGAGCCACCGATCTGACTGATACAAGAGATGACAATTCTGATTGTACAGTAAACGGATCGTTCAATTCGGACGACTCAACGTCATATAAAAGTAATGGAACCGACTTTGACATCAAATATGGAGATGGTTCCAATTCACTTGGAACTTGGGGAACCGATGATCTTGTTATATCAAACATCTCCATTCCTGCTTATTCATTTGCAGTTGTGAATCAAACTACCAATCCACAAGGGATCCTTGGAATTGGGTTTAGTCAATTTGAATCATCATATACTGCTAACAAGGTAACTTACGATAACCTTCCAATTAGATTGAAACAAGCGGGAGCCATCGATAAAGCTGCCTTTTCATTGTATCTTAACGAAGAAAATGCACAGAGTGGAACTATTTTATTTGGAGCTGTAGATCATGCCAAATATACCGGTGATCTCATTACTGTTCCTATCGTAAATATTGATTCTCATCTTGGTTTTACAGAACCAGTTGAGTATGCAGTTGTGGTTAATTCTGTCAGTTTGAATATTGGTGGCAACAACTTAACCATTTTTGATACCCCACAAGCAGCTTTATTAGATACTGGAGCTACGTTGTCATATTTCCCAAAAGATGCTTTCGATGCTCTTGGAAAAGGACTCGGTGGTTATTATTCCGCTAGTGACAAAGCTTATATTGTGCCATGTCCTAGTCTCCAGAATCAGTCAACCATTAGCATCAATTTTTCGGGGAATACTGTTTTCGTTCCGATTGTAGATTTGATCATGCCAACAGACTCTACAGGTGCTCTTTGTTATATGGGAGTGTATGAGCAAACCTCAAGTTTGTCAATCACTCTTGGTGATAACATCTTAAGAAGATTGTACGTAGTTTATGATATTGATGATTTGGAGTTGTCAATAGCTCCGGTTGTCTACACAGATGACACGGACATTGAACTTATCGGAAGTAGTGTTCCGGGAGCAGTCAAGGCTGCTCAGTACAGTTCGAGCTCCTTTAGTCAGCCAAACCCTAAATCGACGGTGAACGTCCGTTCGACGGTGGAGGTTCGCTCGACGGTTGGATCTAGTAGTCTGAGCAGTCAGAGTGGTCTGAGTCTGAGCAGTCAGAGTGGTCTGAGTCTGAGCAGTCAGAGTGGACTGAGTCTGAGCAGTCAGAGCAGTGGTAGTCAAAGTAGTCTGAGTGTTCTGACTAATAGTGGAAGTTCGCAAAGTGGAAGTTCGCAAAGTGGAAGTACTGGAAGTACGAATTCAGAATCAAGTTCCGGCACATCTGACGGTTCTGGTTCCACAACTGATGGAGCGTCAGGGTCGGCTTCTGCTGCATCAAGTTCAACAGCAGCACCTAGTTCAGAGAGTGTATCAAAAAAATCTTCAGGGGTCAAGATCAGTGGTGGGTTTTTGTTTGCTTTTAGTTTCATAGTTGGGGTTCTTCGTTTGTAGCTGGAGCGTTGTGTGGTTATCATGATACGTATTGACAATACCTGTCCCGCTGCTCACATAAAGGTCACTCTACCGTACTATCACACTTCTGGTTCATAGAATCCATTCATTATTTAGATTATGCACCTCTCTTCGGGTGCAAAAAATGACATTCCTGTGAATGTTGAATATATAGAATAAAGAGATAGGCATATAATAAAGTGGGTACTGAAAAAACTAGTTGTTGCATTGGCAGTTACCATCGCGATCGAAATGTAATCCAGAGTAGGATCGAATTGAGGTTTTAGTCGTAGTTTGAGGATAATTTCTGATTTTCATATGTCAGTGGTGGGCCAAAACCACTGCTCCAAGATGTGGAGGCCAAAACCACTGCTCCGTGATGTAGGGTATTTGTCTATCGAAGATAATACCAATACCTTGTCGATGATTAGATTGTCAAAATGTACCGTAGTATGAAGTGAATTGTAAATATGAGGTGCTGTGCCACTGTGTCACTTGGTTGATCTCATGTAGTTGTTCTGTTTATCATGAAGATGATAAGGACTCTTCAAAGTTTACAGGGCATTCATTCTCCATCGTGAGGAATCACAGATTATATGCCTTGGTGCTGACAGAATTGAAGGTCAGATGATGTAGATTGCAGCTCTCAATGGCAACCAAATGACCACGCAAGTAAATTGCAGGTCACTTGGCTTGCTTAGAAACACCGTGACTCTCAACCTTTAGTTGCCACAAACCAACCTTCGACCGTGAAACTTCTTGTACTGATTTCAACAGGCGTTCTCTATACGAAATATTGCGCCTATATCCAACTACCAGAGTGTACCGATTAAACAACTTGTGTTTGAAACAATGACCTTCCAAGATGTTTTTGCACCCATTGTTGAGCTTGGGGCAGTACCCCCGATATACATGATATTGAAGAGGGTTGGAGCAGTTGAGAAGGGAGGGGGGATGGACGAGGGAGTCGGGGAGATGCTTAGGCATACCTATTCTTCCGGTTCATCGTATGGGGATCGGAGGGCTGTGCAAGTCTACTCTGCCTTACATACATGCATTTTTAGTCGTACCGCTTCACCAGCCATGGGGTACTTAAAGGATATCTCGTAACCGACTTCACCCCCAAAAAGTCCTGAGGTGTTCTCTGCAAGTTATACAATTGTTCAGATTCCAAGATATTCCTTAGATTGCGAATGGGGCGGAATTGGAGATAAAGCTTGGGAATCGCCATCGGTGTACTCGCGGAATTCAAATGCACGTCCGAATTCTCCGTGGCTTCACACCGTGCTGCAACCATAGCCACATTGATTACCGGTGTGCTGTAGCTTCTTCACGTCAAATCTATTATTGTGAAGATAAGTGCTGATTCGGAATGCCTCTTAGAATTGGTCATCGTGAGAAGCCATACCTGAAAGAAGCAAGCGGGGAAATCAGTTCTACAGAATCTACTGATGTGGAGGTTGACCGACTCAAGAGCATCGGGTTTCACTCAAGTGCATCGGGTTTTCCTCTTATATTCTAATAATCGCCTAAGATTAACAGTAAACTTTAGTCACATATACAAAGCACTCAGGAAACCCCCAGAATATCCCACCTCCCACCTCCCTCTTATAGACCATTTAATGTTTTGCAACCAATCCTTAGTCACACCTAAAAAATATCCCATAGCCCCAAGTAAGCCTTTATGCACCTACTTTACAAAATCCCTCCGTGCAACCAAGGTCAGGAGGGCCGGAATTGGATAAGATTTCAGATACATAGGAAAAAGGCACGGAGTGTCTTGGTGGAGAAACGAAGGTGCTTTATCATTAGCATCAGACAACTTTTACCGTATCACTTCGAAATCCCTCTAAATCGTCTATCGCACCCCCTCCCCCATACTCCTGACAGCAATGATCTACGATGACATAATCTCACATACTCCGAGTGACTACAATATATCGCTCAACCTCAGATGCTCGTTATGCTGCAAGTTGAGCAGCTTCATAAAGCATTTACCATTCTTGCACATACATCCTCCAAACTCTTCAGTCAGGTCAAAACAAGTCATGACTGTGACTTCTATAAATATCATTTCCGACCGAGATCCGGTCTTCTATCCCTCACAAGTCATTTATTTCCGAGGCTTCCCGAGACTTTTTCGGTTTTCGTGCGCGGCCAAGCCAACCCACAGCCTACCAAGTATTTATACCTTTCACATCCCGACTTCTTCTTCCATCAACGATGAAATTCTCGAGTCTTACCCTTATTGGCGGATACTTAAGTGCTGTGGTTCTTGCCGATGCTGGTTATCAATCGATTGATTTCAACGTTTACAGAGGAAATTCAAGAAAAGACGTAATCAATAAAGACACCTCAGATGGATTCTTTGTGCAGAAGAGAGATAAGAGAGATGGCCTGGTCACTATGATATTGCAGAATAAGCAAACATTTTATTTGACAACGTTGTCGATGGGGTCGAATTCCCAACTGAATGGGGTGTTGGTGGATACTGGTAGTAGTGATTTATGGATCATGGGAAGCAATATCAATTGTGGGGCCAGCTCCAAGAGAAGTAATACCGAAAGCTTCGAAAAGAAGAGTTTGGCGGGCGAAGCGTTCGATGATGGGGCGTTGGAGAGTGACAGATTTCACAGAAGTTTCGAAGATGGGTCACGTGATGTAGCCAGCAAGAGGGGGATTATCATTGATGTTGCTCCTAGTCTTAGAGAGAGGGATATCCACATAGATGCTGCTCCTAGTCTTAGACAGAGAGATATCCACATAGATGCTGCTCCTAGTCTTAGACAGAGAGATATCCACATAGATGCTGCGCCAGGTTCTAGAGACAAATCCACACGTCAAGTTGGAGAAAAACATATCATAGAAAATCGTGACGATGACGCCACTCCAACGTCCGCAGACGCTCCTTCGTCTTCTAACAAAGATATTGCATCTATGATTGCCTCCCTTCAATCCCAATTCGGAGGATCTACCCCAACCGGTTCTGGTCCTGGGGCCGTGGGTGGTGGAGGAAGCGGTTCTGGCTCTGGTTCCAACGCATGCACCCAATACGGTTCATTCAATACGGGAGCTTCTTCTTCCTTCAAGAGAAACAACTCAGCCACTGCATTCAAAATTCAATATGCCGACGGTACCGACGCTGTTGGTACCTGGGGTACTGATGACATCGTAGTGGGTAACACCACCGTCAACAACCTTTCATTTGCCGTAGTCAATGAAACCTCATCCGATGTAGGAGTTCTTGGAATTGGGCTTCCCGGATTAGAAACAACCTTTTCCAGAAGTGGAGGTGGTAGTTACCAATATGAAAATCTTCCTATCAAGATGAGAAACCAAGGACTCATCAACAAAAACGTATACTCGTTATACCTTGGGAATGCCAATTCTCAGTCTGGAACCATTCTCTTTGGTGCCCTTGATCATGCCAAATACTCAGGACAATTAACTACTGTACCGATTATCAACACACAGGTAGCAATGGGATACAATACTGCCATCAGATTGGAAATCGTCGTGGATTCGATCACCCTCCAATCTCCAAGTACCAACGCCACCATCACCTCGAACCTGTATGCCGCGTTATTAGATACAGGTTCGACCTTATCCTATTTCCCGCCTGCTTTGTTGACCAAGTTGGCGAGCACATTAGGTGCCACATTTTCCAGCCAGTTCAATTCGTACCTCATGAGTTGTCCAACATCTAAAAATCAATTCTCCTTGGCTATCAACTTCAGTGGTAAGGTGATTAATGTGCCAATGTCTAGTATTTTATTACCTGTTGATTCTGCTAATTCCCAATGTTACCTTGCCATTTTACCTCAACAAGGTAGTTACATCTTATTTGGTGACAATATATTAAGAAGCGCTTATGTTGTGTATGATTTGGATGATTTGGAAATTTCATTGGCTCAAGTGAACTACACAAACGATAGTGATATTGAGGGTATCACCAGTACTGTTCCAAGTGCTGTCAGAGCAGCTAGTTATAGTGCTACCGGATTAAGTAGTGGAAGTGAATCCAGTGCTACTGGAACTGTAAATATTGGTAGTGGTGGAGGTAAGTCGAGTAATGGAGTAAGAGTTGGTGTGAGTCTTGGGGCTGTGATCGTGATGATTATTGGGTTTGTAACTGCATTGTAAGCAGAGCTAGCACGATGCTAATTCAATGAGCAGTTGAGGCGAGCACTTTGCAATTTGTTGGCAACCTTACAGGAAACCCTAACTTGTCAGGGCTCTCCTGAGCTAAGACCTAATATTCAATTCATCTGCGAAGTCAAACTTTGAATTGAAAAGGCTTTGAAATCTTCCCATCTTCGAGTTCTAGGTGCTCTCAGAAGTGTACTGATACCACCTCGGTTGTTTCATAAAAAACGGTCTTCCATGTATGCCACAATCTTTATAGATGTATAGAGATCAATAAAATGAATCTAATAATTGTAGAGATCAACAGTGATAATTGTAGATACAATGATCCAGAGAGATGTTGAAGGGTGGCAGGAGACATGAGATATTTAGGGTAGGAGTGATAAACCCATTTAGGTGAGTGATACACATTTAGGAGAGTGATACACACAAGGAGAGTGATACACATTTAGGAGAGCGATACACATTTAGGAGGATACACATTTAGGAGAGTGATGAGCACAATGTGAACACCAACCAGGTATTGTATATGATCCCCAAACCCTCCATTGGAGCCTACAATCTTTATACTCGTTCAGATCTTCAGGATCCTATAATCCTCACACTCGTTCAGATCTTCAGGATTCCGTTCAAATCCTTAAACATCTCATACACGACGAACCTCTGTATTGCTTGAGCCTCGTATAAAATCAACCTAGAAAGTTCTTTTATTTGAAGTTGGTGGGTATCATAAGTGATACTAAATTTGAGTATTTGCAGCATGTCTCGTAATGGGTTTTCAAAGATAGTGCTATGAACGTTAATAATTGAATAGTCTTTCAGCAAATTCCTTGCTGTGCTTGGATGACAGGTTGTCTGTATTGTCTGTATTTGCAGCAACGATGTAACCACACAGGGACAAGATAACGCTATATTTACAGAATACCAGCGTAATCAAATGTACCTACAACAGCCTCAAAAGCACGACTGCTTACATCTGTAGCTCTACTTGTAGCTCCATCTCTGTAGCCCTGTAGCTCCATCAGTAGCTCTATCTTGTAATACTCACATCAGTATGTTGTGTATTCTGCACTCGGCAAAATAGGACAATCCTTTGGTCCAAACTTAATACCGTGAGACGGTACATTTGAAGCCAACCCTTGAAAATCCAGTAAGGAAATTGTGATCTCATGATCAACGCTTTTCAACTTTACTACACAACAGCTCTGGGGAGTGAGCTTTATTTGAGCAAATTGAATCCCAAGGGAAATTGACACCCGATGTATACCACGGAACACCAACCATTTTTGCTTAACTACATCGGGTAACTTTGGAGAGGACGGGGCTTCTGAGCTTCAATGGCTTCAATGGGGTCTCGCTACCTTGATTATGTGCGTGGCTAATCTTGTGTCAAGTTTGGGGCAATCAATCAAGCTCCAAAATATACCCCACTTGACCAGACGACTCCCCATTCTTAATTAAAACCCAAAACCATCCTCTTGCAACTTCATACTGTCCCTCCCAAGCCCTTATTTTCTCGGATAAAATTAGAAAACGATTTAGTCTTTCCAAGCCACCAGTATGTGCATATTACCGCCATAATGTAGTACTAAGTACGTGATTGTTCCGTGTGACATTTGGTTGTGATTCTTGACATTGACAGTTGAGGCAGTCCCACTGTATTTCCAAAATCGGCTACACATAGTAAGCCAATTCGGAAAATCTCCAACTCGGAAAATCTCTACATAAATCTAGGACAAACTCGGATAATCTTTCCAATGCAAGCAAATTAGTAAAGCGCAATCAAGCGTTTAGGAGCGTTCCCAAATCAGTTCAACACCAAGTACTTGTGTGGTTCTTCCAAAATTCTAAAATGAAACCAGCATGTCTTCGCGTAGGTGTGGATTCCAAAATAAGAGGCAATATTTGCACACATTGGGCAATTATGTTGCAGTCTTCGTTTCCGAGCGAGGCTTTTCTACAAGGGCTTTGTTGATAACGTCACAAGTACCACCAACACACTACTGGTGTTTCTTGTAGTAGAGAACACTTGAATGTGTTTATGATTGTCCTGGTTTCTCCTTTTCGAACCTCTTCATATTGAAAAATTATGCATGAGAAAATGCGAGAAGTTATTTTGCATCCATTTTGGTGCAATAGAGTTACCCCAGCTTTCTGAAAGGGGTAATTGAAATATCATGGATACGATACTTGGTGTGGCATCAGGTCGTCTTCGAAGTGAAGCTGATTCAAGTTGCACAATGCCTCCTCTTTTGAGAACCCTTTCTTGCTCTCTTAACAACATTTGCAGCACTCGGACCGGAGACTTTTAAGGCATTCAAGCTCCTTGACGATACGATGTGAAACAAAGTGCACCCTCCACACCGTACAGTGAACGGCAATGCATTGTCTTTCGTGCCGTGAAACGTTTTCTGTCAAGGATAATCCACACCAAATATGCCGTATAGTTATATCCCCGAGAGAGGCTTGTATTTGGCTTGACAAACTGCGGGATTTTTGGCTGCAAATATAAATAGGGTACTTTCAAAGTTCAATTTGGAACATCTTCACAGCTTAGCAAGCATGACAATTTTGGAAATCTTCACCATCTTGGTGTTCTACTTCCAAGTCTTTACAACTCCAGTAAACGCATCCAAATTCAGACGCTCTGATATCACCCAGAGGGAAAACCACACCGGTATAAAGTTGGGTTTCAACGTCACCCATGGTAAGAAGTCCTCCTCGTCACGTTTATCTCGTCCTGACGATTCAGATTACTTGGGATTGTCAGCTTACTATGCTAACCTTGCCAAAAAACCCACTAATCCAGTCGTTTTAAACTTGACTAATACTGGATTCTATCTTAGTTCAACGGTTGGTTTTGGAAGTAACAATGAACCAGCAACAATCCTCCTTGATACCGGAAGTTCTGATTTATGGGTCACAGCGTCAGACGCAGCCTGCTTATTGACTTATTCTGGTGAGTCCCATGACTACTGCTTAGATTTCGGGACATTTGCTTACAAAGAAAGTACCACTGCAAAAAACCTTAGTCAAACATTTGCATCCGGTTATGATCAAGGAACTTTCGTGCTGGGAGACATGTATCAAGATACGATCAGTTTAGGAGGTCAATCATTCGAAGGAATTAACTTTGCATTGGGGACAGTAAGTTCAACCACTCCAAATATCTTCGGTATTGGTTTTGTTGGCAATGAGGCTGCAAATCCAAGATATTCAAACTTCCCCTTACAATTGTACCAACAAGGTTACATTGAAGATTACTATTATTCTATATATTTGGACAATCCAAATGCGACAACAGGCACAATTCTTTTTGGTGGAATTGACACATCAAGATATTCGGGAGAAATCATTTACCTTCCACTATTCAATAATGCAACCACGCTGTTACAAATTGATGGATACGGTTCCGGTAATACAACTTTCCAGTATCAAGAAGATATTTTGGTGGATACTGGAACAACCTATACTGGACTTTCTCCTCCGCTGGTGCAATATATTGCATCTTTATATGGTAATTCGACTTTGAATCAAGATTATGGTCTTTATCAAGTGTGGGAAGTCCCAACTGGGACTCTTGAAATTCAGTTTGGGGCCGTGAATGTGTCTGTTCCTTTAAGTGGATTGGTAGGAAGTATCTACGACCAAAACTTGAACGCGATTCCCGGGCAGTTTTTGTTGGTAATTCCTGGAGGCCTGGTTTTGGGGTTGAACTTTTTACGGTGGGTGTACACGGTTTTTGATTTGGGGAACGAACAGATTGGGTTTGCTCAAGCAGCGTGGTAGACAGAGAGCAGAGAGGAGCGTAGCGACTCTCTGTAAAACTTAGAGGAGCGCAGCGACTCTCTGTAAAACTTAGAGGAGCGCAGCGACTCTCTGTAAAACTTAGAGGAGCGTAGCGACACTCTGTAAAACTTAGAGGAGCGTAGCGACACTCTGTAAAACTTAGAGGAGCGTAGCGACACTCTGTGACTTATCAGCTTTCTAAAACTTAAGCACGTAGCGACTCTCTGTGAATTCCAGCTTTCTAAAACTTAAGAACGTAGCGACTCTCTGTGATTTCCAAACTAAGAACGTAGCGACTCTCTGCGATTTCCAAACTAAGAACGTAGCGACTCTCTGTGATTCCAAAATAAGAACGTAGCTTCTCTCTGGAATTCCAAATTCCTAAAACGCTCTGAATTCCCTCCAATAAGGAGATCACCCCAGGAAGTCTCTCTGAGTTTACGCTATCAAAGATCGAAGTCAATTGTTCCATTTTGCAACTGTGGTTGCAGGTAACGTGACTTCATTGATCCATCACCATCGCTCAACTAGAACCCACACCTTATATCTGACTCGAAAGAGTTCTTTAGCGTCAATAGTCGTCAGTACATTATCTTGCCCTACTCTTTGCAATTGTCTGTCGTTGATATCCTTTCCATATCTAATTTCGATCGCACTGCTTTCTCGCGATAGTCGTCGCTGGAGTAGCAGTTAAATGTAGGGATCTTGTGATGAACATCTGCAAGATTTGTTCAGTGTTTGAACAGTACACTCCTTGGTAGAGTCGCTACGTTTCACACTCTCAAGAATCTCTATATCATACTATTTCGTGATTTTGCATCCCGTTACCGGAGTCAAGTTCATAAGCATATTCGTGTCCTGCATGCAGCATGTGATTTCACTTAACGAGATCTCCCCACGATACTTCTAGGACCACGGTAGTGTAACTATTGTCACTACAGAACTGAAGCCCGTGAAAGTCTTCGTTGTAGCTGCACCTCCTGTACCTGCTGTACTTTCTGTACTTGCTGTACTTGCTGTACTTGCTGTCAACCAACTACAACAACTCTCATGGCTTATGAATGCCAACACAAACCTATCCTAACCACAACGGTGTTATTACAGTGTCACCTCCCTGTAGCACCACACCACTCCCTGCTTTTCCACCCCCAGTTCGATTCCTGCGGTAAAACCCTGATTCGCTCCCTCCAGATTGTTGTCGCACCTTACTAAGCGTCAAGGAATAATTAGTGATCACTCTTCTTTAACATGCCTAGTGATAATGAACCAGATGACCCGGCACCACCTTCACAGCCTCCGTCATCGTCAAACGAAGAACAACGTGACGTAGGCGGGATATTTGATAGATTCGTTGATAATTTTCTAGGCTTAAGAAGGGGTAGAAACGAAGGAAGGAGTTTAGTTATACCCGTAAGGTATGAACAACCAAGTTCAAGTACAAATCCAACCGAAGCGGCAGCAGGTTCAGTTAACCCATCTGAAATATCTGGCTCCACTGATGTGGGTGATGCCGGCTCAACGGTCCCTACCGTTACAACAGCCCCAACTAATACTGGTCCAAACTTGATCAATGATCTAGGCGGTATCGGCTCCAATAACAATCGAGCTCCTCCTGATACTTCTGGAACCGATATTCCTCCAGCAACACCAACTGAACACCGCACAATCATAATCACCGTCAATTTCGTATTTTCCGACTCAAATAATCCCCAAAATCCAAACCGTCAAGGCTCACTTATAATGTCCTTACCGAATAACCCTCTGAATAGGGATCCCAGAGCTATACAAGAATTTATACGGTTGGCTACTCAAATGGCTTATTCCAGTATCCTCAATGATTTGGATAAAGAGCAAGGTATTACGTTGAAGAAATTCAATGGATTCCCCGGAGTCAAAGACGGTGAGTGCGAGAAGCAATGTCCTATCTGTTTCGAGGAATATAAGCTGTTGAAGAGAGGGCTCAGAGATGAAAACGAGGTTAGTAAGAGAAAATGCACCAAGGAACCCATTGCATTGTCAGTCGATGAAACTGTATCAATCCCTGTTGTGACTCCAGATGTGATACCTTCTGCTCACCAACCAGCCACCGCCGCCAACAGCGACCTATTGTCACTCGGGACCATACCCATAATACCCGGAGCAACCATCCGTCCAATTTTAATACCCTCGTTAAATACTGCAACTATTCCATCGGCCGAAACACTCATCCCACTGGGACTTCCATTGAACCCCGAGAGACCCACTGCCCCAGCTAATCCCGACGATGTTTTGCTCTCCTCTGTGACGACCGCCTTTTCACACATTCCAATCAAAATGCCTTGTGGTCATGTCTTTGGTAAATCATGCCTCTTTGAATGGCTCAAAACAAAAGCTACATGTCCGTTGTGTCGTGCATCAGTTGCGGAACAAAGGTCTAGAACAACTTTACCTGCTGAAAGCATACATCTAGTACCTGATTTGGGAGCTCCACAAGCCGTCCCTGATCGTACTGCAAGACCTACTGAATCGGAAAACTCGGCGCTTTCTTATATACTCGCTTATTTAAGACGCCGTGGTAATGGTGCTGGAATTACTGGGATTCCAATTCCACCACAGGCCACTCCAAGTGTCAGCACAACTCCAACAGGAACTCCAACTACTACTCCAACCGTAGTTGGGACCTCTGTTCCTGGATTCACTAGTGCAGAAGGGATTTCTGGACTAAATAGCCAAGGTGAAGGCGTTTCAGGTCTCTCTAGCCTTGCTCCTTCATTTAGCACGTTCGGTTCTGGGAGTTTTGTAGCAGGTAACACTTTAGGTACAAGTGCAGCCACTTTTACGGAAGGTCTGTTTGGATTACTTCCGACTGGTGTGGCGTCAAGAAGGACGCCCTCGGGAGTGGTTACCACATCTACCGATCTGACGGAGTCAGCAAATGAGATTTTGGATTTCTTGAATTTGCAGAATTTGGTAGGGGACACTGGTGGTGCAGCAGGAAGTGAAGCTGGAGAAGGAAACGGAGAAGCAGAGCATAACGGTAATAATGCAGAATAATTAGGTATAGCATTTAAGATTAATTAGGAGCATTGATAGATAATAGATTAGGAGTTTTCGGTTGTAGGTTCACGAAGTACACGAAGTGTACGAAGTGTACGAAGTGTAAGAAGTGTACGGTGTAAGGAGTGTACGAAGTGGGTCCAATTTGTATTGCTCGACGAGGGGTGTATTCTGGATACTATTTTTCATTTTACTTTGAAGGGTGTTGTAAAGAATGCAATGTGATTCCCGTGTGTTTTATTATTTTATCTAGTGGTTACTTAAGAGTATAACGTGCAAACTACGCCATATGCGGTGGTGAATCTATAAATTGCAAGCTTATCCACGAGTTAGTAGTACAGATTTCGAGCAGTATGACTGGCAATTGAATATTCCGAATGAACACTTCAACCATGCTCGTATTCTGGAGTTGATCAACCAAAAAACTTCTTATATTTCCTCCTCTCCGCCTCCTTCTCCTTCTCGACCAACCCCTCGGTCCTTTCCAACTCCCTCTTTATTCCCAAGTCTTCCGGCAACAAGGCATTAGCCAATTTAAGCTCCACCAAAGCATCTTTGAACTTCTTCAATTCCACCAAGGAGCTTCCTTTTCTGAAGCGCCCCTTGGCTTGTTCTTGTTTGGACAACACGTCCATATCAAGCAAGAATTCAGAATACTTCAATGCTCTCTCAAAGTTCTTCAATTGTAAGTTTACCAATGATAAGTTCAAATATAATTTCTTCTTCAATTCGGTGTACTTTGCAAACCATTCCGGTTCTGCATCCTGGTCAGGCATGAAATCCATCACATACCTTAAACTTTTTATATACTTGAACAGTGCATCCGTCTTCTTGCCGCTCTTGAAGAGAATTGTAGCACTTTCTTTAATGACTTCGGCAGCTTTCAATACGCTTTCTGTAGATTCCTTATCGATGTGAATATCATCATCGGGGTATTCTTCGTATATATCCCCCCCTATTGGATCATAGGAGGCATTGAAGATTGGAATCTCCATACCTTCTGTAAATACCCCACAGTCAACTATGACAACCTCCTCCTCAGGCACTTTAGCTTTGGAAACCTTCACTCTCTCTATCTCTCTAACAACACTCTTACCATGAATCACTCTACCGAAAACAGTATGCTTACCTAACAAATGAGGCTGCACATCGGTGGCTATGAAAAATTGACTTCCATTTGCATCAACATCTCCATTATTGGCCATACAAACAGAAAATGGAAATATTTCACAATTCAAGTTCTCGCCCTTTATTAACCCTCCTGCTAAGGTCTGGTTGTCCCCACCTAGCTTCTCCAAATCTATAGCCCCACTTTTTCCATATTTGATATCACCCAGTTGCACGACAAAGTTCTTGATAACTCTATGAAATATCGTATTCTTGAGCGGTCCTCTAATAAGTTCCTCAAAGTTGGCACAACTCAATGGGGAGTTGTACGTGTCAAGTTCAATGACTATACGTCCAAGAGGTTTCTCGGAGATTTCTATATCAAGGAATACAGACATGAGTTTGATGAATCTTTCTGAAAAATTGTAAATTTTAGCTAGAAATTGAAAAAGTTTGAAATCGATGTGGAGGCGTACGAAAATACGAGAATTTGTTAACTTTTAATTAACTAAGGTAAATCAGACCGAGAAGAACGAGCCTGAGGAGTTTGAGAGTGAAATATTTGGTTTCGATAGAGTTATCATGGGTGCCTGCTCCCTGTAGTTAATACATTGATCACGTAATCAAAATTATAGCGCAGTGGACTTTTTTTGGACTTTCGAGGTTCATTTCCCAGAGAAGCAGAAATTGGGAAACAAGCTATTGGGAAACAAGCTCTTGCCATTTCTCACTTCCAATAGTGATTTAAACATAAGTAACATCCTCGTAGCCTGCAGACTTAAATACGGGTCACCATTTTTGAACGTCACGTGATTGAAACTTTACATTGGCCTGCCTCACCAAATGGCCCTAGGCGTTACTTTAGCCAGACCAACATGCTCAAACTACAAGCACGGAGACTATCAACCCTACACAATTCGCTAGAGAATGTGAACGCCCTACTTGAGCTGGCTGATAGATCATCCTACATCCTTGCGCAATACATCCCCGAACCAGCAAGAAATACGTTCCTAGCCATAAGAGCATTCAATCTTGAGGTCAACAAGATCAATGATGCGGTCGGATCGAAGATGTCCTCAACCACGGGGATTTCGTCCTCTGACATGAAGTTCAAATTTTGGAGTGATCAGATAGAAAAGGTTTTCGAAGGAAAAGAGGTGAATGAGCCAATTGGAGTTTTACTTCAAGACGGGTTAAAAAAAGGCTTGAATTTGGAGGTGGATTATTTCTTGAAGTTCCTTCAAACAAGGAAGAAGTTCTTGAAAGATAGAAGGTTTGGGACAGTGAACGACATTTGTTCTTATGGTGAGGGAACATACAGTCAATTGAACTATGCGACTCAAGCCGTACTACTCCTGCCTGGGATACTGCCCAGCGTCATCGATTTGTTGGAAGGATCAACCAAATTACAGAGTAAGGTTAGTGACATTTCCGCGCACATTGGTCAAGCAACTTCAATAGGTGCTATGATTTTGGGTGCAAATTATTATGCCAGTAGAAACCATATCACTTTGCCTGTTGATTTGATGACGAAGTTTGATTTGTCTCAAGAAGAGTTTTTAAGGTTGAATCAGGGCCATATCAAGGAAAAAGAGGAGATTGAGCTTGTTAAGGAAAAGTTGAAGAGTGTTGTTTACGAGACTGCAGTGGTTGCAAATGATCACATTATAACTGCTAGACTGAAGTTGAAAAGTTCCCAAGATGAGATCGCCGAGATTGTAAAGGAAAGGAAAGACTTTCAGAAAAGGAAATGGAAGAAGAACCTTCCAGATGTGATATTCACTCCTTTTATGGTGGGGATCCCAACGGTGTTGTATTTGCAAAAGTTGGAGAAGTTTGATTTCGATGTTTTGCATCCGAAATTGAGAGAGAAGGAGTGGAGGCTAGCTTGGGTGAGTTTCAGGGACTATTATTCCAGGAGGATATAATTAGCGCGAGTACCGAGTCCTCTCGCTGGAGCTTGAGTTCTTCTCGTTGGCGTTGAGTCCATTTCGCTTGGAGGGTGAGTCCCTCCCGTTGAATGTTGAGTTCTTCTCGTTGAGTCCGCTTCACTTGGTGGAGGTTGAGTCTCCCGTTGGAGCTTAAGTGCTTCTCGTTGGGGTTGAGTCCGTTTCACTTGGTGGAGGTTGAGTCCCTCCAGTTGGATGTTGAGTGCTTCTAGTTGGACGTTGAGTGCTTCTCGTTGGGGTTTGGTGGATGTTAAAGTCCGCTTGAATCCTCACTTAATGGAGTTGAAGTGCATCCATCCCCATTGTACGGGCTAACGTCAAAACCGTTGGTTAGACGAAGGTTCAACTCCAAGCGACTCTCGGTGAATAGCCGACGAACGAGTTGAGTGTCGGAGCAAGTGTACGGTTTGTTTGATGTGAGAATTTTGACTGTGTATGGTCAAATAAATATCTAACAAGTGATATTTCTGGCCAATAGACAGACACAAGAATTGAATCGAGTACTATGAAGACTTCATGGCCAGTACCAATGAAATCAGCGATCAGACTGGAGAATTACAAGATACAGCTTCTTCATACTGGTAGGTGGTGTTGGGTCTATCTGTTGATGGTCAATATCCCTTAGGCAGAAATTGATTGCACGAGGATCTCCCAAACTACCCAAAATTGCTTGCAACTAATTCAACATTGTACAACTTTCCTATTGTCCTCTTTTATAACCACAGTATTATTTGCGATAAATAATGCGTCAGTGATCAGTGGTATTGGTGGAGTATTTCCGTGTTAGGGAATAATCATATATGAGCGATATTCAGAGTGTTGACCAGTGTCGATTAGAGTTTCGATCGGATCTTGAGCGGAGCTCGACTGGTGTGCTTCTCAAGGTCCAACTACAAGGTACAAAGTTTGACTTACCAAGGTAAGTATACATGTAAATAGAAAAAGAAATAATAAATGTATTTGATACCAAGCTAAGCTACCCTGTAGATTCTACCAATGCAAGTACCCACAAGAGCGAATTCGGAGATGTCCCTACTGATTCCCCAAATCAACCCCGCTTCGGCTAATCATGTACAATGAGGACATAACATTTACCCGCAAGAACACTCTTTACCTCAAACCTTGAATATTACACTCTACCACAATACAGTAATTCGAGTACTTAATGGTTCATATCTCTGGAAAAAGAGTCGGAAAGACGAATGGCTGCAATTTGATGCACGACTACAAAAGTGTATAAATCTATAATGTATTAAAAAAATATCTATAAAGTATATCAAATACCTTACCATGAATGTATCAGTTTAATTCTGACCGAACACAATCTGCTTTATCCTTGGGTATGCACCAGTTTAATTCTTAACCAAATACAATCTACCTTCAAATGGACCCAAAACACCCTCATTAACCTCAACACCCAAGTCGACATTCGAGCTAATTAACTCCAAGTCTTCCTTAACTAACTTTTCGAATTTGACTTCATCTTCTGTGAAATTCAAAACAACGTAAGCTTTATTGCCCTTGCTATCAACCTTCAAGAAACTGAGCAAAGATTTATCTTCGAATCCTAACATTTCAAACTTACCGTAGATGAGCAAATCCCTGTGTTCTTTTCTGAGTTTCAAGGATTTCTTCCAGAAACTACGAACGGAATTAGGATCAGCAACTTGAGAAGCGACGTTTACTTCCTTGTAATTATCGTTAACTCTAGTCCATGGTTTACTGGAAGAGAACCCTGCATTTTCGGTAGCGTCCCATTGAACCGGAGATCTAGCATGATCTCTTGCCAATAAAGCCATAGCATCGAACATTTCTTGTTCTTTTTGTTTGAATTCAGGATGGTTTTCGTAAGTCTCTTTGAATTGCTTATAGTAACCAATAGTGTTGATATCCTTGTATTCTTCGATATCCCAGGATCTTGGAAGGTTTGTCATTGCAATCTCTTGACCTTGGTAGATGAAAAGAGTACCTGTTAAAGTTGTTTGAAGCAAGGAGATCAATTTTGCTGACTTGGCCCAGTACTTAGCTGAACCAAATCTGGTGACTGATCTAGGTTGATCATGGTTTTCAATGAAAACGGAAGACCACGCATCCGAGTTATCTACAAGATCACATTGTTCTTGGACAGCCGTTTTGAAGGTGGACAAGTCCCATTTAGAAGGTTTGAATCTATCACCATAAGTAGTACCAACATCAACAACACTGAATAAGAAAATCATATTCATTTCCTTTTCTTTGGCACTAACGTATCTAACAGCTTCTTCACGGCTAACAAACCCAACTTCTCCTACTGTCATGACGTCATATTTGGAAGTGACCTTCTCGTACATCTCTTTATGGAACTCGTGAATTCTTGGTCCATTTGCAGTAAATGGATATGAAACTTGATAAGGTTCCTCTGGGAAAACAATAGGAGCATCGGCAAAGGATTGTACCTTTGAATATAAATTGGCAGTATCGATTCTGAAACCATCAACACCCTTATCAAACCAATACTTCAAACAAGTGTCATAGATAGCATTTCTTGTGATTTCATTTTCCCAATCTAAATCAGGTTGAGAAGATGCAAACAAATGCAAGTAATACTCATCGGTTAACTCATCATAGGTCCATGCTGGTCCACCGAAATGCGAGGCCCAATTGTTAGGTGGATGTCTATTACCTTCAGCATCATATTTTGGTTTTCTCCAAGTATACCAAGCTCTCTTTGGGTTGTCTAAAGAAGAACGAGACTCTTTGAACCATTCATGTTCTTTAGAAGTGTGATTGATCACCAAATCCAAAATGATTTTCATATCTTTTGAATGGAGCTTGTTGATAAGTTCGTCCATATCTTTCATGGTACCGTATTCGTGGTGAATATCTTGATAGTCCGAAATATCGTACCCCATGTCATCTTGAGGAGATTTGTACATTGGACTTAACCAAACAATGTCAGTACCAAGATCTTTGAGATAGTCGATTGTTGAAATAATCCCTTGGATGTCACCAAGTCCATCTCCATTGGAATCTTTGTAAGATGCCGGCCAGATCTGATAAATTGTAGCGTCTTTCCACCAGGTTTGACTCATTTTGCTGTGTGTGTGTATGAAGTCAATGAAATTTCCGTTACAACGGTTTATATATGTAAAGAAGTCCCGCCTTCATGCCGCCTGTCATGGTGGGGCACGAAGTGTGGGGTTACGGGCCAAGACTGGTTGCAAAAACCGTTCGCGAGGAAATTGCGAGAATCAACAAAATAAATATAGAATGAGTGGGTTTGTTATGAGGAGTGGGTTTGTTATGAGGTGTGGGCTTGTTGTGAGGAGTGGGTTTGTTGTGAGGAGTGGGCTTGTACGTGCGACACTCCACTTTCTCTCAACTTGTCTTTCATTACAAATGTGTCTCAAGATCAACGCTGTCATGCCTTTTACCCCAAATCTCCCCCACCTTAGTCATCCATCTCGAGATGGCCTACCTACACAAAAAGGTTGCGCAAATTCCTCGCAATTTCGGAATTAGCTTTTGCAAGAAGTGAAAATCTACAGCGCATTTCCCTTTGTAGCTCAAATGTTTAGCGAAGCCAACAAAAGCTAATTGTGTTTGAAGTGGTTCGCAACTTGGTCGCAATAAAAGCGGGGCGAGGGGCAGTCACCTGGAGTTAATACCAGATGGCCTTATCGTGGGGAATTATGTAATCAATGAGACGGCGTGATGAATCTGTAAAATGAAGAAGGACTGTCAGATGAATTATTATGAGTAATATGTATAACTGACAAGCAATACTACGATGGTGATCCTTCCACATACGAATCAGTCGACTTCTCTTCCCACAAATCATTGCCGCGCCAAATCCTACCACATTGATACATTCTTAGCCGCAACGTATCAACGCGACCAAATTGCGATAATTTTTCCCCGGTTTCCTAAAAAATAACCGCTAAAAAATAATTGTCAAAACCTTGATTTACGAGATGACCAAGATTGCCAAGTGTTCAAATCATACGTATATCTTGCTTTAAATCAGGGTAGCTTAATCCAGGTCGAGATTTCATTTGACATATATGCCAAGACACTTTCGGATTATTCTTACTGATATTCTGTGCATTTTTACGTCAAAGTGCATATTCATACCCCACAATTCTCCGAAAATTATTAAACTTTTATAACTTAAGCCTCGAAAAGTTCCTTAATATGCACGAAATCGAATCCGCGGGGTTCATCTGTATGATATAAATATGAAGAGAATATTCTGCTATTCTTCATTATCTTTAATTAACTACAATGTCTCACGTAGAAGATACAAACGAAAAGCATCATGATGTCCAGTTAATGCATAAAAATGATTCGTCATTATCCATTGACCAAGACTCTGCTGTTATGGATTACGTTTCCAAGTTCTTGGAAATGTCTAATACTGCCAAAGAAAATGATAGTGCCGAAAAGGGTATGGGATTCAGAGAAAGTATTCGTACTTTCCCAAGAGCTGTGTTTTGGTCGATCGTACTTTCTTCTGCCATTATCATGGAGGGTTACGATTTGAATTTGTTGAGTTCTTTATATGGTTTCGATGCTTTCAATAGAAAGTTCGGTGATTTTTTCCCAGAATTGGGAAAATATCAAGTTCCTGCAAGATGGCAAACTGGTATTGCGATGGCCTATACTTGTGGACAAATCTTGGGTTTGTTCATTGCCGGTATCGTTGCTGATATCGTTGGTTATAGAAAAACAATGATGACAGCTTTGACTGCAACTGCTGGGTTATATTTCATTCAATTTTTTGCTCCAAATAGAAGTGTTCTTTTGGTAAGTTATGTTTTGTTAGGTATTAATTGGGGAAGTTATCAAACGTTAACAGTCACGTATGCTTCTGAAGTTGCGCCTGTGAATTTGAGATTATATTTGACCACTTATGTTAATATGTGTTGGGTGTTCGGACAGTTACTCTCCTCTGGTGTTTTGAAGGGTGTTTCCAGCTTGGACCATCCAAACTCTTGGAGAATCCCTTACGCTATTCAATGGATTTGGCCTGTTCCTCTTGTTCTCGGAGTCTTCTTTGCTCCAGAATCTCCATGGTTCTTGGTTAAGAGAGGTAGAGATGCCGAAGCTAAACACTCCCTTGCTAGACTTTTAACTGAACATCCAGGTATGCCAGATAAGCAAGTCTTAGCACAAGCTATGTTGACCAAAATCCAATTAACTGTCAAAGAAGAAAAGTCCGAATCAACAGGTAGTATTAAATCTTGTTTCCAAGGTGGCAATTTCAGAAGAACTAGAATTGCTGCATGTACTTGGTTATTCCAAAATATGACTGGTTCTACTTTAATCGGTTACTCCACCTATTTCTACATTCAAGCTGGTTTATCATCAAGTGAAGCTTTTACCTTCTCGATTATTCAATATTGTTTAGGTCTTATTGGTACTACTGGTTCATGGTTCTTATCACAAAAGGTAGGTCGTTTCCCTATTTTCTTTGGTGGTTTGATCGTTCAATGTATCATTATGATTATTGTTGGTGGTCTTGGTTGTATTACTGACAGTAAGGGAGCTTCTTGGGGTATTGGTTCATTATTATTAATCTACTGTTTCGTTTACGATTTAGCTGTTGGTCCAATTTGTTACTGTATTGTAACTGAAATCCCAGCCTCCACCTTAAGAATTAATACCGTCATGTTGGCTAGAAATATGTACAATCTTTCTGGTATCTTCACCTCGATCATTACTCCATATCAATTAAATCCAACCGCTTGGAACTGGGGTGCAAAGACCGCTTTCTTCTGGGCTGGTTTCTCTGTGATTGCCATCGTTTGGGCATGGTTCGATTTACCAGAAACAAAGGGTAGATCATATGCTGAATTGGATGTTTTGTTCAGTAGTGGAGTCAAGGCTAGAGATTTCAAGAACACCGAAGTCGAAGTCTTCGATGCCGGAAAGATGTTGGAAAAGATTGGACAAGAAGGTATCAAGGATTTTGTACAGACAAAAGAAGATGTTGATGTTATTGATAAGGCATAAAGTTAGTGGAAGAGAAGCACACCGGAGTGGTCAGTTGTACTACTGGTAACGACTCGGTCCAGTTTGATGGACGAGAGTCTCATTAGATTCATCGTTGCAGCCATCTGCGATAATGCTCTTAACAGGTTTTTGTAGCAGTCAATAAAAGTAATTAGATATCAAGTTGTAGAATCACCGGAGTCAATAAAGTAAGCAATCAGTACAACGCGGGGTTCATAGATGAGCTCATGCACAGCTTCTTTCGCAGGACACTCTTACGTGTCTCTCAAGTGAATCAACCCTAAATACTAAAAATTCAATTGCACATTTCCCTTTATCTCCGACCTTGAATTCTAAAATGAGTCTCGGGATAGAATAATACTCTAGTCTCGGGATAGCATAATACCCTATAATGAGCTAGGGTTTGATAATTACCACTCCTGAGTAGAAGTTAATACGCGCTCCCTAAACCTTAAACCGTGTTTGTGACGAGGTAATTTACAGACTGCTAAGTAATTATCATACTTGCGAAGTTTGTCCGATTAGGACTCGATTAAAGTGGTAGTTTTGGATGGTGAACGATTTTCGAAAAGGGCAAAGGGATCGTACGGTAGACTTACCATAGATCCTCAAAATCCTGAAGTTCTTACTCGAATAATGAACAGTTTAGATCGTATTGTATTTTTTGACCACAGAATCAATTTTCAACTCAACTCTATTTTTTCTTCCTAATGAGTTTGGCTGCAGTCTATGGGAATTTTAAAGGTGCCCTGGCGACGGCTCCCTAGACTTAGGTCTTCCAGTATTTTTATATTAAAGCAAGCAAATAAATAAGGCTGTTTTGTCTGAATACTGTAAGCACTTAAAATACTTCATATAAACTCTACAAACCTCTTGTTCACGACAATCTTGCTTATCTTACTCATTCTCGCAAGGCTCCTCTGATGCTCTCACGCACCACACGTGACCAGAGAACTATATGGACAGAATTCTCAGTTAAAGACAACACACATGCCACGATTAAGATCAGAACCACCCATTGTGGTGTCTATTGACCCCATAACGCTCATGATCAATGAGTGCATGATTCTTCTGTCACTGATGCGAAAGTCCAGTCGATGGAATCAAAGTGGAGTTGCCGCTATCCTTGGTTCTGGAGAAATCTTCGGGGGAGACATTTTTGAGGATGATTTACCAAATTCACTCTCCTTGAACACGTCCAGTCGAAGTACCGACAATCCATTATTTTCCAGTTTTTTACAACTTAGATCCATTCTCACTGAAGGCAAGAACGTCGAAGATATTGATTCATTAACCTTATTACAGCCATTTTTATTGACCATCAAGAGCAGTTCTACATCTGGAGGGATTACTTCATTGGCATTAAACTCGGTGAGCAAGTTCCTCAGTTATGGGATAATTTCGGATCGTAGTAAGAACATCCAAAGCACCGTGATTCAGATCATTCTGTCCTTAACACATTGCAGATTTGAAGCGGCAGATCAAAATTCAGATGATGCTGTTTTATTAAAAGTCTTGAGGTTATTGGAGAGCATCGTGGAGAGCGAATTAAGTGACTTATTACCCAATGAAGTTGTCAGTGAGATTGTCCAAACTTGTTTAAGTTTGGCATGTAATAAAAAGAGAAGTGAGGTTTTGAGAAAGAGTGCAGAAATTGCAATGGTTAGTATTACGTTCAAGGTTTTTGGAAGGTTGTCTAATATTCCAGTTGAGGTGGTAGAGATTCCTGTGATTAATTTCGAGTTCCACTCTACAGATGATTCGGAGCCATTAGAACTGGCCAGTTCAGAACATGTGAGAACAACCCTGATCGGAAGTGAGTTGCATGAACCGTTTGTACCAGGTCACGGTAGGACTACTCTGATTTCTGTAGGAGATATCTCAACCACACCTAGTGAAGAGTCAACCTCCCCGATAGAAAATAACGGGACATCCCCGGCTGTGCCGGAGTCTTATGGGATCATCGCCATCCACGAATTCCTTATCATCTTAATCTCCATAATTGCACCTGAGAATCAATTCCAACATATGGAGTCCACTCGAGTTTTCGCGCTCAACCTCATTGATATCGCTATCGAAGTATCTGGAATCCATTTCCCATCGCACCCATCATTATTCACCTTAATATCCGATTCGGTCTCCAAACATGTACTTCAAATACTCACCACCACCGAATCAACGGTGCTCCTTCAAGCATCCCTTAAGGTGTTTCTGACTTTGTCCATCGTTCTTGGTAGACACTTAAAATCACAACTTGAATTGTCATTGAATTTGATCTTTCAAAGTATTCTCCCAGGAACAGACACCCCCGATATAATCGCAAGACCCGCTGCCCCCAAAGAAATGCTTATAGAATCATTATCGTTACTTTGGACCAGATCACCGGTTTTCTTCACCAATCTCTTTATTGATTATGATTGTGATTTTGAGAAGTCAGATCTTGCTCAACAATCCTTACGTTTCTTATGTCAGCTTTCTCTCCCCGAGGCTGCGAACACGACAACAGAAGCAGTTCCACCAATTTGTCTTGAAAGTATTCTTTCATTCATTGGTGGGATTAATGATAGAATCAAAAATGTAGCTCAATCAGAAGGAGAAATCGAGGTGTCGGAGATTATTTCCAACAAGGAGAAGAAAACCCTTTTTATTCAGTGTTCTCATGTCCTTAATAAGAAACCAAAGGACGGAATTAAAATGCTTGCAGAACATGGATTTATCAAGGATGCCGAGGATGTGAGTGAATTGGCCGAGTTCTTCTTCACAAAGTCAGCTAGATTGAACAAGAAGGTTTTGGGTGAGGTTTTGTCAAAACCAAGTAATATAGATTTGTTGAAGGAGTTCATGAAAAGATTTGAGTTTGGCGGAGTCAGAGTGGATGAGGCCTTGAGAATCTTGTTGAAGACGTTCAGATTGCCGGGAGAGAGTCAGATGATCCAGAGAATTGTAGAGACATTTGCCGATAGGTATGTGGAGTGCCAGCTTCCACTTAACGGTCCAGATGGCCCAGTGGTCGAAAGCAGTGAAGTGGTTGAAACTACCGATGATGACCAGACTACCTTAGACGGTCTGAAGGGTCAAGGTGAAGGTGATGTGAAAGCTGTGTCGGAAACACAGACCCAGAATGAATCTGTCAACGAGCCCGTCCTCCCCGACTCCGACTCCGTGTTCATCCTCTCGTATTCCATCATCCTTCTTAACACCGATCTTTACAATCCGCAAGTCAAGAAACATATGCTGCTTGATGATTACCGTCGTAACCTTCGAGGAATGTACAACAAGTCGGATTACCCTGAATGGTATATGTCTAAAATCTACTCCTCAATCAAAGAACGTGAGATCATCATGCCTGAAGAACATCATGGGACCGACAAATGGTTTGACGATGCTTGGAATAATCTTATTTCCCTGGAAACCAACACTGAAACCACTCCGAAAGAGTACTCTCAAATTGCCATATGCCAATTTGACAAAGTCCTTTTTGAATCTGTTGTTGATGACATTATCAACACTCTCATATCCGTCTTCAAGGAAGCTCTGGATGATCACATAATCACGCGCTTGATGTCTCTGATTGATAAATGTGCTAATGTTTGTATCTATTATGGTTTAGGTAATTCCATCGACAAGCTTGTTTCAAGTTTATCTGAGTTATCCTTCTTAACCAAGAACTCTAAGAGAGTCATTCAAGGCGATGAGAATTTGAGAGAAGAAATTCCAATCACCCAAATCAAGCATAAGCTGAAGAATACCAAGAATAAGTTGGAAGCCTTAAGAGAGACCAAGGATAAGGAATTTGATGACATCACTATCAGTGAGACCGCTGTTTGGTTTGGACGTGATTTCAAAGCTCAATTGTCGACAGTCGTACTTTTCAGATTAATCAAAAAGAGTGATTGTAAAGTCAGTTCTTCCTATTCCAAGGTGATCCAGATTATTTTGACTCTCTTTGAGAATTGTCTTATTAATCCAAATTTGTTCACGGAGTTCCAGAAGAAGATTCACTTGAGTCCGTTACCAAGAGTGAAGCCAAGGTACATTATCAATCGTAGTAAGCCTACGAATAATTCCGGTATCTTGTCTACCTTTTCTTCCTTTTTGAAGGGGTACTCAGATGAACCACCTGAACCAAGTGATCAGGAGATTGAATCCACCTTGAGTACTATCGATTGTGTGAAGTCGGTGAATATTCCAGGCATATTCGAGGTTATCTCTAGAGGTCCTGTTGAGGATTTGAGCTTATTTGTTGAATTGCTTTTGGGAGAGATTCCAAAACCGTCTGAAGAGAATAAGAGATTTTTCGAGACGGAAAGTTTGTTTGTATTGGAGGTTTGTGTCTGTTTTGTTTTGTTAATCCAGTCAAATCTGAAGGGCCTGACTGACACCAGCGGTGTTAATACTACCGAGCCAACTTCTTCAGAAACGCTAATCAATAAAGTCTACGAAAACCTCTCGATTGAGCTTTCTAAAAAGGGTCAATTGAGATTGATAACATTCAAGTTGTTACTCTCCAGATATGTCAAACATGACGTTTCCTCCCTTTTGACGCAAATCTTATCCCTTGATAAAGATTTCCTTGGAAAGAATGGTCATCAGTTACTTCAACCATTGTTATCCCTCACCGGGGAATCTTCTGAAAACAGACATATCACACACTCCGACGATTTCTGGAAAATCCTCCGTATCTTTGGATCAATTCCTGAATATGCAGATGAGTTAATCTCCTTTATTGAAGAACTCCCGAAACTGGAAGTCGTGCCTCAAAACTATATGCCATTATTAGGACTTCTTGATGAGATCTCTTCATTGGGTGCTATCGCTTCACTGTATGAGCAACACAAACAGACAGAAAAGAATGAAAGCAACGACGAAACTTATGCCCAACTTGTTGCCCATTCTAAGAAGAGTATCAGCCTTACTGCTGACTTACAAGGAGTGTCCATCCAATTCAAAGAACGTGATTTGTCGTATCTGCTTATACAAGCACTTGCTCACCAATGTTTCAATCCTTGCAGAGAAGTCAGAGCGTTTGCGCTTGTGACCTTACAATCGACAGTATTGTCGAACAATGAAGAAATCACGGCTTTTGGTATTTTCGAATATGGATTATTCCCACTTCTTACCGAATTGAGCAAACCAGCGGTTTTGAGTACGGATATTGAAGGGTTTAATAGAACTCAAATCGAAGCTATTTCATTGATAAGTAAGGTTTTCTTGAAATACTGTGGTGATTTCGGTGACGATTTACCAAAGGTTTGGCTAGGCATTTTAGACAATGTGGTTGTGTTGAGTAGTAAAGGTAGTGACAAGTTCAAGGAGAGTGTCGTTGAAGCCTTGAAAAATATGGTTTTGGTGTTACAAGGTGTTGAATTGCTAAGTGAGGAGGTTTGGGGCGTTACGTGGGAGAAGATCGAGGGAGTTTATCCTAGTCTTGAAGAGTTGAAGCCAAAGTCTGCTGAAGCGGTAGTGGAAGAGACCTCCGTAGAAGAGAAGTCCGTTGATAATTCAGCGGATGTGACCACACATAACGCTGTATCAACAGACACCACCGATGCAACTGATACAACACTCATCTCAAACAATGTCGCAGTCCCACTGGATGAACTGCCAAAATGATACCCAGGACAAGTCCGTAGACAGTAGATTTCATATGTTAGAATAGAAGTCGCACTAATAAAGAGTAGAGCAGTGTAGGAGTATATTATGAAAGTGAGGGAATAGCAAAGAGTTGGGTGACTGTGTTGTGATCAGTTATAAAGATTAAAGCGCTTGTATTTCTGCTTATCGCAGCTCTCCGATCACGACTCTTAATCTACGCATCATCAAAAGTAGCTACCAAAAATATTTCACTTCCAACTAACCATGGTCACCAATTTATCTTACACCTCCCGTGCTGCCACACACCCTTCGCCCCTTGCGCAACGTCTTTTCAGACTTATGGACGAAAAGAAATCAAATCTTTGCGCTTCCTTTGACGTTACCAATACCGCTGAATTCTTGCTGTTGATAGACAAGATTGGACCTTATATTTGTCTTGCTAAGACCCACATGGATATCATTGATGACTTCTCTTATGAAGGCACTATTGTCCCATTCTTGGCTCTCGCTAAGAAACACAATTTCCTTATTTTTGAAGATCGTAAATTCGCTGATATTGGTAGTACTGTCAAGGCTCAATATAGCGGTGGAATAGTCAAGATTGCAAAATGGGCAGACATCACAAATGCTCATGGAATTACTGGTGCGGGTGTAGTTCAAGGTTTGAAGGAAGCTGCTAAAGAAACTACCAGTGAACCAAGAGGTTTGTTGATGTTGGCAGAATTGTCGTCAAAGGGTTCTTTAGCTTACGGGGAATATACCGAAAAGACTGTGGAAATCGCAAAGACCGATAAAGAATTTGTGATTGGTTATATTGCTCAGAGGGATATGGGCGGTAGAGAGGAGGGTTTTGATTGGATTATCATGACTCCAGGTGTTGGTTTGGATGACAAGGGAGATGGCTTGGGACAACAATACAGAACTGTCAGTGAAGTTGTAAGTACTGGTAGTGATGTCATCATTGTTGGAAGGGGATTGTTTGGTAAGGGCAGAGATGTTGTGGAGGAGCTGAAGAGATATAGAGATGCTGGGTGGAAGGCGTACGAAGAGAGAACCCAGTAGAGCATCTTTGACTGTGGACACCTTATCAATACTCGAGGGGGATCCCAGTCGATTATGCGTGTTGTCGCTTGCTCAAAGTTGGCGGTGGTTACTCATGCCTTAATATAGCAAAATAGAAAAATAAAAGAACATAATAGATCGAGGAGATTAATGGGAACAGCAAACCTTTAGAGTTAACTAGTAGTAAGGCTTGCACTTAAAAGGTATTTCGGACACTTGACGAGCAGTAGCACAGCAGGTAGTCACCTTCCCAGCTCGGATCGTGATAAGTATCTCTGCATTGCAATGAATACGATCCACTTGACCAATCGATACGCTCCCGCTTAGTCGCTACCGTCCATTGTGAGCCATGTGCATATTTGCACCCATCGTAAATTACCACGGATTAAAGGGTTTTGGTTGGATATCTAGGGGTTAATTAAGTTTGGGGTGGAGTAATTGGAGGAGATCTCGAGTACACCCAACCGATTTTCGGCCCCTTGTAATAATAGAAGCAAATGGGAGTTGCTACTTGCAATCGGAGTTGGGAGACTTACTGACACTTTATCTTACTCGTCTTATTAGCGTACAAAGGTCCAAATGTACAGTAGATAAATAACAAATATATGACATATCTTTTCGTTGGTAGTCTATAGAAATATTTCTCTCATAATTATGAGGGCCTAGTTGTTTATGGAAATCTTCTTCCAAAACCAGCTTAATCTCAGAACTCTACTTATCACCTCACCTCGGCTTGAAATAGCTGCAAATTCGGTTGCAATTCAACTTCGACTTGAACTCCCTTGCAACTACCTAGGCAATGCCATTAGCCTTGTAATACAAGAGCTTGGCAAGTTTTGAAACCTAGATTACTTCATATCCGTGGTATAGCCTATTCAATGCTTACATATGCATATCTTCACTCACCTACAAGGTCTTTTGTGACTGCATCTCACTTCCTTCGTCGCGGGGATTTCTTCCCAAATTTCAGGAATCAAAAGAGGGGAATCGGGCGAAGACTTGCTCCAAGAAAGCCGACCCTCAAACTTTGGGCCGAAGAGAAAAGTGGAATTCTACAGTCGCAAGAGCTCGTACGCTCGTTAATGCACCTCTTTTATTCATCGATCATTCATTTATTCAGAAATTCATAGCTAAGAGATTACGAATAAGCATGTCAAGCACTTTAAAAACCGTGACTAGACAAGACTCCAAGAATCGTCTTCATCGAACTCCTTCACAGAAGAATTTCAAATTGACGTCATAATATGAAATTTGCTTGTATTCATAGTCTCTCGAAAGATCGCGTTGTTCGCTTGCAAGATCGCTTCGCTCTCTTGTAAGATCGCATTGCTCACTTATAACTTTGGTCTTGGATCAACGTTCTTGAAAACGGTTTCAATAGCAGTGGCCTTCATCATGTTACCCTTGACCTTCAATTTACCGTTCATGAACATCTTTTGTCCGTTACTTTGACCGTTAGCCAATTTCACGAAATCAACATCCTTTAATAATAATTGAACATCACTCTTTGGGAGAGCACCTTCAACCTTGGAGATGGTACCTTCTTTCTTTAAGTCTAAGATCCAAGATTGGTCCTTACCTTCCTTGTTCTTCAAGGTGATAATTAAGACAGCTTTAACACCACTGACAGCGGCCTTTCTAACACCTTCGTCAGATAAAGCTGCGTGTAATTGTTCGAAGAATGGGGATGCATTGAATCCATCAGCAGTTACGTTTGAGGCCATTTTGAATAAAGTAGTAGTAGTTAGGTTGTTATAGATAACTATGAGATGATTGTCCAGCTGCGACTCCTGTCTTTATATAGGAATAAAATTATCACAGTCTTTGAGATTTCGTCCCCACATTTTATTTACCATGTGAAGTTTACGCATTTTGCATGGGACAATTGGACACGGAATATCAAAGGTGATTGTACAGTACATCACCTCGGTTATGGCATATACATGATAATTAAGTTTGGAGATTCAATTTTGGAGAACCTCGGAGGGTGGTGGCAGTCTGGAGAAGCTATATGGGGTAAATAGCATCCAAACACGCATTAACTAGGAGGATTCGTTTACACTACAAAAACGTTCCGTGTTGTGAGTACCTGCATTGAAATGTTCATTACGTATACAAGGTGGTGCTACAGAATTCGTTGAGCATTATTCTGCACACGTCATACAAACAGGTCACCCATATGCCAGCCTGTGTCACTGCACATTATCACCACCTAAATACTACGTAACCGATTCTACGACACCAGCACTTACTCGATGTCAATTTTGCAGCTGAACTACCAGAAATACCCGAATAGGAAATTCACCATCAATCTTAACGTTTTTTCAATTTCAGCACTTTAACGTTATTTCATATGATATAAAGAATATAGGCCGAGCGTTTGGATTGCACCCATCTCATTATTTGCGCTCTATCCTACTAATATTAAACACTTACCCTGTTAAACATCAAATACTCACCAGTTATGCTTTATGACTTACTTATTAGCACATGATATCCCCAGATTCTTATGTAGTTTGTCTTACACAATTAAGCCTCAGGTGTAAAAGTGCTATCGTACTAACTATGGAACATCTAAGCTAGTTAATAAATTATAACCGAGCAAACTGGAGATCATTTAAGAAGCGCCGCAGAAAGCGCAGAAAGTTTTGGTGGGGTACAATGAAAAGTTTTCACTTTTCGCCAATGTGTTTCGGTTGGATAATAACGTTCATTTCGAAAGCGATAGCATAAGTCATTCATACTACTTCTTATTCTGTTTCATCTCCACTACTGATCCACTTCCCAATTATGAAAAAAAATATCGACATTGGCAGGATTTGAACCTGCGCGGGCAATGCCCAATTGATAACTAGAAAGATTCGAGTCAATCGCCTTAACCGCTCGGCCACAATGCCATAATCTAGGTAAGTATCAGAGATGGAGAGTATATATTGGAGTATAATTTGAAGAATTTTCTGTAAATGTACTCAAAACCAACCAACAGAGTTGTGAATTGAGGGAGAGCCTTACTTGGTGTACAAAATGGTTTATACGCTCCAAAACATTCTTGTTCTCTACATCAACCACTATCAAAGTTCTCAATAATGAGCGGAAAAAGGTTGAAATACGACTTACAAGGCACTTCGGATAAATGAAGCAATACTTCAATAAAATTGCAATTAAACTTCCTAACAACTCATGTTAACTCAGCCATATCTATATATCAATAAAAAGGATCTTTGGCCGAGTGGTTAAGGCGACAGACTTAAGCTCTGTTTCCGTAAGGAGCACGCGTTCGAACCGCGTAGGATTCATTATTTTTTGGAAAATTCAGCAAGCCTTTTAAGGCGGCTTTTTTCTGTGCCACCCTCTTTTTTTGCAACCGTGGAAGTCGTAGGTGGATGGAAAGAACTATTTAAAGTTGGGCAGGTATTAGAACCTAAGCTCACTGACTTCGTTACAAGTTTTCTACATTGCATGTATTTGGAAGTGCGTATATTCTAAATCTAAGCTCACTGACTTCGTTACAAGTTTCCTACATTGCATGTATTTGAAGTGCGTATATTCTGAACCCAAGCAAGTCTAGCAGACTTCAAACGTCGCTCTGCTTTTCAGTCAATAACTTTAAATCTTCTTTCATTCTATCAAGTCTTTGATCTCTATTATAGATTTCACCCTCCAATCTTCTCAAGGAGAACTCCAACTCATCCAATTCTCTTTGAATGACAGTTTGAATCTTCTTGCATTGTATGACTTTCAACCTGAGTCTACCCGAATCAACGTCTTCATCGTTTTGTAAATTATGTCCAAGTTTTGCTTGGATTAAAAGTTGCCTCTTCAAGCTCTTACATTGAGACCTAGTTTGCTCAAGAATAGCTTTTTCACATAAAACAACTGGCTTGAATTCTTCAAAAAAATACTTGTAGTTTTCGATATGTATATGGTTTTGCTTGCGTTGAATGGTGGCTGCATCTCTTGGGCGGAATCTCCAGCGGGGCTCTTCGTCAACGGTAGCCTCACCTTTAAGGCTTATAGCCTCGAGGAATTCGTCCAAGGTTTCCGAGGGTTCATCAAGCATGATTTTTGTTATGCTGGTTTCCTGAATTTGATAATAGTTTTGATATGCTGGTTTCCTTAGAGTGTGCCAGATAATAGGCTTCCTTAGAATTTGTCAGATAATAGTTTTGGTATGCTGGTATCCTTAGAATTTGTCAGATAATAGTTTGATATGCTGACGGTTTCCTTTTATAGGGAGGGTGCACGAGTTTCCCTTTGTGTTTAGGGAAATGCAAGATATTTGTCAAAACCTACTTGGACTTACACTGATTTGCTAACAAATGTACCAAAATTTTATAATATTAAGAATGCATGAATAGAATGTTGTAATTTCCCGAGCGATGGTGTATACGAATTGCCAAAGAAGCAATTTGAAGACGAGTCTTATTTACGCAAATATAGATAAATTAACTTGCATCACAGAGTGCTCCTTTGAGTCTACTGCCCGTTGATACAGCTTCATAGAAACAGTTTCTTTGTTTGCCAACTGTAAAATTATAGCTAGTTTTAGGAAGGTTCCGCTAATAATTTGCAACCCCTCAAACAAACTCTTTCACGGCCGACTCCAAAAATTCCCAGACCTTGCGGTTACTCTCATCGTCCGTCAAATCCTCCCTCAAAAACCCCCACTTTCCGAAAGCAATGACATGTTCTCCGTTCCTCTCAGTGGTCACTTCTGGAGACAAGGCTGCAAATAATTCTGTGTATGCACCCATTCTTACTGGATGAAGAAGTTTATTTAGTAACCATTTTTGAACCGAGCCATAATGTCTATTTAACTCACTTTTCAACAACCCAGGACACAAGGAGATACTAACAGCACCTTCGACATGATGCACTTTTGGCCAATATCTTGCTTGAATGGTATTGACTGCTTTACTCTGAGAATATGCCAACATAGGGGCTTTCAATTTTTCCAAATTCGGATCGTCAAGATCAAGCCCCCCTTTTGGAGAGCTCAATTGGCCCGTAGATGCAACCCACACAATTCTCGATTCATTTGGAACTACCGATTTGATGAAAATTGGATCCAATAACTTCTGTAATAAGTGCGGTCCAATAGCGTTTGTACCAAGTTGGATCTCCCATCCTTGCTTGGTAAGGAGCCCATCCCAATTGGGATAATGAAGTCCAGCATTATGTATGACGATATCTAGTCTTTCCTCTTTAGAGAGGAACTCCTCCACAGCAGGTTTGATTGTTGCCAAATCCGATAAATCAATTCGTATAAACGTTATCTCCTTTACTTTCTTCCCATATTCTTTGGCAACTTCATTTTCAATCCTCTTTATGGCAGCCAATGTCTTCTCTTCACTCCTTGAGAAGATGTATATTTTTGCATCCGTCAGTGCAGCAAGGGATTTGGCAGTCTCATATCCAACCCCAGTACTGGCCCCAGTGACTATGACAGTTTTTCCCTGTAAGGTGGGGTAGTCTTTTTCTGTGAATGTTGGCTTTCCAGGGAAGAACCCATGGAGCAATTGGCCGTATTCTTTGATGGAATTCTTTGGTGGTGAGTACGACATGGTTAAGCGAAGAAGATATCTTGCTGCGGAGAATAAGTACTTGGTCACGTGAATATAATCTGGGGGAGTCTTAGAATGTCAATGGGGTGAAACTTAGTTGAAGAATGGTGGGTAAAACTTAGTTCAAGAGTGGTGGGTGCATCGGGTCAAATAAAACTTATACAGTAACCCTTCCTCAAAGAAACTACTGCCACCTCATTCATTCATCACACCCTCACTGAGTCCTCACTATTCTCGCTTACATAAGCACCCTCACTTAAGGTCCATCTCATCTCGAAAATCCAACCCAGCACCACCATGTCATTCAACTCCACGGTCTCGAAGAACCAGGCTCATGCCACTGTTTCCAAGCTCTTTGCAAACATACTCCCTGAAGGAAAATCCCAAAAAACCACAACCGCCAGTTCAACGCAACTACTTTCATCCCAATTCAACCAACAAACATCAAAACTCCAAAGAAAACTTGAATCCAAGAGACAGAAGAAAGTCGCTCTGATTAAAATGAAGAAGGTGAAAGAACTGAACAAGAAGTTTTCCAAAAATATCAAGTACAACATCATAAAAAACCATACTGAACATAGCACAGAAGAAGCCAAGTATTTACAGCGGTTGCAAAAGAAAAACGTAAATCAAATCCTTAGATTAGGCGAGATTGATGACGAAGTTATCGGTGGAGAAATTGACGAGATAAAGAGGGAATTAGTGGAGAACGTTACTGGAGGAAGGCCGAAGAGAATTAATAAAGATCATGCATTCGAAGAGAAATTGGTTGATGAGAGATTCGGAAGGAACGACAGAGATAGATTGGATGCATTTGATAGAAGGGTTAAGGATGGTGTTTTGGCTGTACCTGGGTTGACTCCAGGTTTGGCTCCGGTAGATTACAATGAGTCGGACGAAGAGTAAGTAAAAAGTGGAGCGAGCTAACTTGGATGCTTGTTAACACCGCGGAGCGGTGATATCTTATTTTGGAGGTAACAATCCTTAGAGAAAGAAAGCGACATGACGTGACTCCTTTTGTCATACTCAAAGTCAGTTAAAGCATTTCCCGTATACCTAGCAGTGTTTCATATGACATAGAGGAGGCTTAATACCAGTCCAGTGTACTAGGCATGCTTACACTCTAAACCCCAATTTCAACACTAGTCATATCTAATTTAAAGCATTAACCCCTTGTAGTGAATCTAAGACTTTCCAGCCTAACGGCTACGTCCTGCATTTGTTGTAGAGTAGCCCAATAAATCGCTCTGCCCAAAGCAATAGCGGAACCTACAATTCTAAAATCTAAAATCTATTAATGTATTCAATCACACAAGGTGTCTCTATATTACAACGTAAGCTTCGAATACTTTCGCTTTCTGCACGCTGGAACGAACAGTCCACTTCTCTTACAATGGCACAACACTCACGACCACAGTATGCTAGTTGATGCTCGATGACGGTACCGAATGACCGCATTGAATATTAACACGCGCTGGGGGTGTCAATATCGAGAACCTAACATATCAACACTCGCTTCCTTCAATACAAGCACTCGCTCGAATTTCTTCATAACCACTAGAATTTCTTCATTACCAACACTCGCTACGCTCGAATTTCTTCATTACCACTCGCTAGAATTTCTTCATTACCAACACTCGCTACGCTCGAGTTGATTCCGCTAGGCTCGCTTAATATTCATAGAGTATTTGCCTCAAATCACTGCTCAACTTCCTAATGCTTCTCTTCTTATCGTCCAATCCAACTCTCAATTCCCCCAAAACACCCTTTCTATACTCTTCCAAACCTGCACGGCCAAACAATTCCTTCAAGCATTCCAAACTCAATACTCTGATTCCCTCGCTATTGCCCCTAAACTTCGTTGTTGCAATCTCTGTCAATTGACCAATTATCAACCTAAAGTCACTTCTCGTCAAAACCAGTCTGTTTTCAGTGATGATCACTTTCAAGGTTGATAAACTTGACGTTAAAATCAAACTAGAGTTCCGAACCTTCAATCCTTGTAAAGCCAAAGGTAAGATTTGATCCAAGTTTTGGATCAAGATCTTACTGCTTATGTTCTCAATCATGATAGAAAGCGAGTTCAAATAAAGGTCTGGAGATGATGAGTAATTTTCAACCAACTGTGGAAGGATTGTTTGAAAGATTTGTTGCTTGTATAAGATTTTGACATTGATATGGTTGACATTTGAAATGAGTTTTCCTTTGATAGTTGGCGTGAAAACTTTAAGATCAGTGAAGATTACCTTGAGCGAGTTCGAGAGGAGCAACTTTCTTTCGTATAAAGTGGTGGTGAAAAGTTCGTCAATTAACTTTTGATAAAGATCTCTTCCCTGAAGTTTCAAGAGGAGTCCTTTGAGGGACCAGATGGATATTTCAAAGGTGGTCACATCAATAGTTTCCTTGGCCACAGAACTTGATTCAAAGTTCTTACCAATGAATTCCTTAGCCTCTTCACCGAATTCGTCAAACTTATTAACAATCAAAGATAAGGTAGTTAAATATTGAATCCTAAGCACGTCATCAGAAACCCCCCCAATAACCCCAACCAAGTCTTCAAAAATGCTCTTTCTAGGGAACTCGGTTGATTTATTAATATTTGCAAGAACCTTATTATAAATCCCAATTGAGTGGTCAGCTTCACTCAAGTTGAGTCTTTCACTGAAATCATCCAAGATTTGTTGATGCTTCGAGGCATCTACAAATCTTACTATCAACCCAATCAAATCCCCAGAAGACTCAATGAGTAATATTCTAGCATTCAATCCCAATCCAGGCGCAAACCTCTCTACCGATGAGAGGAACCTTGGCACAAAACTCTTCAACCATGAGTTCATTAAAAATTGTTTCTCATTTTGGACTTGTAAGACAAGTTTGTAAAGATTATCCACGATTAACTGGAATTGTTTGGAAAGATTTTCAGACAGTGCTGTCTCAGACAAAGTTGTGGCTTCCCTAGAAACTCTCTCAACTTTACTCAACAACCTAATCGATAAAACCTCCAATATCTGGGTATTCACACAAAGCTTACCAATCAAAGTAAGCAAGTTCCCGAATTGTTCTACATCCTCATCAACCTCGGCTTGATCAAGTTGATTGAGCAATTCAGTAAGGATAACCTCGGAAACCAAACTTTGACTGGTGGTATTCACCTCTAAAATATCAACCAAACTTTGAGTGATTTGTTGAAGAAGAACGTCATTCCAATCCTGATTGGATATCAAGTGTCCTAATAAATTATTGATATAGCCTAAAATAAGCTTGATATCATTGACTTCAAGGAATTCAGGGGTATCGATGATTCTGACCAAAACCTGGATTATTTTCGTTTTCAAGGTCTTTTCAAGATTCGACAGCGATGTCAAAAGTTGGCCGAAAAATAAGAGGAGATCGTTTTTGTAATCAATGAGGTGGTTGTGTTGAAGGGTAGATTTATCGGACAATTTGGCGTACAAGGTTTTGTACCCAGAGAAGATGACTCCAACATTGTCCACGAGATCACGTTGTTTAGCGATGGTCAAGATGGAGTTTTTGTCTACTTCGTGGGAGCCGTCTGAATGGGAGTGGGAGGTGTCTCCATGGGAGTGGGAGTGGGAGGCGTCTCCATGTGAGTGGGAGTGGGAGTCGTCAGCATGGGAGTGGGAATGTGAGTCGTCCGCGGCATGTGAGTCGTGAGAGTGGGAATGAGCTTGTGCTTGAGAGTGGGAATCAGCTTGAGAGTGGTTCTCCTTGCTATCCACATTAAAATAACCTCCCCAAACATCTCTTTCAAACAAAAAGTCTACGACCCTCTCAAAACTCCATACAGAATCACTCAACAAAACATTCAACAAAAGCACGGTTTGTTTCGATTTTTCAAAGATGCTTCCTTTCAACTCCTTAAGCGCAGTGGTCAAGAATTCCGCTTTCTGGGCATCGTCCAACGTTCTGAGGACTTCTCCCAATATCTCCAATGTAAGAATTAACGACTTATTGTCATCTCCATCATCGTAATTACTCAGATTACCTCCACTCAAAACCAGCACATCGTTATGTAAGATCTCAAACTTCAACCCGTTCCAAAGGACAACCCAGTATGAGTTGATATCACCTGTTGCGACAACTTCGAAGAGAGTAGCTAAGACATCATTTCTTACGATCGGGTTGGTCAGCGTCAACTTCTCCAACAAATTGCTTATAGAGTCCTTCAAGAACTTCTCGCTGCTTATGGTTTGTCTTAGTTTGAGTTTAAGATCAAGCGCTGTTATTTTGTACGGATCATTTGCAGGAGGATTGAACGATATAGGGAAATAGCAGAAACAAACATCAAAAAGATCATCCAAGTACGTTCTATGAAGATCGTTCCCATCTTCAAATATGAAGTGCTTTGTTATGAACAAATTCAACTCGAACGATGCTAACAAATTCCTCGGATCTTTTTCTCCACTGGCAATGTGTAAAAACGTCCTTATGAAATCCTCAGTAGGTTGAAATTTCTTACTGATGCTTTTCAAGATCTCAAAAGTAACGTAACGAACCTTCGATAAGGATTTCTTGGGGTCGTACTTCATAAGCCCAACAAGAATGACGTCTGGTCCAAGGAAAGATTTCATTTGAATAAGATGATTTAACCCAGTAAGTGTATGCAATAAAGATGATCTGTCATCCAATTTGTCTAAAAAGAATGCAGTCAACACCCCAATGTCCTGCTTCGTGAGATTCAAGCCAGGCAAGGTTTCAGATAAACATTGGACACTCTTTGTACGGATTAATTCGTCTTCAGATGTTAAAAATGGTCCAAGGTACTGAATGAATTGTAAAAGCGTATACGACTTGGCCGAAATGAGCTGATTCAACTCGGAAATGTATGTTGATGAAATATCATCAACTCCAACGGTCGCTATATATTGGTTTATTAACGTTGGAATGGGCATTGGTGTAGAAGTTACTAATTGTTGAAGCAGAAAAAATTGGTAGCGCGTGAGAGTTCTGGTAGCGCGGAAAATGGTTGCAAATGGGGGGTTTTAAAGAATTGGTACTTTGGGTTACTGAGTAATGAGGGGTCCATGTAAATGTTACAAAACAAATCTTTCCACGTGAGGTACGTATGTGAAGTCGCTTGAGGCGATACCACCAGTTCCATAGTGCCGGGATAATGCTACATACTGAGCCTTGTAAGCAGAACACATATACTTACTAACCACAAAGACATTCTGTGCCAAACCTCCAACTCGCCAAGCCACTTGAAGATTTATTTTCTTCAACATGGACAGTAGGTATTTTTTAATTTTGCAGCAATTGACTCTACCTAGACTCGTAGATAAATTTAGATATTACACATAATGGTTGCGATACCCTCGTCAATGGCATGGAATTTCATTTGCACAAGTGCTTCATGGTTACCCTTATCACTTCATGCGTGTCTTATTATGATTGCATATTTTTGGGCATATTTTGACAGGATGAGGGCTGCTCTAGACAGATATTAAGTATTTCCTGGAATTACCCCGAACTACTAATAGTGTGTTGATTAGCGATAATGAGGAGTATTTGGGAAGTTGCTTTGGTATTTACTTTATTGAGGTGGGACAAGCCCCAATTCCGCTTTTGAAGCGTGTCTTCATTAAAAGCTCCAACCGTTTTTGGATAAATCCTAGGATTACGTAATCCTTGAAGGTTATGAATACTTCCAGGGATTCGTTATTGTTGTTATGCTTGCAGTAGAATAAGCCCCTATAACAGCGATCAGCACTTTTCCATCCATGTAATACATTTCCATTCACGCAATACATTTCCATTCATGAACACATCTTGCCAGGAAGACGAAGCACCGTGACAGTTTTTTTAGCGCCTGGCCGTTACAACGCTGCAAAACAAGGTATTGCCTACACTGCGATGAAAATTCCCATTACCGCGACTAACATGCGTGGAGGCGGGAAGGTTTGTAATACGAGATGGTGATGATTTAACGCGATTAGAGTTAGTAGGTCAAATTTTTCATGAATAGCTACACTGAATTCAACTTAAGCTTCTTGAACTTCTCTTTAGGCAGTCTGTACTTCTTCGAAATCTCTTTATTGACTGCCTCCTTACAGTGGGGCTGGCGCTGATCACGCTCCTCACTACGCAGTGCGCTCGCTACGATCTCCCCTCCTTTTGAGATCGATCCACGAAAAACTCCATATTCCACAACACATCCAAACCATGATTGAAATTCCTGATTTGGATGGGCTAGACCATTCTTCCAGTGTAGATCAATTGAACCGACTTCAGGAGAACCAACGAAAATTATACGATGATTCATTGGGCGATCATTTCGGTATCCTGAGGGTCTTAAGTTATGGAAAAAGTGAAGAAGTTAATGAGAGGACTGAAAGGACTTTTCCTAAGGACATCACAGGTATCCCAAACCATGGGTTAGATACCTCCGCCTTGGATCTGCCAAGTAAGGTAATCTTTCCAGAGGCTCATTCAAATATACAAAACCAAGTCCTACCAAACAATTTGCCAACCGAATTAGAAATTCCAGATTTCCACTTTGGAGGAGCAGACCTGCCCCATGAGAAGATAGATAAGGCAGAACTTTTTGGTGCCCCGTTGAAAAGCCCAGATAACCTTGCAGTTGATAGCATTGGAGCATTCAAATTTGGTGGACCCACCCTACGTAAGCCTGAAAACCCAACAACTCACCTTACTGGAGCTGGCACGTCGATTGGTACTCCTGTTGCCTCGTCATTAGCTGCGATTTCTTCATCGGCGATAGTCACTGCAACCCCAAGAACAACCGAATTGAAGACTCCAGCTGAATATACCCTCCATATTATCTTCACACAATTTGTACGTCATTCTGAACGAAAACTCAACTCGTGTCTTGAATTTCCATTAAATGAGGAGCCTCCAATTATTGACTTACTTTCAGAAGGGATCGACCCACAATTTGACAAAATCATCCATTCGTTAGGTTACATAGCCCGTAGAAAACCTAAGCCTGTGATTGACAGCGTCATGTTTTGGAGAAAATCAAAGAGCGAAGTGGCAACGATGGCCAACCTCGAGGTTGAAAGAATAAGCTCGTTTGGAAAGACAACAAACGTACAAAAGAGTCCAACTTCAAAAAGATCTATAAGTCTCATGAGAAGCAGAAGTTTTTCCAAGGGTTCACATAAACGTAATCAAAGTAATTCTTCAGCAGTCAGTGATTTCTATTACGATGAGCAGATAAATCAGGCAAGGGAAACGGCCATACAAGCTGACAGAAAGTCGCTAGCTAGTATTTACATACTTTGTAGAGTGTTAATTGAGGTTGTAAAACAAACGGAAAATATGAACGACGATTTACAAGATAAATTGGAAGAAATAGTTTATACTCAATTAAAAGCCACCGATCCAGTCACCACGAGTCAATCGTTGGTAAGGTCTGCAAATTGGAATCTCTTTACGGAGCTTCTTGGATTTATGTCCGAGAAGAGTTTCCTCAGTGTGACAGATCGTTTCATAGCGGACTTGGAAAAAGTCCCGGTTCATCTTAAATTGGAAGAGGAACCAAAATTGCATTTATTAATCCATGGTATGAGATATTTAAAGTTGACTAATTACCCTCTCGAGACTTTTGAAGAGAGTGCTGAGTTTATTCAATCTCTTGGTAAGTTTTTCAGCAAGTCTCAGAATGAGACAATCATCTTTGCATACTGTGAAATATTAAGTAGCTTGATGTTACCTTTAGCTGGGATCTTAACAGCAGAAACCAACCACCCAACTTGGATCGAGGGCGTGGAAATGATATTTCATAAAGCATACCAGATTTGGAGTAGGTCCGTGAAGAATCAACAACAACCCTCAACAACGTCAATCTCTAATTCGAACACATCCACTTACACCGTTAATGTTCATGATGATTGGTCTTATTCATTGCATTTAATAACGTCTGTTTTGTCGGTTTCACGAAAGGAGCTCTTTTCCGAACATTGGTATAAAATGATAGAAATCAACTCGTTCAAATTGAAATCTAAAGTGGAAATCGAAGACAAAACAACATACATAGTTTGTGTGAGTAGGCTTATTTGGGTGTATGTTTATAGGTTGCCCGATTCGCTCAACAACACGATCAAGAAACTTGATTCATTATTCGAATCTTTATTCTTTGGTGGTAAGAAACAAGTATGGTTGACATCTGATGCTTTCTTGGTAAACGCTAGTGTTGAGCTATTGAGAATCGTTGGGTACCATCACTTGAATTATATTCTAGACAATGTCATGATACGTCTATTGAAATTCAGTTTCAACGGATATTCCCTTGAAGGCTTGACTCCAGAGAGAGTAATTGTTGTTGTTAAAGCTTATTTAGTTATACTAGAAGACTTTGAGCAAGGAAAAAGACCGTCGTTCCCAACAGACGAAGTTTTCAATAAGATAGAACAAGCGCCTTTGAAGGAGTACAAATTCCTAGCTAAGAATAGTAATAACGAAGTTTCGCATGAGGAAATTTGTCGGACCTTTTCAATCTTGTTGAAATTGTTGGATAGCACTTACGGATGTGATGTTAATGCTAAGGAGGTTGTTACTACGAAATCCTCTGGATTATTCAACTTTGGTATAGATTTCACATTCCAACAGACGAAAGATCTCCACATGGAACTTTTCTCTACCCTTATTGATGCCATTCCATGGACAATGGTCCCTGTTGAAATATCGCCCTCTGGAGCTTCGGTGACTTCCTTCCAAAATGTGGTAGAAATTCTTACCAGAAATTGTGTCCATTCCAACGAACGCATTTCAAGTTCGAGCATTCGCTCACTACAAAAATTAGCATCAAGAAAGAATCCAAGCAGTTTGATTACTTTATTTGCGAAGATAGCTTTCAGGTTTACCGATAAACCAGGTCCAACCTACAACTCAGATTACATCAATTCGGGAGAGTTCAACAAATTATTGAAGATCTACGTTGATTTACTTCATTGTTGGTTAAGACAATTCAAAGAAGTGCGTAAGGTCGAATCTGATGATGATCAAGATATGGCAAAAGATGTTTTGAACGACTTGTATCAGATCAAAGAAAAGGCAACAACAACACCATCTGATGAGCTTGAGTGGAAAACAATCATCACTGTGATCGAAGAAATCGAAGGAAATGGACTTTTCTTCCTTTGTTCCCAAGACTCCAAAATAAGACATTATGGGGTTGGCATACTTAAATTAGTGGAGCAATTCGATGTTGAGATTTTGAAGTTGGAGGAGATTGAGAAAGGAGAAGCTAGTGCGGAGAATGACGGGAAGGCGGAGAATGACGGGAAGGAAGATGGTAAACCAGATGAAAAGAATAAGGATTCTGAATCGGAACCCAAGAAATCTTCCAGTCATTCACGTAGCTCCTCAAAATTCGCCGCGGATGCTGGAACCAGATTAATCCAAGTTCTTGAGGATGTGGATTTCGTGGAGTTGATCAAGCCGTATAGGAAGTACTTGAGTGTACCTGAGAGGACGAGACTATCGAAGTTGAAAAACAAAAAGAACATTCTCGTCAAGTTAGCTGAATCTGACTATGGTATTGATTCCACGATCTGGTTCCGTCTTTACCCCAAACTTCTTGATATATTTTTCGAGAAGTGTCCGATGCCGGTTGCAATGTGTAGATCGATTGTTTGTGTCAAGCTCGTTCAAATGCATGAACTTGTGCTTGAATTCTCGGAGAGTTATAAGAACTACACCAGTTCTTTATTTTCCCGACTGAATGGCTCACCACCCGAATTGCTCGTAAATCAATGGAAATTGTACTTAATATTTGCGTGTTGTTCATTGACTTCAACCAACGACCAAAAGATCTCGTTTCCAAGTCAACCTACTCATGGTAGAAAACGACTGTTACAAATGTTCATCCAACATCAAAAAATCACGTCTGCCAAATCCGTTTTCAGGATGGTGATTCCCTTATTGAAACTGCAACAACCAATGGTACGTGACTCCATTATATCTGGATTAAGTTGTATCAATATAAATATCATCAGGACATTCATTGAATGTATCCCAGTTAGCTTGAATGATTGGGGCAAGGTTAGAGATATGAACGAAGACAGGCTCAGGATCGAGATTATCCATATTTTAAGTAATATCACCGATAGATTCAAGGAAGGGATTTATAATGACGAATGGGTGGTAGGGAATTTGGTTGCGATTGTAAAGAATGTGAAGATGTTTTTATCGTTAGGCTCCACTCAACTGGATATTGAGTTCCAACGATTGAGGAGGTATTTCAGTGGGCTCTTAGAAAATGTATTTATTGGATTGCAAGAGAATTTGATCTTGGATAAATGGCTACCATTTGAGGCAAGGTTGGGATGTTTCAATTATCTCAAAGAATGGTGTGGAGATGATATCACCGATGAGAGATATAGTACGATGATCGCTAAAGCGTCTGGCTTGAAAGACCCTTCAACCCGTGCTATTCTAGAAGTAGAGATGAAATTACTTCAATTCTCCACTCTTTCTTGTATGGCTGTGCTTTGCAGTGCACCAATCATTCAACGGATTGAAATTGGGAAAACGGGCAAGGTTGCACTCATGTCGTTTGATATCCAGGGTTTGATGTCGTGGATAAAAACGCTCTTTGTGAGTAAAACTGATAGAATCTGCGAGTTGGGAAAAGTCTCTTTAAAGAATATTCTTGAATTGAATTTGAATAATGAAGAGATTCATCAAGCCGTGCTTAGGGAATGTTACCAAGGGACTGAAAACTACTTTGAGATATTTGTGGAGGTATACTTAGAAAAGAATACCGATTCAATTAGCGATAAAGATAATTTGGATATCATCATCCTTGCGTCATTCTTATTGGGTCATAAGTCAGACGAGGTTCGTAGTGCCAGCTTGAAGCTTTTGAAGCATTATATTGTTGATTTGAATACATTCACATCAAATACATCTGCTGTTTACAAAAGAACCCTTCTGGATATAACCACTCATCTTACAACCATCCATCCTCCCTTCATTCCAATCAGTTATCTTACCAAGTATTTCCATCTTGTTTCGAAATCAACCCAGGCAGACATTCTATCATGTTTATTGCCTTGGATGAGAAAGGTTGAGCTTGGATTAACGTCCGAGAATACTCTTAACATTTCGTCAAACATGGTACTTAACAACCTCTTTGAAATCACCATCAAGGTTGGTCAGTACAATTCAGTGGAATCTTTGTGGACTTCTCTTGGTGAAGCCTCTCCTGGCAATTTCGAAATCATCATCGATTACATCATGAATATTTGCTTGCAACATAAAAATGCCACGTTTGTTGAACATTCCAGACAAATTATCGATTATCTTGCGTTTTCCCAACCCGACGTTTACATAGACAAGTTTTTGCAGTACTTGCAACCTAAATCAATGGTTCCAAGTCAATCTGTGATTTCCCAGGATCATGGAGATTTTCCATATTTCGCCAATCTTTGGAGGGTGATTCCAGCAAATGACAAAGATGCGGCATTCTCGTTGGGGCAATTGTCCATGGTATTCCTTGTTGATTTGTTCACCATTAGAAATGAACGCATGTTGGAGAAACTACCATTATTGTTACACGTTGCGTTTTCTTTGTTGGACCATTATTTGGTGATAGTTCAAGAACAAGCGAGGGTGTTATTGCTTCATCTTATCAGGTCATTGGCCCCCAAAGATGGGAAGCATCTGAAATCTGATGAAGTCATAGAGACACTCAATCAGAGAGATCATCTTAAATACCTCTGGGTATACGATGACCTCAATACTGATAAAAAAGGAGGACGTACACCAAAAAACATGGACCTCTTAATCAGGAACATTCTTCAGATATTTGAAGGAATATCCCCCACACTTCAGGAAGATTGGTCAAGGGTTTCATTGACGTGGGCAACTACGTGTGCTGTTCGTCATATAGCTTGTAGATCCTTCCAAATCTTCCGCTCGTTGTTGACATTCCTCGATCAGGGGATGTTGAAGGATATGTTGCACAGACTCTCCAATACCATTTCCGATGAAACCATGGACATCCAAGGATTTGCTATGCAAATTTTGATGACTTTGAATGCAGTGACTGCGGAATTGAACTCAGACAAGTTGATTGATTTCCCGCAATTATTCTGGCTGAGCGTTGCTTGCTTGAGCACCGTCCATGAACAAGAGTTCATAGAAGTTCTATCCACCATGAGCAAGTTTGTACTGAAAATCGATTTGGATGCTCCTGATACCGTCTCTTGTTTGATTTCAACATTCCCGCCAAAATGGGAAGGTAAATTCGAAGGTTTACAACAAGTCGTACTTGTTGGACTTAGGTCCTCGAGCTCTTGGGACATTTCCTTAAAGTTCTTGGACAAGTTGAACACTTTTAAGGATAGTGAAATTATCGGAATGGGACTGTCGAGATTGTTGATGAGTTTGCTAAGTAATTTACCGAGGTTTTTAAGAGCGTTAGACCAGAAAGTTGTGACTAAAGAGATCGAAGAATGTGCTATGCTTTTGAGTGTATTATGTATTAACAATGGAAAGGAGAACCTTTCCAGGATTCTTATTTCACTTGCGAAGAACAGGTTTAGGTCGAAGAAGGATTTTCTTGCGCAAACCATCACCACCATCAAAAATGCTTTCTTCCCTGAATTCGAGGCTCAAACCTTGGTATTTTTACTTGGGTTCCTTTCTAACAAAATCCCATGGGTGAAGCTTGAAACGATGCTGTTGTTGAAACAGGTCTTCCCATTGGTTGATTTACGCAGGGAGGAATTCGTGGGAGTCGGAGCTGATTTGATATCTCCATTATTAAGGCTTCTATTGACAGATTATGCAGAGCCAGCTTTGGAAGTTTTAGATGAAGCTGCTGTTATTCTGGGCTCTCTGATAGACAAAGATGTTTTGAGAATGAGTCTTGGAAATACAGCTTTACAAAGGGAATTCGAAAAGACAGCAACCTTATTTGGAGTACCAAATGATAACGGTTGGGCCATTCCTATGCCGGCGGTTACCGCTGCTTCAACTAGAAACAACATACATGCGGTATTTTCAACATGTGTTGTGCCCCTTGTTGAGGAAACTCCTAAACAAACCGAAGAAGAAGAGATTCAATTCCATATGGAAGATTACTATGCTGGTGACCAGCTTTCGGTGACCATCGATGAACCGGATGCTTTGAGTAATGTTTGGGCTGCTTTGGATGATTTTGATTCTTTCTTCACTAAAGACGAAAACTTGGTAACTCATAATGTTCATCAACATAGCGCTCTGGTGGATACTGCCAACTCGGACGTGGCACAAATGGATCTGGTGCCGCTTGTTTACGACAAAAAAGCAAGTGTTATCTTGACTAGAAGTTTAGCAAGAACTCAGTCGAATGCTTCATTCAAGACCAATTTTGCAGATTCAATGGGTATGACCGATTCGAATCTCAAAAGGCTGTATATCCCTTTCAGAAATAGTAGAAACATTAGGAAGAATGAGACATTCACAACGCCGGTAATGCCTCAGAATGCTTTTGACCTGGTGACCCCACCTCAAACGCAGAACTTACCATTTAAGACACCAAATTCAAGTCATGCTGCTTTAGGGAGTCCGAATTTTTCGGAACTGAGTCAAACGAACTTGCTGGGATTTGAACACTTCAAAAAGAAGTCGAAGAAGAAGAGTCCAGGAAGTTCGACTCCAGGGGGTGCTTCTCCTGAGGTTCACAGTTGGACGCAGAGTCCCACAGAGAGTCCACCAGGGCTGGGTAGGAAGAAGACGCATAAGCACAGAGCTTGAACAGTAAGGATTGGCTAAAGTGCTAGAGGATTGGTTAAAGTGCTACACATTAGGCGATCTGCGTTCTGCATCTAACGTGCTTCTCAAGCTCGTTGTTCATTCTCATGAGTCCTTCGAGTGACTTTTGCTAGGATACAAGCCAAAGGGATAACAAAGCAATACATAGTTAAAAAGACAATAAAAGAACTGTCTCTGAGGATTCTATCAACATTTGTAAACTTGTAGTCGAGTTACCGTGGGTTTATTCTTATCTTATGAGAACGCTATCAGAGTTTTTGTTCAATGGCAAGTGTGACACCTCCCTCATCGATCAACTGCAGACGACGTCAGCACCAACTCAAGATATGTCATTGGTGTGACACCTGAATCGCTAACAACGCCTATATTGCGGCACTAGACGTTACTGTAAGACACCATGCAAAACCAAAACTTGCATAGGGGTTCACAAGCAGATTTAACGATAATTATTGACTTTATAATAGACTTTTGTATTCCCTATCAATCTACCTCATATATTCCTCTACAATTGCTAACAGTAACTGTTGGTGACAGCCTTCAACACTTTCAAACTGAAAATTGTAAAACAATTTGATTGTCAAAGTAGAAATCATACTGAGCTTAACTTCATTTAACACAGTCTGGAATGATCCACCACCAAACTCATAGAGTCTGGAGTGATTCCTTTCCATAAACTCACGTACACAGTCTGGAGTACCTTTCCATAAACTCACGTGACCGTTATAACTTAACAATCCATCGCAAGTGATTTTGAAAAATAACGATGCCACCAAAGAAGAAGGTCCCACAAATCTCAGCCAAGAACAAAGCTGCCGCTAAAGGTAAAGCCACCGAGGACAAAGTCTTTGGACTTAAAAACAAGAACAAATCGAAGAAAGTTCAACAACAAATTGATGGTATTAAAGCTGGGGCCGACGGTGGATTGCAGAAAAAACGTGAAGCTGAAGCCAAACAAAAAGCTCTTGACAAAAAGGCCACCGAAGATGCCAAAAGAGAGGCTGCCAAAGAATTCGGAATTGTCCAACCAAAAGTTCCATTTGGAGTTGATCCAAAGAGTATTTTATGTGCATTTTTCGTCAAGGATTTATGTAACAAAGGTACCAAGTGTAAGTTCTCTCATGATCTTACGATTGGTAGAAAGGATTTGAAGAAAGATTTGTATACTGATGCAAGAACCGAAAAAGAAGAAGACACCATGGATAAATGGGATGAAGCAAAACTTAGAGAAGTTGTTACCTCTAAGAGTGGTAACTTAAAGACAACCACAGACGTTGTTTGTAAATACTTTATTGAATCCGTAGAAAATGGTAAGTATGGTTGGTTCTGGATTTGTCCAAATGGTGGTGATGACTGTAAATATAGACATTCTTTACCAGCTGGATTTGTACTTAAAACCAAGGAACAAAAGAAATTGGAGAAGTTGGCTGCTGAATCAGCTCCAAAGATCACGTTGGAAGAATTCCTTGAATTGGAAAGAGGAAAACTTGATAAGAGTAAATTCACCCCAATAACAATAGATACATTCAACGTTTGGAAAGCAAAGGTTAAAGCAAAGAAAGAAGACGATAGGAAGAAAGATTTGGAAAAGAATAAGAGGATACTTACAGGTAAGGAAATTATATTGGCTAGATTCGGTAGCAAGTTTTATAATGATGAAGAGGAAGGTGAAAGTTGGGATTTGTCCCAATTTAAACTGGATTTGGTTGAGGTTGAGGGTGAGTTTAAGGATTACGGAGACGGGCTGAATGCACAGGAGTACTATCAGGAGATAGCAACGTGAGCGGGAAGGATTGCGGCATAGAGAGTCGCATGATTGGAGATATGTATGATTGGAGATATTGTATGATTGGAGATATGTATGATTGGAGATCGCATGATTGGAGATATCGCTTTATTGGAGACATACCAACTCCACGCGGCGAGAATTGAGCAGTGAACAATTTTGACACACTGTACCACCTTGAGAGTCGTTCAAGTCCCAATGGCTTGACAGCTTAACAAGTTGTTTCTGACTTCCGTCACGATACATTTGCTTGTCATTCATGAGTAAATTGGCCCTTTCACATGATGTGTCTGAGATACATTGTGAACGCTTCAGAAAATTCTGTCTGTAAATTTATTCCATTTGCCATACAAGTACCACGTACTTGCGCTGACACATATTTAACTTCTGGTTAAATACCCAACAATTCACCTCAAACTGAGTTGTAAAAATTATTGAACTCAGCATTGCAAAAATATAATCAATGTTGAATTCGCTTTCAAGAAATATGCTGTAACTTTAGTATGATAAATTTAGTGTATGTTTTATTGATGATTCTGGATACATATATGTAGAGTAGATAAGGAGGGTGCGAAGAAGGTGAGCGAGGTGTACCGGGATACAGATATTGATCAACATCTATTATGACGACCCAGGAGGTGCACTCAGTGCGGTATAGCTGTGCCAACTCGTACGTTACAGCGCCGCAATTTACCAACTATAACTTCATATGCTAGAACACACTCTCTAACTCAAATTCAACTAACACATTCAGATGACCGTATTTTATACACCACTACGACGGTTGCAAGAACGGTCTGCAGTATGGACTTCCTGTCCAAGCACCTCCGCCAATAGACTTCGGCTCTATAATTTGAGTTTAAATAACTTTCTAATCTTGGTTTCTGTTCTTTATCATCCTAGTTGATTGCTGATCTGTGTGTCGTTCTCTACCATCCTAGGTGTTCAAATGATTCGGAATATCCGATGGCTTCTCCGATTTCCAGACCTGCATGTAACATCCATCAGCGTACTTTATAGCGTTTCGAGTAGTCCACCTTACCATTTTGAGATCTGTGGTTCAAATCAGCATGAGTATGCTAATACTAGGATGAAAATAGCCTAACACATTCCACAAAGGATTGGACAATTTATTTCAAATCATCGAATGTGTAACTAAATTATGCATGTAGGGTGGTATCGCACAACTTTAACTAAGCTATATTTCAGGTAGCTTGCTCCAGTATTAGGAAACAGAAATCAGAGGTTCTTATCTCTAGTTAAATAATATTACACCCTTCACTTCCATTTTTGCGGGTCGTCGATTTTCCAAAAGTACAAAATGAGCCCCCTTAAATGGTTGCAAAACCGACCCAAATCAAAACTCAAATAATACCAGCACAACCCCCATATACCTCTTCTATGGTTCACTTCGTCAATGACCCCACACGAGACCACGTGTGCTTCAATTGCTGCTCTCCAAACCAATTTTTTTGGTGTGCCTAATTTCAGGGTGTAATAAAACACAGTAAATACCCTCGTTAAAATGTACAACTCACCATTGTAGTACGAATTATATGAGTATCAGCAGCGCAGGATCAATCTCAATATTGACCATAGTGGTGTTATTGATTGTTCTTGTTCCTTTAGGATGGTATTTTAGGGTCTTAGACCCGTTCTTCGCTTGGGTCGCTGGTAAGAATCACTCTCCAGTATTCATCAATAGACCATTCAATACTGCTCCTTCAGCTAATGCAGAAAATGCTATGGAGCCACCTGCATTTCATGAACCAGAGCAACCTGCACTTGAAGAGCTAACAGCGAGACAAAAGCAAATCTCAGCGTTACCTTCTGCGAGAATTGGGAATTAGCATTGGAAGTTGAAGTTCCGTTTTACATTCCTCAATCCCACAGCTGTACCTGAGGAAAGCACGGCAGTGCTAATGACTCTAGCGACCAAATCAAGTCCAATCAATGACCACCACGGAGTAGTATGCTATTCAGATTGTTACATATTGAAGCACTTTTGCAGCCAAGGAGAGCTGTAGGGACCGTTAAATGTAACCCTAACACTCATTTTATCTGAAGTAAGATGGTTTCAACGGGATCTTTTGAGCGAACTTTATGAAATTAAGGATAAATGAGAGGAGTAGTTTACTAATGAAATAATTTGAGTTGCAGGCACGGCTTTAGCAAAATCGACACGGCTTTATTCAAAATAGAATGCTTTAACTTTTTAGCGGGTACGAATCCTGATGATTACTTTTTATGCTAATTTTGGATGATTTGGAGGGTGAATGTATAGAGGAACAGATGACCGTCTTAGTATGAATCCACACTAAACATCACCAGCTTAACGTGCTTACACTAATCTGGGAATTATTATATTTCTATAAACCATACAACATTATATCATTCTCAATATTATTGTTCACATGTTGCAAAAACCCGTTTGTGCTTTGAAAGCAGCAAGGCAAATGGGATGCTATTGCCAGAATCAAGAAAGTCGAGCTAGGCATGGAAGTACAAGTCCATTGTATTGTCTCACCCCAGGTTGTTCAAGCATCTAGATAGAGCGGAAGTCACTTGCAGCATTTCCAGAATATGCTCCGGCTCGCCACAACTTCTTGAGGTTGCTTAGAACTTACCCCACTTCCAAACAGACTCTCCCGGATTAATAACATCCCTCTCATTCTCAGTATAATAAGAACCCTTATCAACACCCTGTGAAATAATAGCATGTAAGTAATACAAAAATTGATTTGGATCGAATTCCTTAATCTGTGAAAGTTCTTTCAAAACCTCCTTGGCAGTGAACTCGCCCTTCTTTGTCAACTTCACGTTATTATCCTTTTCGTAAGTTGTGATTACCTTTTGAACCGAAACCTCCTCACTGAAGATTCTCAAATTGTCTGGGAGTGATTTTGCGTTTGGATGGGTTGCAACTGCAACAATTGTATTGGCAATATCCTCCAACGTAGTTGAAGCGAATTTCTGATTAATATCACCACGAACAATATACGAATTATCAGATGGATCAATACCGACGTGACCGACAACCTTGCGCAACCAAACCGGAGAAGTGAAATAACCAGTGATGATGTCGACCGTCTTAATACCAAGATTTCTCAAGTTTATAGAGTGTTGAGTCTCGAATGGAAAGAAGTCTGGGAAATATTCCAACACTAATGGTACATCAACACCAAATTGAGATGGAATGAAAACTTGTGGTTTAACGATAGCAGCAATTTTCTCAATCAAATCAAAAGATTCTTTGATTGGACTAACCAATTCAATGAATACATTGGTGCCCTCTAATTGGCTAGCTAACTCGGCAGTATTTGTAAGATCACTAGTGATATAAGTCACATCACCAGTCAGTGCTTTTGGGCCCCTTGAAACAACCTTGATTGGGAAGTTGATTTTATCCGCAAATAATGAAGATTTTAAAGCTGTGATTGTTGGACTTGCTAAAGTTCCGTTGGCACCGAAGATTGTAATATTTGTTTTAGACATGATTGACTGGAGAATGAATTCATGGAATGTAGCTTTCTTATATAGTTATTTTACACAACTGCTTTGAATATGCTGCCAATAACTCCGAGCTTTGCTTACATTTCGCAACCTATTTGTCATATTGCAACCATTTGGAAAAGTGAGGCAGCAACACAAAATTAGTAATCACCGAAAGCATTGGCGTGAAGAGAGGATGGTGGCAAATGGTGGATGGCGTGCTGGGACAGTCTCCTCAAAGCCATCCACAAGGTGTGGATGGCCTTGAGTAGGTGTATTTATACAGATGACCCTAACACCAATACTTAATAGTGAACCTGAGGTGGCCCTATCATAACCTACTCGCTCCAAACCCTTTAGCATATTTCTAGCATCCTTAAATTAACACCATACCCCCTCCCACCTCTAACGAAAAAGACACGGCTTCACCGGACCCTGCGTCGTGCTGAATTTTTTGTGGATGCATTTGTCAGACTTTTGCTTTTGCGCTTCAAGGTGATTAAAGTTTGCTGGGAATCTCGGTGTTAATGTTGGTTAGGTAATCGCAATATTAATCAGCGTAACATGATGGCTCTGATTGTTGAGTTGATTCCTGTAGTTAAGATTCTTCTCTGTGGCGACATTGTAATTCCCATTGAATATTCCGTTGATGTGTTTCTCCACCTTACGTAGAGACTTCAACTGAATCAACTGCAAAGAAATCGTTAATGCTAGCGTACAGACACATTTAATAAGATATGGTTTACGCTGTAACTGTACAGTATTGCTTCAACTGCTCCAAGTGTTGATCATACACCTTGGCTAATGGGCCTGTCCCCTACAATCATGATAAATAATATAATTGAAATCTATAAACTTCGGAATACCAATTAACTAACAACTTCCTTAACCCACCAGATTACTTCATTTCAGTCATGGCCCAGCAATATCAACTCAAACTCACTTCCTACTCAACTCCTCAACAACCTTCCTTGAGTGCTCAAAAAATTCCTTGTCCTCATCTAAAAAGAATTGGATTTCGACATTTTTACCCTCAAGAAGCTCCACGGCCGCAACAACTCTTCTTATCCAATTCGCACCCTTTTTGTCCATTTCTTCAAGCTCGAAGAATGATTGGGTGGAGAAGATATTTTGTAATGATGGCAGTTGTGTTGTACTTCTACCAGGCAGTTGTGATCTACTTCTGATTGGTGGAACTTGTAACGAAGGTGAATGCGATTTATTCCTTGCAGGTAAAGGTGGAGCAAGTTCGGTATCCGTCGTGAGCATGTTAAATGGGGAGTTTGGAGATCTTGAAGGAGGAGGTGGGGCATCCCTTGAATACGATTCTCTTGATTGTGCATCCGTTGATGTGTCTGATGCGTTTGTTGTTGAAGTTGGTAATTCACCAAAAACTTCATCAATTGGAGGTGGCTTTCTTATTGGACCCCCACGAAGACTTGTTGGTTTTTTAGGGATCATAGGAGAAAACTTCTTTTCTGTTGGTTTCTGCTCATTGGACAATTCAGGTAACAACGGCTCATCAGATGTGAAGACCATTTCTGGAAGTAACGGTTCGATAGGTTTTGGAAGTGGGACAATCAAGTCATTGAGATGGCCCGGGTTCAGTTGATTCGCCTGGTCTTCGGTGGGTACTTCTTGAGTACCCAGCTCCTCAGCTTCTCTTTTCAAACTCGCATCCCTCACATCCATCCCCCTCATTTTAATAACCCTCCTAATTTCTCTTAAGATCTTCATATCATCAACATCAGAAAGTGAATCAGTGACATATCTTATATAAATAGCTATGATCTGATTTGACTCGGCCAAATCAACGTATGCCTCAAAATCATGTTCACCTGAATCTCCAATACAAATGAAAGTCTTCTTAGGGAAGTCTGTTAGGATCTTGGTCAACACTCTCCGTTTCCTCAGTGATGAAGGTTCCATCAACAGAGATAAAATATTCCCTGTATATTGCTTCAAATGAACTGAATTGATAGGAAGTTGGGCACTTTTCAAGTACTGCCCAATTGTAGTATACAATTGCCATGGGGAATTTGATACATAATGAAATGAAAGTTTTGGATTTTGTTTATGCATTTGATTGTACCATCTTGCGACCGGCGGGATTGCCCACAGAGCGACATCCCTAAGTAAAAGGGTTTGCATTAATTCTCTTTTATCTCCTACAACTCCCGTTAGCTTGACAGTATCGTCTATATCGGAGATAATTCCTAGACCAGAGGAGATTACTAGATTTATATCTTGGAATGCAAAGATTGTATCGTCGGAGGAAGCTTTTACTTGCACGATGGTTGGTTCGTAGGTGGTTGTTATGAAAACCTCAAAGTGGCCATTTTGGTCTGTTTGGATGGATTTGGTGAGTACGGGTATGTTTTCATTAGGAGATCCGATCGTTATTGTCAATTGCGCGTAGGGTATTGAACGGGCTATGAAGTTTGAAAGACGTTCTTTTATAAGATTATCTGAAGATGCTAATGAAGATGCTGATGCAATTGAGGACGATGTTGAGGCGGTATGAGGTGGGGAGGGGCGATTTGGGTCGGAATAATTGGTAGTTGGTGGAGTCAGCGAACCGTCTCTATTGGGCAGTCTAATCGATGCATCATCTCTATTATTATCTCCCGGAGTGAATATATCTTGTTTAAGATCTTCATTTTCCAATTGACTTATTGCCGCTTGACTATTTGTATTATATCTTGTTATTTGCCTTGCTAAACTCAATATAAGTCTATTCTTCCTCGTCATCAAACCAGGACAACTCAACCAACCTTTCACGTCTATTGTATAAGTTCCATCATCATTTAACCTAGTATAACTTGGAAATAAGGTCAATGAAGTATCCTTTGGAAATATCAAATTCCCTGCAACATCGTATAAATCACTCTGGTTATTTCCACCAAAAGCTCTGGAACTAACGCCGGATGCAATCGAGCTAACAGAACCAGTTAATCTGGGTATATAGTTATCTCTTGTGGCTCTAGCAAGTCCAAGTAACCTCAGTCTTTTCAGTGTAATATCCGTATCTTCCATTATTTTACCATATCTTTTTCTCCAATACCTGTTTTTGAAATATGATTTGAACGAACTCGGCTTATTGATTGGTTTTTGAAGTTTGTAATCCGAATAGATGGCAGAAAGTAATTTGAGTTTGGATTGTGGACGAAAGAGCCGTTTGTATGAATTGGTAATGAGTGGTAGGAGTCGCATCAACAAAGAATGAGTTCAACTTGGTACCACGTTATGAGAAAAACAAAATGCTCTCACGTTTGGAGGTAAGTTTAGTTATTCCAGAAAAGGTTAAAGGTTGAAAAGACGGAGTACCGTCCTACGGTTGGAGAAGAGAAATGAATTTTGGTCAAGTACAATATGACATGTGGTGATTGGTGGGTGAGGTACGGCTGAGTTCAGAAAATTATTATGAGAGTTAAGTGAAATGTGTAATAAGGCTCGAAGGTATAGGGAGGATCATATCCTGATTACCTCTATATCTTCTAGTCTTTCCATTATGAAGCCACATCAACTGGGACTTTGTCTTTGGAGTAGTTTAGCCAGCTATACCCTAGTCGTCCAAATTTTGATTCCAATATGAATAAGAAAGAACAAGGTTTCATTCTTAGTGATTCAGGATAATGTAAAAGTCACAAATGTAATTCTGTGGCAATTAAATTAGTTCTACGCCTTAAGTTTCTATCAGATTATTTGCAGCCAGAATAACAGGTTAAACGGGTAGAGTTTTAATCACACTTACAACCACGGGTCAATTTTCAAGTACACGCTTAAACATCTTAGCATGTAAAACTGTTCCCTCGCTCAGAGAAGCTTCTCTATTTTGCTCTCACTCTCTGGAGAGTAGCTCCAGAAGCTTTATAGGTCAAAGCTCGATGTATTTCCTGTGTATTAGTTATCAGATTAATGAGAGGTAACGCGATTCCAAGATTCAGCTTACATTCAGACTTCAGCTACCGCCCAGCATAACTAGAGTCGAAATTGGTCAATGCTGTGTACTGTCGCCATTCTTCTTTCATGGCTGCAAGCACATCCCATACGCAATCTCTCACATGTTCAAACTAAGTCTGCCCACGCTAGTATACCACACTCCAACAAGTTCCAACTAAAGCATTCCAGCCATACCTCTCTCTACACGCACTCTACAGCCTATAACAGATACGCTACTATTGCGCGCTGAGATAGCCACCATCGCCCCTTTTACTCCGCCAGAACATCATCCAAAATGCGAAATCAAAGTGATCCAAAAAACACCACTATCATGGAAATCTCCATTGGAAACGAACTCAAAGATTCCTACAAACAAACCAGTAAGTGGGTTTACAATGGAATCAATTGGTTAACTGATATAGAGGAGTTCTATCATGAAAGATCTACCTTAGAAAAAGAATACTCCGATAAACTTAAAGATTTATGTAAACGTCATTTTGATAAGAAATCCAAAGTCCTGTCGAATTTGTCTGTTGGAGACGAACCTCAAATCACTCCCGGGTCTTTAGAATCCGCTTCCTTGGTTTTATGGACAGATGTTTTAACTCAAACTGAGGCAATTGCTCAAGAGCATTCCAATTTAAGCAGAGAATTCCAAAGTAAGATCTGCGACAATCTTAGATCCTTGGGTACCAAATCTACGTCCGTTAGCAAAAGAATTGACCGTGTCAATGAATTCTTAACCTCGGAAAAGCAAAAAGTGGAAGATGATGTGAACAAGAATAAGAAGCATTACGATAGTTTGTGTGTTTCCACAGAATCTGCAAGAGAAAAGAGTGAAAAGAATCAAAAGTATGCCACCAAATTACAAGAAAAAGAGGTCGAGATGAATATGGGCAAGAATGATTATCTCATTAAGATAGCTCAATCCAATAGACTTAAAGATAAATATTATTATCAAGATTTGCCCGAGGTATTGGATTACTTCCAGGAGTTGAATGAAACCAGAGTCACACTTCTTAATAAACTTCTCAAGAATGCACTGATTATTGAACGTAATAGCAATGATAAAATCAAAGAAAAACTCCATTTGATCGATGAAACTATCGATCAAAATGATCCACATTTGGATACCGCCATGTTTGTAAAACATAACATAAAAGATTGGGTAGAACCAAAGGATTATTATTTCATCCCAAGTTCTATTTGGCATGACGATGAGACTTTGATAACTAAGGAACCTGAGTTAGGTCAATTGAAGAGAATTTTATATAAATCTTCTACTGAGTATACCGCAATCGAAGCATCTTGTGTTGAGTCAAAACAATATCTCGAGGAGATCACGTTAGACAGGAAGAATCAGGAATCGATAACTTTGAAATTCGATACCAAGTTCAATCAAACTTTACAAGCCTTGGAGACGTTCATGAAAAATGAAACAGTTAGAGTTAAAAGTGAAGTGCTCATTGAGATAATTCAAAACTTTGCCGGTGACCAAGATTTGTCCTACGTAGAACAGAAAGTAGAACACAAGAGTAAGTTTGGTTTGTTCAGGAAGAAAACAATCAAAACAGATGAAGATAATAATGAATTGAAGTCTGTAAAGAGTATCAAGAGCGTTGATACGAAGCATTCGGGTTTGTTTAATTTGCGTAAGAGCCATACCTCAACCTCAACTGCTGTTACTGGAAATTCCGGCGTGGCTGCGAAAGCTCTTTACGACTACACTGCCTCCGGTGATGACGAATTATCTCTCGTTGCCGGTGAAACGTTTAACATCGTGGAGAACGACACAGGGAATGGTTGGACTTTAATTCTTCAAAATGGTGCCACGGGTTTGGTACCAACAACATATGTTGAAGTAATTTCTGTCGCAGTGAATACAACTGGTGGGTCCAAGAAGGGTCCGTCTGTGGCTCCAAAGAGAGGTGCCAAGAGAGTGCAACATTTAGAAGCTCTATATGACTATGTTGCAGACGGTGATGATGAGATCTCGATAACCGCAGGGGATATAATCGTACTTGTTCAGGATGATTTGGACGGGAGTGGGTGGACTGAAGGTGAATTGAACGGGGTGAGGGGAATGTTCCCGACGTCGTATGTGAAGAAGCAGTAAAATTCCAGGTAATTACTCTGATGATGCTCAGCGGAGTATATCCTAGGCATGATCTCCTGTAATTGATCGACTCATGATTACCAAAGCTAGCCCAGACAAAAGGCCAAAAAATGAATTTACATATTCTATAGTTGAAAATTTAATGTAACTAAACTAGAATTATGAGGTAGCGCGGATTAGGTATTCAAATTTCTGAAATAATATTTTGCAGCCAAAATCCAGAACGAGTTTTAAGTAAACGAATGGGTTATATTGCAGTCGGGAACTTGGGTTATGTTGTTCGTAAGATACGTTGCACCCGCAATCCTTTTGTACGAACGCTATGTAGTCAATTATAATACCTGAAGTTTGACCTGTCTCGTATATAAAACAGCTCCAGGAATTATTACAAAAACTAATAGTATAAAGAGAGAAGGACAGCGACAATTCGTTAGTGCATCCACAGTACGGTCCAACGTCAAGTCTATGATATTATGGGTTCAGTCAGTATAACAGTCACAAGATACACTTCTGTCCTAGGATCTTAGAGTCTCGTGAGAATTGATACACTATGCAGATCTTAGGCGATTGAAAATTGCCATTGATGCTACCACAGCGCTTCAAGTCGTCGATACCTCTACTCAACGTACTACTCAAGTTCGTAGATTGTCAACCAGAGTCCCCGTCTAGAACGGCGCACAATTTTCCTTCGCACCCCTCCTGAAAGCTCCAAGAATTCACCACAAGCTTCGTATCAGCGTTTCCCTTCACATTCAAATAACACCGCAATCTACATCTACAAGCTACATTTAGTGAATGACACTCTATTTGTACACATCTTTCTTCGTATATTAACCAGTTACTTAATAATCACCTGGAATTTCAAAAACAACTTGCTTACCAGTCAACTTTTGGTAAACTTGTTGGAAGGATTCCAATTTGTAGTCAACGGTAGTACTGTCCTTTGAATCTAATAAAACCTTTTGAATTTTGTTACCACCAACTAAGTATCTAACTCTCTTACCGATGATTTCGGTTGGGAAAACTAAATCTTCTAAAACCTTGTCGTGGACAGCAGTTAAAGTTCTTGATCTTGGTCTCTTTTGTTGTTGTCTAGATTTTCTAGCTGGCTTTGGTAAGATTCTTCTTTCAGCAAGGAAAACAACATGGTAGTCAGAGAATTTCTTTTCTAATTCTCTGGTTAATCTAGTTTGGACTCTTCTGTAAGCTTGTAAAGAAGGAACTGGAACAAAGACGGCAAGAGCCTTCTTTCCTCCACCAACTTCGATTTCCTTGATGGACTTGAATTGTAATCCTCTTAATTCAGCCTTAAGGTCGGCTTGGCCTTCCAAATCAACGAATGCTTGGGCAACCTTCAATTCCAATTCAGTTGGCTTTTCAGATAAGATCTTAGAGGACATGTTGTGGTGTTGTAAGTATGGTGAAAAGTTTTTTGGATATACAGATGCACTGATTGAGGGTAGGTCGTGGGTGGTGAAAAATGCGAAAAAATCATTTCTGAGAGTTCAGGGCAGAGCCCTCGGTAGTCACGTGTTGAATGTGACACGCTTAGGTGTATCGCTTAGTCAGGTATTACGTGATTGAAAAATGCTTATCAAAGCGAACCTTGTACTTTGTGGGGCAGTTCACACGTTGAGGTTATTAGTCAGAGCTTTGAACAATCGCTCCAATATCAGATACATAACCACCATGTCATTATCATTAGTTGAATCAGCAAAGAAGGCTGCTGCCTATCAAGCTGTAGATGAAAATATTCCGGCCAATCCGACCGCAATTGGTATTGGTTCTGGGTCCACAGTTATTTATGTAGCTGAACGTATTGGTCAGTTACCAAACAAAACCTCCTTCACGTGTGTTCCAACAGGTTTCCAATCAAAGCAATTAATCATTGATAATGGTCTTACCCTTGGTAGTATCGAGCAATTCCCAGAATTGGATATTGCCTTTGACGGTGCAGATGAAGTTGATCCAAACCTTGCTTTGATCAAGGGTGGTGGAGCTTGTTTATTCCAAGAGAAATTGGTCGCGAGTGCTGCAAAGAAGTTCGTGGTGGTTGCCGACTACAGAAAGAAATCAGATAACTTGGGTTCTTCATGGACTCAAGGTGTTCCAATAGAAATAGTTCCAAATTCCTACGTGCACGTGACAAAGGAATTGATCAAGTTGGGTGCAAAAGTTGTGAATTTAAGACAAGGGGGATCTGCCAAAGCTGGTCCTGTTATTACTGATAACAACAACTTTTTGATTGATGCTGATTTTGGAAAGATTGAAGATCCTCTGAAGTTGCATTTGGAAATTATACAAATTGTAGGAGTTGTTGAGACTGGGTTATTCGTGGGTATTGCAAGTAAGAGTTACTTTGGAGAAGAATCTGGCAAGGTGAGTTCATGGACTGCATAGGTGCGAGTGCTTAGGAGGGCAAGCAAGTGATGTGTTGATACTTGTGGAACTGTTTTACAAGTGTAATTGTATTCCTTTCCTTAATTGGAGAGTAGCTCAATGAATATCCAGTGGTTAAATTTGCCTTGACACTATTAGTTTTACACAGTAAAGATATCGAAAGAAGAATTAATGTTTGTAGATTGAATGCTGGAGTGTTGCAGCCATTTTCCTAGGCAGAATGAAATAACTCGCGTGTCATAAAAGGAGGAGCTAATATTACACAAGTATCATTTCGGCTATTATCGTTTGCGCTTAACGTCATGATCTCTGACCTCAACATGCATAGTGTTGCATTTTCGTTTTGCACCCAAATACTAACAAAATACAACCACTGCAACGGCAACTATTTGTTCTGCATGTCCAGTGCGTAAGTGCATTATAGCCAAATAAAATGGGAGAGCTAGGTATAGTGCTGATCATTTCTACCAATACATGCTAAGTACTACGCTTCTCGAATTAAAGACAATATTATTAAACTATACTCCAGAATAGAACGTCATTAATTTCATCTCCTTGTTTGATGAAATCAGCCAGGGTTATTTATCACCTACAACCTCTTGAGCTTATTTACTGTGGCCCGATATCCAATTTAAAGTCTCAACCAATCCAGTACCATCAATTGCGATTGTAGGTATAACAGACCAAGTATGATCACCAGTCAAACTATTCAAGTCAAATATTTCAATTAATTCTTTTGGTTTAATGGCACCTGGAGCATCTTGTTTATTTGCTAAAACAACCAATAAACAATCGGTTAACTCTTTATCTGTAATAACTCTTAATAATTCTTTTTTGGATTCTTCTAAACGATCCACATCACTCGAATCAACTACATAAATAAGGGCATGGGAGCCGGTATAATAATGTCTCCACAAAGGTCTGATTCTTTCTTGTCCACCACAATCCCATACAGCAAACAGGACGTTTTTATGTTTGACAGTCTCTACGTTAAAACCAACGGTTGGTACTGTCTTGGAAGTTTTACCAAGCTTTAATTTATATAAGATTGTTGTTTTACCGGCGTTATCGAGACCTAACATTAAGATTCTCATCTCACGGTTTTTGAACAATTTGGACTAGATGTTAGTAAGATTGGCTAATGTAGAACGAGGGAGAGGCATAGTAGCGACGTTGAATACGGCCTCAAATGAGTAACGAAGGTCATGGACGCATTACAGCACCATGGTTCATGTTACTGCTCAGTAGAATTCTCTGATGAATCCGACAGACTCATAAAGTCATCTGCAAGTTGCATTATCGAATCTGTGTGTTGCCTACTCATGCAGGTACAATATGAGATACGAGTCCAACGTAACGTACTTAAGCGATCAAACTCCACATGGCTGCTGATTCTGCTTATTTGAGTACGATGCGCGTCCTAACAAAGTGGATTTTGTGCGCATAATGATTGTCGTTCAATGTTGCAGTGGCTTATTGATTGTATTGTAGAATTCTAACTTGAAGTGGAGGGTGTCTTTGATGGTTCAGTCTTCGAATCTCCATATGTGTTAATGATAAATCATTATATGCATTCGAATATCAGCTCAAAAACGTATCACCACACCATCACTTGTTTTCACCACACCTTCACTTGTGTATTTTCAAGTCAATTGTTCAAGATCGGAATTGCAAGACCTACCTCATTATTAAGACTCATTATTCTTTATCAGGAATGCTAAACAAACAATTCATCATAATCAACAATTGGATTCACCAATATCTTCAACCTAACAAACAAATCAACCGTCTGTGACCATTACTTCCATCAATTGTTCCGTGTAACACCTCCATGACACGTCTTAAATTTCAAATACTCATAAGTTTCCAAAATATGTGCATTCAATCAAAGACTTTTCATCCTCGCTCTCTCAAACTTGTTCTAATTCATTCAAAATAACATACCATTAACAAACCCATCTTTGAATACTAATTTTTACTTTAATGATTCAATAAAAGAATACGTTTTACTTTTATAATTTGACGAGAGAGACGAAAAATCGAGCTTAGATAAAAAAAAAAACAATACCGCAAAAGAACCATAAATCGTAAATTACAATGAAAGTGGAGTTTCAGTGGAGAAAATATGTTACAAGGGCAAGTGATTGGAATTAGAGGAGATTAAGGGAGATAAGTATTGAAGTGAGATAAGTATTGAAGTGATATAAGTATTATAAAGAAGTAATGACATATAGTATTAAGGAAGTAATGACATAATTAAGGAAGTAATGACAAAGTGTTTCTTATTCGTATTGTACCTACACACAACACTAAGGATCACAGTATTCATATATGTTTAGCGTTAATCTTATGTATAGGGGAAATTCATTACATGAATAATAAAGTTTATAGATGTGGTGTTTTGTGGATATTTTCGAGATAGTATTTGAGTCTCTTCCTGATACTCTAACGTCTTCGGTATCACCAATCATCTCTATGAAACACCCGGTTGCAAAGAATCTTGCCACGACATCTTTAATGAAGACTGTGGGGGTTCACCTTTTTGGGCGAAATTCAGCAGTAAGCAGGAGCCTTAAGTTTAAGCGCAGTATAATTGATAATTTGATGAGACGTTTGGTAACATTTTGTTGATGTGTGGGTGAGATTATTCGGAGAAACTGTTCCATATAAAGACCGTTCTTTGACGATATGAAGTCTCACGATGGGTGCAAATTATACTACTACTAAAAAATAACTAGCAATCTTCAGGTTCATATTGGGGCATATTATGGAATATTGGCGTGTGATGGCATTGAAGTATCTCAATTTAACCTTATTGGGAGATGAGGAGTAGTCAGGTGGTGACATCTGAAACGGAGGCCCTTGGATTTTACTTGGACTAGAAAGGATCCTACTTGAAAGGAAGGCGTAATATTCCTGGTGAATATCCTTGAAATTGTACTACTTTGACTGCTTTCAAGCATAAATGTAAGGAACCCTGTAACAGAAGCAACTTAAGCATTATTAGCATGAAATTTTAGTGTCATGCAGAGAATAGCCAGATTTCGTTATTAGTCATGATGGGCGAAGGTGCGTATCGATATTGCTTGCATAAGGGCCGTTTCTAGGAATGGTTGCAATAGTGGCTGATTGTGACAATGCATTCAACACTTTAGAGATCATGTGCATCTTATTGGTTCCCATTGAAAGACACCATTCGCACTTTGTATCGAAACACACTGTATCGAAACACACTGTATCGAAACACACTTTGTATCGAAACACACTTTGTATCGAACCAAATTTTATACCGACCTTACTCGCACTTCTCCCTAATCACTTGAAGTATAAAGCTCCTTAATCCGATTGTCAGATCCTTATTGTATCAGGCCTTGAGTTTGATTTTCAAGATCCTTTATGTATCAACACACCTTAAATCAAATTGACAACTCCCTTAATGTATCAGTAAACCTTGAATCGAATTGTCAACACCCTTAATGTATCAACACACCTACCACTGCTTCATTTTGTGATTTCAAACTGGTTGCAAATTAAAAATGAGACCAATTCCGACCAGATCAAATTAAGTTTCGTCAAATCTACCGGATTATTGTAAAGTGGAGTTTTAGTGAGGGGTGTCTATTGTTGTCATCAGGGTGTGCGGAATTAATACTAGACGGGTGTTCCTGTTTATAAGCAGGGGTTGTCTGTTTGTCAGAATGTGGAATAACATCTGCAGATCTTTAAGAGGAATTCACTGAATACTCATAGATCTCCACTCTACTTCATCCTGCAACTGCAATGCACTCTACTTCATCTTACAAAGTCTATGAATGCTCTACTTCATCTTACAAAGTCTATGAATGCTCTACTTCATCCTGCACTGACTCTACCTCATCCTGCAGCTTTACTCTACCTCATCCTGCAACTTCACTCTACCTCGTCCTGCAACTTCACTCTACCTCATCCTACAACAATCTATGCAAATGCACTCTAATTACTATACATGAATATTAATACGATCAACAAAAATTTATAACATCTATAACATTCTTGAATATCGATCTATTTCTATGACTGCGGTATCAAATCACGCTAAACTTGTTCGTCTTCCAGATTCCAATTATGCTTGGTAATTATCTCCAACTTGCGCAAACATGTCCGTGCTCTACTAGCTGTTGACCTCACTGTTTGACCTACTGCTCAATTCGACGCCCTGACTCTCTCAATAACCCTCTCTAAACTCAACTTAATGTCCCCCTTCGCAAAATGGTCCAAGTTATAGTACTTTGGAGCAATCTCAACCAACCATTCTGGTCTGATAGTTGTTACCGTCCTTATATAGTTCTTACTTGTCAATACGAATTCATTGTAGAGAACCCATTCACCCTCTTTCGAGAGAACAGTCAGGGGATGAATGAGTACGTCTTGATTATCTTTAACGGTCGAGTATCCCTTATTACCTGACTTCTTCTTTGCGGCTTGCATAAAGAAACCAGCAACCAAAGCTTTACGTACATTGTCCCAGTACTTTTTACTTTCAAATGGGGTTGAAACTAATGGAACGTCGTGTCTTTGCATTATTCTTGCTAATTGGGAACGAACATTACCTGCACTTTGTAATGCACGATAGGATAAGAAGTTGTCTCTACACCATTTATGAAGTCCAGCATGATGAGCTTCGTCGGATTGGAATCCGTCGTAAACATTCAACAATGTCAAGTGATCCCCGTCGGGATGAGCGAATTGCATTTTGCATTCGTCAGCTCTCTTCTTGGCAGATGCTGGACGTACAAATACATTTGGCACAGATAATAATGCTACAATGGTGAGGATTTCTTCCGAGCATTCAAATGCAGGTGATCCGATCAACATTACTGCTAATGTTGGATCCAATGGGAATTGGGATGTCAATCTTCCAAGTGGAGTCAAGTCACCTTCATCAGAGAGACATTGAAGATAATTCAATTCCTCTAAAGCTCTCATCATTGTTTCTGGTGCAGGGGGATCCATGAAATCAAAATGAACAAGATCATCAATACCAAGTTTTTTCAATTCTAGAACAGTCGATGATAAATTACAACGCAAGATTTCAGGATACGATTGCTCAATAAGTTCCTTTTGGAATGCTTCTTCAGTGTAAAGTCTGAAACATTTCCCAGGACGCGTTCTACCTGCTCTACCTGCTCTTTGTTGAGCAGAAGCCTTTGAAATTGGAGATACCAATAAACTTTCAACACGGATTCTAGGATTGTAAACCTTTTGTTTTGAGAACCCAGGATCCACCACATACACTATTCCGTCAATAGTTAAAGAAGTTTCGGCAATGTTGGTTGAGATAATGACTTTTCTACCTGGTTTGCCAGCTTTGTTTGCCGGTGGAGCAGGTTCAAAAATCTTTTGCTGTTGATTAGGAGGCAACAGACCATATAAAGGATACACAGTCATTGGACCCACGCCTTGTTCTCTGATCATTTCATCAACCTCCATTGATATTTTTCTACATGCGTCTTCGATTTCGTCTTCACCGGTGAGGAACACAAGAATATCTCCTGCGGTATCTTCAGTGGCGTGGATTTGCAAGACCGTTCTAATTGCAGCATCCAAATAATCGCTTTGGTGTTCAGGTGTGTAATAAATATCTACAGGATGAGTTCTACCAGGAACTGCTAATAATGGCGCATCTTCGAAATACGATTGGAACTTTTCAGCGTCCAATGTAGCACTCATGATGATGATTTTTAAGTCGGGTCTATTCTTGGTGACTTGTTTGAGCAACCCCATCAAAATATCGGTACTTAAGGTTCTTTCATGGGCTTCATCTAGGATTATAACACTGTATCTAGATAAGGTGTGATCCTCCATAGCTTCACGTAATAACATACCATCGGTCATGTATTTCAAGATGGTCTTTTCTGAGGTTTTGTTTTCAAATCTGATACTGTAACCAACCTCTTCTCCAAGTTGAACGTCCATTTCATCTGCAACTCTGGCCGCCACAGACATAGCTGCAACTCTTCTTGGTTGAGTACATGCTACCATTTTGTTTCCAAACAAATGTGGCATGTCGTCATAAAGGACAAACTGTGGGATTTGGGTGGTTTTACCAGAACCTGTTTCACCAACAAATACCATGATTTGTGTCGAATGGAAAATCTTCAAAAATTCGTCTCTTTGAGCATGAACAGGCAAATCACGTCTTGTTTTGAGTATTTTGACGTACTTGTCAGAAAAGTCTCTGCCGGTGAATGGATTGGTCTTCGCTGATTCAAGTGCAGTTGCATCAGCAGTGGAGGTTCCATGACGAATCAATGAAGAAAAATATCCCGATTCATCAATGACTTGTTGTGTACTCTCGTTGATCTCAACATCAATGGTTTCGTCGACTGATTCAGAAGACTTCTTGCTCTTCTTGGTCTTTTGTTTCTTCGTTGGTCTTTCAGTCATGGTGATGCTCATCGGAGAATTACAAAATTATTTTGATATGTGTGTGGTCACGTGGGAGAGATGGTAGTACTAAGTAATGCTGGTGGATTGCCCTTACTTACACTGCGTTGAAGCTCATGTTATCACTATCCACGGGGATCTGTGGTTATCCGTATATTGCCGGTTGCAAGTCTCTCCAAAAATCCACCTGCGAAGCTGCCTTCAAGAGCTACCTTGAACAACCACCCACCTCAACGCATCCACCTCAACACATCCACCACAACACACCCACCTCAACGCATCCACCTCAACACACCCACCTCAACACACCCACCTCAACACACCCACCTCAACACACCCACCTCAACACATCCACCTCAACACATCCACATTATCCACATTCTCCAAGATTACCTCCAAATCTTACATAATCATGGATGGCTGCAAAATGTTGCATTTGTAAAAACTACTAATTATCGCTATGTTTGCAAAATCATTTAACCAAGCAAAATTCTACAAATCAAAGAGGCTCATGAAGAGAGGGGTCGTGGTCAGAATGGATAAAAGATCAGGTGTTGCTGGGTTCAATCGTTCCGTGAGAAAGGAAGAAGCTCGTTTGCAGGTCAAGCAGCACTTTGATGATTTATGGGAAGAGAGTTCATACGAAAATGATCCAAATATGAAAGGTTATGGTCATTTCAGTGAAGGCGGACTCAATTCATATGGGAAGTCAAATGAGGGGTATTTGGCTCAGGTCTTATTCAGAGAGGAGGCTTGTGGAGATGTCAATGAAAAGGTTGAAGAGGTCAGTGAAGAGGCCAGTGAAGAGGCCAGTGAAGAGGTCAGTAAAGAGGTCAGTGAATATGAGGTTTTTTTTGATGATGAATTCAATGCAGAGCATTACAAGTCTGTTGGCTCCCATTTCGATTCCACCAACTTAAACTTCTTCAATTTAAACCCTTTCAAATCACTTCGTGAATTGATCTCCTGGGGAGAGTATCATGAAACAATCACTAAAGAACAAGAGATTGAGCTTCTTTCAGCAATTGAATATTTCAGATATTTAATTTCTTGGAATGGAATCGAATTACCTCCGTATACAGAGTCGGACGAAGTACGCACCAACGCTATCCAAGATCCTACGTGATTCAGTCTGAATGTTTGGCTCCAAATCCTGGATCAAGACCGACAAGGGTGTCTGGATTATGTCCATGTTGTGAGTACTTCAATGAGAAACATTTGAAAGGCATCAGAGATTTTCAATACTGCTATTGAAAAGGACGCATATCGTTTATAATCATGGTGTATATGAACAGTAATGTATGTCCTCTGCGAGTGTAGAGAATCCAGAGCCACTCAGTGCTACTGGCTCGTGACAGTGGGTCCTTGGTATCTTGATAAACGTACTCTTAACACTCCTGGTGTCTTGTAAACTTGTGCTGTTTGAATATCAGCAGATATTCTCCCCCAACAATCGACATGTCAGCAGGATCAAGAATGGACGTTTCTGTTATATCTATCGTTCCACTCCACCTCTCGTTCACTGTACGTCATTGTGACTCCGCAAGCTCATAATTACGTCACAAGAGCGTTAACAGATGGTTATGACTGACGAACTGGTGCTTCGGTTCGGTTGTCGGTCCCACCATTGACATCCCAATCACATTCTAGACTCGCTACAGCCTAACTTTAATATTATTCCAGGTGAAACTCCAAGGAAGTCCTCATCACATTCCCTCGCAATACTTAACAACATTAGTACATTCCCGTCAAATCTCGACTTTGAGATTGCAAATCATGCAAAGTTTATTTCGGGTTGTCTATTACAACTGCTTGATTTAAGTGACAAAACAAATGAAATATAGTCTCCAGGTAGAGGAACTGCATTTCATGATGATCTTCAAGGAGAAGTCGGATATCGAGAGAGGAGTGATCGATCTGTTTTGCACCCAGGTAAAAAATAAAAATGGTGATGTTCCAATTTCACTTTAACGTAACTTCAACCTACAACAATTTTGTTAGTATGATTCACTCGGTTAGGTTAGCTGGAATGTAGATGTTGTCGGTAGATAATACCGTTATGAAACTAATCCAATACCAATATATGGCTTTCCTGTTAAGTAAAGGTAATAAAGAGTATATCCAGTGGCGATTCAACCTCAAAGAAGTTACTGGCATCACCGGCATCGCCCTGGTCTTTATCACTCCAGTAAATTCCTTCTGTGTCGTCGCTAATTAACCACGTTGCATATTTTTTCCGCTGGCTGTACCAAAACGTCAGCGGAGACTTTTTCTTCCGGTTTCATAATGGAATTGTGTACGTCTATGCCCGTTTATTTAATAACGTCATAAATAACGAGCCTTGATAAAGGCGTAGATGTAAACAGATTATAAGGGGTATTATGTATATTTATAGATAAACACGAATATCATCATTACTTTGGCTCTTTTATGAGTTGAGGAAATAAGCTTGCAAATTTTTCAAAGGTAGGGCAAGGACTGTAGAGAGCGAAGCATAGCGGTTCAAGTCTTCAAAGCCTTGAGCTGTCCAGCGGTTCAAGACCAGCCCAGAAAACCGAGTCCAGTAAGGTCTCGAGGTCGGATATCCGCATGCAGTCCACATTCCGACCAAAAATAACCCCCTTTCGGTATCGTCAAAACTCGCGTTATATAAACAACAAATGTCCCACCGATTTTCGTTAGCAAATTTATCCAACTTATTACACTCCTTTTATTACATTAAGTTAGAATGAAATTCTCTATTGCTATATTAATAGCACTTGCCACAACCGTTCAAGCTGGTTGTCAACAAGTTGCCGGTAATTATTACTGTTCTCCAACCAAGAAGGTTATCTTTTCCAATGTTGGTTTCAGTGGTAGTTATCAAGATGTAACATCCATGGATGAAAGTTCAGGGCAATGTTCAAGCTCACCTAAATCATTCAGTGGTAATCTTTCTCCATTAGATGAAGAATTATCTGTCCATTTCAGAGGTCCTATTAGATTAGTACAATTTGGTGTCTATTACCCTGCCGCTGGCGCTTCAAAGAGAGAGGAAGAAATCGTCGCCGAAAAGAGAGATGAGGATTGTGAAGAAGTTGTCAGACATGCTCACCATGCTCATAAGCGTGCTACCACCGTAGAGTTGGTTACATCTATTGTGCTTGTTGATGCTCAAGGTAACACTGTTGCATCCACTGCTGCTGCCCCACTTATATCAACGGGTGCTGCCGGTGCTGTTGATAAGGCTTACCGTCCATTATCTACATCATCTTACCCAACAACCACAACTGCTACCACCGCTGCTTCCGGTTCCCCAGTACCATCTAGTGCTGGAACTTCAGGATGGAACAGATCTTCTTATTATAAACCAGGAACCGGTGACAACGTCACTTTCCTCAATAATAATGGTGGTCAAGGTTCTGGTGTTTGGTCTTCCACCTTCGGAAACTCCCTCAGTTATTGTAATGCTGATGCATCTGGTGGATCTTCTTCCCCAGTCATTCTTTCCGATGTTACCCTTCCTTCAAACAAGGAATTTGTTATCTTCTCTCAACAATCATGTACTGATGGTAACCCTGGCTGCGGGTTCTACCGTGCTGGTACTCCAGCCTACCATGGATTCGGTGGTGCTTCTAAGATCTTTGTGTTTGAATTCACTATGCCAAGTGATAACAACAATGGTTTCAACGGAGACATGCCAGCTATTTGGTTATTAAACGCCAAGATTCCAAGAACCTTACAATACGGTGCTATCACATGTTCTTGTTGGTCAACTGGTTGCGGTGAACTTGATTTATTTGAAATCTTATCTTCAGGACTGAACAACTTGATCACCACTTTACATGATGGTCAAGGTGCTAACGGTGGAGCTGGTGGTGGAGGTGGATCTTCTGATTTCTTTGCTAGACCAACCACTGGTACCTTCAAGGGTGCAGCTATCTTCACTGGTAGATCTGTACATGTCATGCAATTGGATGATTCTACTGTTTTCTCTGCTAATTTGGATGCTGATACCGTTAATGGGTGGATTGCCCAACAAGGTAGTCAAGCTATCTTGCAAGGTTAAACTCATGAGTTTGAACTCAGTTATTCTTCAGTAATTGCCAAGCTCTGAGTCTACCGTAAGATCCGTATGTGATTCGATGCATTTTGATGCGTTAACGCATCTGTGATGGTGGACTCTAAAATTTATAGTTCTTTATAGACGATCTGTCATACCCTATGTTTTGTATAATAAAAGTTATTTAAAAAACGAGTACGAGTGAAGCGAGGTTGTTTAGAGTAGATTGAAGCTGCTACATGTAAAGAGCAAGAATGGGTCAGGTTGATCGAAGTGACTATAGCTGGCTGATTAGCTGATTGTACTACACAAGAATGCTATAGCTGGTTGATTGGCAGATCTACTGCAGGTCGGATAAGAGGAGTACATGTTAAGCTACTGTCGAGCGATCTTCGCTTACCGGTGGAAGGAGTGAACCCCTTGAGAAGAGTGAACCAGGAGTGAAGGCATCGAACCAGGAGTGAACCAGGAGTGAACCAGGTGAAGTGTATCTAACCACAGACGGCAATCGAACAATTAAACTTGCTGAACTGTCCATTCACTGCAATATCGTCATGGTAACATTTTGCAGCCATACGTCTTTTCCACCGACTTTATTCTTTACAACACCTTGTTACAGGAAATAAACGAAGCTATGGCATGTCGATTGTTCTAGACATTCGATTGTTCTAGACATTGTATTGTTCTAGACACTGAACTATAGATCGCTATTGTAAGATTTAGACTACATCATCCAAAATGCACAGGATCATATTGTCACTAGCATAATATTCAACCAATCGCTTTATTCCGATACTAAATGGTATAAGCCATACACGAAAGGGTTATATGGAGGGGGTGTATTGTGTGTACTTAGAGTGAGTGGAGTTAGATATTGTTCGTTAGTGTGAGTAGTCTTCGCTAGAGTAAGTTGTTGGTGTAGAGTGGGGGTGTTGTCAAAGCATAATCATATTAAGACAGTTCCAATATTGCCGTGTAAATCCACAAATCCGCTATTATTCCTCTCAACGTACCAATCATGGACATGATCAGCGGACATAACTTCTTTGCTCAAGACATACCGTCCTTGCTCAAGACAGCATGAGGTTGTCATTTTTGAAATTTTCCGTGTCATTGCACAAGGAACCCTCGAATATCCAAAATGTTTACCAAACCGTATGTTTGCTGGCTGAATTTAGAATGAAGACGGTCGGAAATGAGCGAAAAAACCAGCCATAACCGACTTTTCAACCTTTTTGTGGCGCGGATGTTGCTGGATTGGGCCGTGAAATTGGCAGGTGCATCGAAATGCACCTTTCCGCGATTCGCGATGCTTGTAAGTGATAAGGAATGATATTGAGCCAGGTGGCCCCATCATCAATATATAAAAGAAACACGTTGATAGATTATCGAAGGAACGTCGATATTCTCTCCGAAGTGAGTTTGAACTTGTTAAATATAGGTATCTGAGTAGTCTGACGGTACCTAGGGCTAACTAGCAGAATGTGAAAGTGCCTAAGCGAATGCCGTGAAAGGAAATACTCGTGAATACTAAGGTATGCCAAGGTAACCCTGACTATTTGTTATTGAAAGTGTGCCAAGTTAACCTTAACAATTTGTTATCTCTGATCGCTTGTTCCTTTTTTGTACTTGTTATTACTTTGCAACCTTAATTGAAAGGATGGGGAAGAGTACCAGTGCGGAGTAAACGCGGATACTCTCTAACTCTGTCGTACTGTTAAGAGAATACGGCTACGGTCATAGTGAGCATTCGTTTTCGAAACGATGAGATAACTCGTACTGTTAAGAGAAAACAGTTACGGTCATAGTGAGCATTCGTTTTCGAAACGATGAGATAACTCGTACTGTTAAGAGAATGTCATAGTGAGCATTCGTTTTCGAAACGATGAGATAACTCACTGTCGTACTGTTAAGAGATAATACGGTTTCGGTCTAGTGAGTATATACGTTTTGGAAACGATGACATCTATATACATGCGGTCTATTCATGGATGAAATCAGTACAACCTTGTCAGTACTATAACTGGCCTCCACCGGAATCAATGTGAGTAGTATCAAAGGTAAGTATCTAATTGAGCGAGCGATTAAGGGTCCGAGTACGTCTGACGAGTAGCTACTTTTGGCCGAGTTGATAAATGGAGGAGCCATGTGGAATGATTCCTAGGGAGAAACATAGATATACTCGTGCAACTAGATTAAAAGTACGAGCTTGTCCAGTTCTTCTCGACTGAATGTTCTGTGTGTAGCCAAGGGACCCTTTGTATTGTAGGTAATTCGTACTGTATCAAGATCTGATCGTCCTTACCGTCTCGACAGTCGCTTGAAGACATATGATTTCACAAGAGTGACATAACTACTAGCGTAGCGATACTGTCGTAATGGCCGCGAGAACTGCTCAAAGAGCTTCATTTGCTTTGAAAAGTAGCCAATTTGTAATTTGCAACTGGCACAGCTTCGAAAGTGTGTTGACTTCTTCCTTGTCCATTACTGGCTTTCCAGGTTAACCCAAATCTGACTCAATCTCCTCGCCACTCTCCGACTCCAATTCAAAATCGTTGTTTTCCCTGGCATTCCTGTACCCCTGCAACTTCTCAGTCATCTTTCCATAAATCAACCAACCTGTAAACACCGTTACAAGATCAACAGCAAAAATACTTAGTAAATCCAAAATCTTCTGTTTACCTGATCTCTCGTCATTGCCTAGATCTTTCATTTTATGCCCGATATAAGTATACATCAACAATCTTGGGGAGCTTATTATCGAAGCTAATAAATACGTTGTTTTTGATAATTCCGGTATCAGGGCAAGTGCTCCGTTTAATAATGAGTAAGGTAAGGGGCAAATCCTAATCAATACAAGCAAATATAAACTACGATCTTCTATCAAAATTTCAACTAAAGCTTTGAATTTTTCACTCGAATTCACCAACTTCTTAGCTTGATTCTTCAATAATGACCGGTACAATAGGAATGCAAAAAATGAACCTAAAGTAGTTGAACTTGCAAGAATATACCAACCGTTTGGAAATCCATAAACCATTCCAGATAACATTGATAACGTTGCAAATCCAAATAATGGCGGGAAGCCCACTATGAATAGTAGGGTGAATAATAAGATGCCTCCATATTTAAGTTCATACCACGAATCGGAAATGTGTATCAAGAATTTCAATATTGGTTTGTGGAATACGAGTGTGAGCGTAACTGCGGTGACAATCGAAAGACCTATTAGTACTAGGAGTATTCTTTTCCACAATGGTTGATTTCTAAACCATTTGTATGCGATTTGAATGTACGACTGAACAAATTCAAGTTGATTTTGAATAAATATTGTGGTATCTTCGACGTATGTCATTGTATTGTTGTATAATTATCCAATACAAGCTACTTCAAGCTATTTCGAGAAGTTGCTGGAAATGTAAATTGGTAAGCTTAGATTGTAACATTGCTTAAAATTTCGGGGCGTAGAGCAAAATAGGCTTAGGGCATATTAATTCTTCGTGTGTTTTTTCCCAAGAATGTCTCGGTGGCCAAGTGGAAAGGCACAATTTATTTTGATCGGGTGTTCGATTCACCCCTGAGAGAATTTACTCAATATGATGATTACAATCTTTGGTCCGTGTTTTAGAGGTGACTTAAGACCCACCGCATGAGTGACATCTTAGATTTAAATAAAATCCCTGATGAGTTTTTTTGGATCCAGGAGAGATGTCTTCAGCACTCCCTTTTTTATGTGCACATTGTTCTCTCGCCTGTTTGAAAAAAGAACCATTCGGCTGCAAAACTAGAAGAAAATTCAAATAAGCAATATTCATATGCACCTCCTCGGTTATGCGTTGGCTGCTTTTCGCCAGTAATACCAACTTCCCAAGAATAACCTTTTAAATTTCAAGGATGTTTTATGGGTTCTTCATTGTAGAATTATCAAACGAACAAGTCCCAGTATCGATATTGGGCCGCTAGAGACACTGTAGTATTACTGATGGGACTTGCTTTTTTATTGTGCTGAAAGCAAGCAGTTTCCTTCTTTAAGATGTTGCAGCCCCGCATCACTTCACTCAACAAGAAACGCTAAATCATCCCAACATTCCAATTGCAAATATCTAATATCGCAAGCTCCTGCCGCACACCACAAAGCACCACGCACTTGAGAGAACGTGAGCATAAACACAATAACCTTATCAGTGGAACGGGTTGCTACTTTTGATTTTATGTTTGTCTTCAAAGTTGTGGTGCACTTGGGGTGGAAGAATTTCTTTTGAGCTGTTGGACTATGGGAAGGTCGAAGAGGCTGGGTGCTACTTTGACCAATTTTCACTCGTTTATGATAGTTGCTGTCAAAGTTATAGTGTACTTAGAGAGATCACGTAGTACGGTCACATAGTACGGTTACTCGTGCGGGACCGTCTGTGAGTCCAGGAGACATCACTTCTTCAAACAGCCATCACCAATATGCACAGGTTATGAGTATTTTTGTTGAAAACTTCAGTCCAGACAAGTCAAATTTTAATTACCCCACATAACTGCTCCCATGTCCGCCTTAGATCCTTACCATTTCTTCTTTGAAAGCCTCTCTTGAGTGTATCTATTCAGCTATCTCACAACTTCAAAATACATTATATGAACCTCATAACCTCTAAATATTGAATAGCGGCTTTACCAACAAAATCGCGGAATAACCTTTTGACATTATGCGTGTAGGTTATGGATAATTTCGCAGCCAATAAGAACATCCCTCATTCCTACCAACATAGTGCGGAACTTTAATTAGTGTCTTATCACACATGGTTATTATGGTTTGTTACTAATTTGTTGGTGTGGATGTGGCGTAAGAGACTATATCCATATAACGAGATAGCGGACTAGATTTTATTTAGTTTTAACGTCCTTCTTATACCATTTAAATCCATCAGTTAAGCCTACTTGTACACTCCCCCACATACTTTATTATAGTTAAAGTTTTTTATATGAAGTAGGATCGGAGTTTAAAAAGGAATTTTCAGAATACATTTTGTATTCTTGTCCGTTAACTACGGTTTAATAATCTGAAAATACCAGTATTACTCACGACTACAACCTCCACGTATTCCATCTAGTGTTTATGGACCACATCAACTCTTTGCCAGGCTAGAAATTTTTGAGCGCATCTGTAAAGGCGGGGCACTTTTTTTATGGCATCACGCCGTGGAGACAAAACTCTTTTTATTGTGAAACCACTAAATTAACATTACCTTAAGCCTTCACAGGTTATTACACAAGTCTCGACACAAGTAGTATAAAGATTATCAAAGAAAGTTGAAGTTGCGATAGTAAAATTCTAACTATGGAGTATCTGAATTCAGTTGGTACTCGCCCCAGTGAAATGCCCATAAGTGGTGAGTCAGCTGGAATAGATTTGTCAGGTATGATATCGGACAGGATTACGGGTCCAAGTTTGGGGACAAACTTGATAGGGACGAGCTCGGTAGGCTCGATGGCCACGATAAGTACTGATGGATCTTCGGGATCATTATTGAATAATATCCACAATACAAGTTCTGTTGGCACCACGATCTCCGAATCACGAGGATCAAGCCCAATATCTCCAACCATCGGTAGTAAACGTCCTAATGATGAATCTGAACCCAAACGAAAGTCGAAATTCACAGCTAAACATACTACGAACCGTCATCATTTCAAAGACAAATTCGAGAGGAAACGAAAAGCTAATGTTCGTGCTTGTGATGCTTGTGCTACTAGAAAAGTCAAATGTGAAACTCAGAGACCTTGTAGTCATTGTACAACAAATGGATTACAATGTACTCAACTTAGAGAACGAAAGAAATCGGGTCCTAAGAGCTTGAGTAGATACGCAATGGATCTGATTGGAGTCCTTGAAGATATTAGAGATAAACGTGTGGAAGTTATTCCTGAAGAGGTTGAACTTAAGAGTGAGATTCCGGGAATGACCGGGATGACTGCGAACGTAAGTACGAATATGATACAGGGAAGCAATAATGCCATGGGAACTTCGTCTGATGATTATATTCCAACGCCAAATTTCCTTATTGAAAATATCACCCTTATAATGACAGAACCAATTGTGTTCAACCTTTTCAAACCATGTTCTGTAGAATCATTAACTACCAATTTCCAAGGGTTAGTTGATTTTATGTCATCCAATTATTCAACGGCCCCACTTAAAGAAATCAACTTGATGATTCATCACGACGATCTGATTTACCTTTCAAAACTTCTATTGGTGCTCACTGTCAATCTTATCACATCCGAAATTCTAATCAAATTAAAGAAACAAAAATTCAAGGACTTCATCAAGTATCCTAAGAAAAATCTCCTACAACGAAATTTCAAAAGGTATAGGAATTTATGTCACATGAAATGCTTGGAAATCTTCTTACTAGTAGAGAAGAATTTCATTGTACCTGCAATTGGGCCCCCTGGACCTTCCAAGGTTGAAAGCACTCAAAACTCATTCCAAGTATATTATCATCTTTCGTTGAGTTGTCTCCATTTATGTAATTATTATCACATCCTTAACTTGACCAACACACTCAACACCAACTCACATATGGAAAACAACTTTGGAAATGAGATGCAAGAACATCAAAAATTGATGTATATACGTAAAAGTATTGCTTATTTCCAACTCATTAATTTGAAATCAAACGAAGAAATCATGATTTCTCAGGTCCATGAATTGTTTGAGCTGTTGATGACCTTTGAAACCTTCTATTTAATTTACCTGTCAAATAACTATAACTTGAATGTCTTAAGAAATAATGACATTTTGGTACAATTGAAATGTGATCGATATGAAAGCAGGGGTAATGGATTCTTATTCCAATTAATCAAGATCGTTAGAAGTAACGAAATCTTAGAGAGGTTGACCAAATTTACTAATTTCAATATGCCATTGACTGCCAATTCACATTTACTTCCAAATTATTCGACCTTGAAGAATTCCATTTTGAAGTTGACAACATCAGATCCTATTTTCGAAGTGATCAAGATCATCTTAATATTCAAGTCATTATTGATTTATCCTATGGATGAGTTGAGTAATAAGAATGAATTACGCTTTTTGATCGGATATGCAAATCATAATCTCGATAACTCGAATCTGTATCTATTTAAACAACAGATGTCCAATTACCAACTCTTGCAGCCGATGTTGCATTTGTTGAAAATCGTGTTGGATCTAATTGGTAATGAAAGAGAACAATCCACAGATCTTTTCTCATCACTTATCCAATATAGCGATAATTTGATAAAACACTTCCCGTTCTTCAATAACATCAACAAACTCATCAGAAGTAGTAAGGTATTGAACGATTGGTTTTTGAAGTTAAATGACTTGCGCAGTAGTATGAAATCGACAATCCAATATTCTTCAATGGAAGCTGCTAACATTCAAGCGGCCCATGTTCAAGCTACTCACATAGCTACCCGTTCTCAAAATACAACCCCGGTTATAAAGGAGAAATCGTATGAATCATCAGATGATCTGTCTGACGAATCGGAACAAGAATTGTATATTGGTAGGAAGCAAACCCCAGTGGCTGCCCCAACCTTTCCAGATTATGTTCCTCCTGATTTCTCGTATACACCTCACTTTATGAACGGGAGTCAATTATCAATGGCAGATTTACCAGCAGAGTTGTTGAATCAAACAGTAAAGGTTTCAATGGAGGGCTTGGACACTCTTACTCAGTTCCCGATAAGTGCGAGCACGAAGAGTTTGTATAATTTGTTCACTCATATTGATGATTTCGATGGGGCTCAGGGAAGTCCGAGTGGGAGGATGCATGATAGCTTAACCAATTTGTTTCAGTTTAATCAGGAGCAGAAGAAGTAACAGACGGTGGCGCGGAGTTATCGTTGTGGCGCAGAGGAATCGTTATGCTGGATGTCCTCCGGCGGCGACATTATGCTCTCTAGCTCAGGCCATTCTCCCAATGCAAATACTGTCAAATCAGTGTCCTCAGGGTTGGTTATTCCTATAGACTTGAATGGTTAATTGAGTATACAGGCGACCAAAGCTACGGTCAATACAGACTTCGCATACTTTGTACGATAAGCACTATGTGCCATTATCGGGGCTTTCCCTAGTACCTAGTCACATTAATCCGACTTGGTCAATATATTCTACAAAATAAAATTAATTACAACACAACTGAATTTGCTAAACGCATAACATTCGACAAACAATTACCACCACAAAACACATAAACCTCGAAGAATTACAATATGATACAGAAAATATCACAATCCTTAGAAGTGGAGATAAAGTGAAAGCGCAATTGGTTCCCAATCCTTATAGACATAATTACACGAAATGATTTTTAGTTAATAATATACACATCTCATTTACTTTTAGAATTGTAAGAAATGACCTGCGCAGAAACCTTGGAGATGGTGAACACGATTGATGTTTCCGAAATAAGGAAACATTCTATGTACATCGGCATACATTCGAACGCTCAGCGGTTGTTAGAAGTAGAATCAATAGACAAGGAGGAATTTTTTTCAATTTGCAGCCAGTCTAAGTATGCAACGGCTGAAAGTTTAAAAGAGGATAACAATGGCTGAGCATGTACCCCTGTAAGATGAGTCCTCCCAATGTCTAAATCGTATAACCATTCGACACCACTAAAACATTTGGTAAAACGAATAACATGCAAATATATCTAGGTGGATAGTGTTGATCAAGGTATCTTCCTCACGATCTTTGACGATGGAAATGCATCTCGCGAATATGTGAGGTACTCGTTAATGCCATAACGTCAAGTACGATGACCTCATACGATTCATAACCAAATCCGTGTTTCTTGCTACCTACACTTTTATATTGCTATTATTGGACACAATAAATATGATGGAATATCAGAGGTGTGGACTGCGATGGTCGTATCAAAGATGTAGATGCCGCTGTAATTGTATTAGAAGGGTAGGTTGCTTTGGGATATGAAATTTACACAATTACAAAAACACCGATGATAATACAATCGCAACTTGTAGGTTTCTTATAGTGGACTTTTAACTCGGACTTCCTTACAAGGTTCCAATTCATCCCATCAGGACTCCCCATTACTCTAGATCTCTATTCGTCTCGCAAATTGAGATTGCTGAATGTCGCTTCTCAGAAATTAATTGGAGGTGTGAATCCCACCACAGCATTAATAAAGGTATTTGCTTTACATCTAAAATGATCGTTCAACTACCTCCTTTACCTACATCTCTATAACATCCAAATCAATAGTTACCAACTTTTCCTATGAATGCTTACTAAGCAATGGGCATTAAATCAAGTAAGAGTATTGAAAGTCCTTACATACATGATACAATAAGCCTTCAGAACAAAGTCTCCCACTCTAGTGATTTCCCACACTCGGGAGGTTTATAGCATACCTATAGCGTACATTATACGTGATGAATTGTCTATCGGCATGTTGGAGGCATATTTAGAATTTCCCGCGAAATTTCCTCGACGAAATCCCAACACAACATGGAGCTTGACACCGACGTACCAATGGAAGATGTGGAAATCACCACGACTACCACCCCTATCGATTCCTCATCAATCAATCAGCTTGATCAATGGATATCCAAATTATCCAAATGTGAACCTCTCTCAGAAACAGACGTTAAAAAATTATGTGATATGGCAATCGATGTCCTTCAATTTGAAGAAAATGTTCAACCAGTACAAGTTCCGGTAACTATTTGTGGTGATGTGCATGGACAATTTCATGATTTGATTGAACTATTCAAAATCGGAGGTCCATGTCCAGATACCAACTATTTATTCATGGGAGATTATGTTGATAGAGGATATTTTTCAGTAGAAACGGTTAGTTATTTAGTTTGTATGAAGGTAAGATATCCAAATAGGATAACAATCTTAAGAGGAAATCATGAATCTAGACAAATTACCCAAGTTTATGGGTTTTACGATGAATGTTTAAGAAAATATGGTAGTGCTACAGTATGGAAATTATTTACTGATTTGTTTGATTACTTTCCTATCACTGCACTTGTCGATAATAAAATCTTTTGTCTTCATGGTGGTTTATCTCCTATGATTGAAACCATCGATCAAGTTAGAGATTTAAATAGAATTCAAGAAGTTCCTCATGAAGGTCCTATGTGTGATTTGTTATGGTCAGATCCAGATGATAGAGGTGGATGGGGGATTTCTCCAAGAGGTGCCGGTTTTACTTTCGGACAAGATATTTCAGAACAATTCAATCATACCAATGATTTATCATTGATTGCTAGGGCGCATCAATTGGTGATGGAGGGGTTCTCGTGGAGTCATCAAGAAAGTGTTGTTACCATTTTTTCAGCTCCAAATTATTGTTATAGATGTGGAAATCAAGCTGCCATTATGGAGGTTGATGAGCAGCATAATAGGCAATTTTTGCAGTATGATCCGAGTGTTAGGCCGGGTGAGCCTACGGTGACGAGGAAAACACCAGACTACTTTTTGTAAGCGAAGCAAAAGTGGGAGCGTAGAACAGCGTGATTGTGGAAGAGCGGAAGTGTACTGCTTTGATATCAGATGCACAGCAACTGTTTTGATATCACTATAGTGAGAGTCTCAGGGGCGACGGCAAATTCTATCTGCATCAGGTGCGATATCGACTGTTACACCTCACAAGTTAGTATTGCAAACTAGCAATAACAATCCCCCGCGCAAATGATAATCTGTGTCACTGTACCAAGCAGATACGGTCAATACACCGCCTCCACGCTTCATCGTCAAAACTCAGTGAAACCATCCAATAACCTCGAACCAAGTGGAACTACTGTTTAATGTAGCGGGACTTTTGAAACTAGTGGCTCTATTGTTGAACACAGTGGCACTACTTTTTAATGGCACTTTCAACTATTTGATTAGAATATTGGATTTCAAATTCTCTCACTGCATTTTTGTCATTTTCATAAGAATGAATCATAAGGGTGATTTAGAATTCATTCCCATGAACCATAAGAGCTTTCCAAACTGATGATCAATAACTCATATCAGTTTATTCAAGAATGTTCATATTTACGAACCTCGCGATATTACGCGATAACTAACATAAGTAATAAATGTATCTAGTTTGATAACTAGTTGAATTAATTGTAGGATGTGGTAGTTATGTAGTGTGGAATTTATGTCTGTAGTGGGAATTTGTTCATTATTTGTACTGGGTGGGGGCCATGGTTAGCAAGCTCCATATGACAACTCTATGAACTCATTTTGCCTATATTCAGCCTAATAAATAAATGCGCACTATTTAATCTCCACGTTTGAATCAAATCACGGCTAAACCTCAAAGACGACACCTTCAATTACAATGCTACTACTTCCAATAAAGCTTATTGTTTTAGCTAGATTTGTCGCATCTATTAACCTATATCTACATCATCAAATCAATGATAATGTTCCTGTTCAAGAACAAACTTCAATAGAACAATACAATGTTATCAACTTCTTGGGAGGTGCTGGGCCGTATATGCAATTCCCGGGTTACGGGATTTCAACTGATATACCCAAGGGCGGTGTTTTAGAACAAGTCCAGTTACTAGGAAGACATGGTGAACGATATCCAACTGTCGGTAAAGGAGAAAAATATTCAGAAGTGGTTGGGAAATTAAAGGCAGAGGGAAGCACTTACAGGGGATCGTTGGAGTTCTTGAATAGTTATGAATACGATCTAGATCCCTCACAGTATGGATTGGAAACAACGCCAGAGAATTCAAATGGATTATTTGCAGGTACAACGAATGCGATAAGGCATGGGAAAGCATTCAGAGAGAGGTACGGAAGTTTATATGATCCCTCAGAGGTATTGCCTGTGTTTTCAGCAGGATCAAATAGGGTTTATCATACTGCGAAGGCGTTTGTGGAGGGGTTTTTAGATTTTAATAGTACGAATGATATTACCGAAGAAACCAATGACGAGCATAGAGAAGACCCAAACTCTCCTAGGGACTTCTCATTCACCAGTCACAACGAAAGAATTTTAAAAAATACCTCCCCATACAAAATCAACATCCTAAGTGAAAGTAAGTATAATGGAGCCAATTCGTTAACTCCAAATATGGCTTGTCCTAATTTTGATAAAATTGAAGTCACTTACACAACTTCATATCTCGAAAAGATCCTCCAACGATTTCAAAAAGAGAATCCTGAGGTAAATTTCCAGATTGTCCCCACCGATATTCTTTTCTTATTTGATTTATGTGCATATGAATTGAATGTAAAAAGTAAATCTAGTTGGTGTGACGTATTTACAACTTCCGAATTCACTCATTATCAATACTATAAGGATTTGGGATATTATTATGGCACAGGACCTGGAAATCCACTTTCTGGCAGTGTTGGAACTGTTCTTTTAAAAGCTAGTTTGAAGCTCCTTACTCAAAAGAGTCAAAATAAAGTTTGGTTATCATTTACTCATGATGCTCAATTGGATATGTTTTTATCAGCTTTGGGGTTATTTGATCAAAGAGACTTATCTGTGGATTCAATAGACTTTGGTAGGTCATATATTCATGCACATATCATTCCTCAAGGAGCTAGAATATATTTGGAAAAGTTCAGGCTTGATGGGTTCAGTTATGTGAGGATCATTTTGAATGATTCGGTGGTTCCCATCAAAGATTGTTATGATGGGCCGGGATCATCGTGTAGTCTTGAAGACTTTAATGATTATGTGGAGCAAAGGTTATTGCAATGGGATTATTTATGGGAATGTGAGATTGGGGAGGAGGTACCACAGGAATTAACATTTTATTGGGATTGGAGGGAGGTTAATTATGAAGGGGATTTGGTGATATAGGTCTAACTTCGAGCAAAGCGAGTATTTTGGATATATCACCACTTGGGATAGCTAGGTCTCTACACTCACTCCTACAAAGCCACACATGAGGATTAATTCATAATTATATACAGTAATAATAAATAAGTCTGCAGAGCAGATTTGTTGTATGTGATACAACTTCTATGGACTTAGTCACATGTATTTCTTCAAATCAGCATTTTCTAAGTAGATCCGTAGTTGGCCATGTTGACTGGCGGTCCTTGTATTTCTAAGGTCGGACAACTGCCACCGGTAAATTGAGCCACTTGGGGTATTTGGATTGGAGAGTGTAAATCATTAGTTCTCCTCATAGATGCTCATAGATATATGATTGTTCTCTCTTCCCATCTTACTTTGAGAGTTATTCTTGTAAGCATCCTGTTGTACGTATAACGATGGATATAATGACCAAAATATTCAAAACAAAACACTCACTTAGCACTTTCATTTCACTGAAAGAATCCCTTCGCGAGTTTGTTCTCCCCTGGTCCAATCAATTACTAAATGAACTCACTCTGCTCATTTGTATCCAACCTCGTTCTCATAATCTCAAATACCAACAACCCAATCGAGGTTGCAGGTACCGTAGCCAAAGCATTCTTAACAAATCCATTATAACCCGCTTGCAACCAGGTTGCCTTTGATTTCCTCTTCAACTTCAACACTTGAAAGTAAGTATCTATATACGAATTGTAATACAACTTTATAAACGGCCTTCCAACTTTATGAGAAGAGTTATAAATATCCAAAGTTTCTAATCTTGACAAATGGATCTTCTGGATCTTAGTTAATGGGTATTGCACCAAAAACAAAGAAAGAGCAGCTGATGCACCGGCCAATAAAATGAAACTCGTTTTGAGGATTTTTGTCAGACGACGTTGTTCTATTTCATCCAACTTCACCTCTGGCTCATTTGAAAATGTCTGCGAAATCAGTCTTTTTATGTTCTTCACACCAACAATCATTTTATAGGTCAAATTGTAGCCTTGATTCTTCACCAATTCAAAAGTCAGGAAGTAAAATGCAAAACCGAAACTTTCTTTAATGAACGAAAAGCCATACCCAGCAAAAATCCCAATCAACCCGATTTCTTTCAATTTTGCAGCTCCATAAATCCATAGATTTTTATGATCTCCATGAATTATTTCAGCCATACTCAGACGGGTATAAATCGCATCCACAGGAGCTGCAGCTAACGATTGCGCAGCACCTGCTATGAATCCTGCTTTCCAAAAATCAGAATAACCTAGTAGATTTTCCCGGACAAGTGTGGATCCCTCAGTACTTTGCGAGCCTTCCTCCCCTCGCTTACCCTTCATACTCACATCTAGTACAGTCAAATACGTTCCGTACAAAATTAATCCAGTCATCAGATTAGCTAAAAATGGAGGTAACACCTTTTCCGGTATAAACCTCCAACCTTCATTTCTAATAACATTCACTAGCATTCCGATGGAAGAATGCGTATGAAATCGATAAGGCTTTGCATGGATTCCTCCGTACTTATCAGCAAGCTCTCGAACATACGCAAGATAGTCAAAACGGGTAGGTCTAAATAGCTTCACCGGAGTCCTCAAATAAAGTGCTTGAAGTTGATATATAACAGCTCTTATCCCGGCGGTCAGTAACGAAACTTGTTTATTGGAATGTTTCTGAGCTTCATCAGCTTTCTCTTGGGTCTGTAGTCGATTCATTCAGAACATGGATCAAGAGGCAAATCGGTAACTTGACTTGTTTAGGAAGATCGATTTGGTGCGAAAAAAGTTGCATTGAGACGATAAGAAAGTTGTTGTTGTGGAGTTTGAGAGGATGTCTTTCGGAGTTTTAGGGAAGGATTTACAGGGAGCACTATGAGGGGATCTTATGAAACAAGACATTGGGGTGGATGGTGAGATATTTCTTGCATATGTAAAATCGAAATATAATCAACACTGACTACCCTGGGTGTTACACCAATTGCATTGATGCAAAGCCTTGAAATCCTAGCAAATATTCCAAAGTTCTTCTCTCTGTCCCTCTTCCTATTTTGTTTCATGTTATACTTTAGATGAGTGGAGCCACATTGCACCTCATCTCAAGAGATCACCGTCAATCATTTCCTAGAGTTCACTGTCAATCATTTCCTCGACATACCAAATGGCTTAGAACTCAATATACCTACAAAACAGGATTTTAGAAGTTGAAGTCCTTCCTGTTTTATTTCCATTTGGTGTGAATTAATTTGGGTGCAAAAAATGATACTGTGAGCTAGCTGAAAATCATATGTTCACATTTCAGTAAGTTGCATGTGAACATTTGTACAGGTAATCAGAGCAAATAATCAAAACATGTGTAGGTCAGTCTGAATCAGAACTGTACAAAATTAGCACGTGTGGAGTTCTGTCTACTAAAGTTGATTGGCCATGAGTATTTAGATGATACATCCAGTCACAATAAACCGCTAATTATTTAACAAGACCACAGACATATCTGTATGTCAAATGTACCAAAATCGATACTTTATGTTCTTTACATCTCCTTAATTTTTAAAACACAATCAAATTCTAGGAATATTCTGTATATTTTTGACAAATACTGTAAATAATTGATACATTGATAATTAGAGAAAGAATATTCCAAATCAAATCAAATGAATGTTCAGTGATCAAAGATGGGAAAATTAAAATATCTTGCTTGAAAGAACTGTAATTGAAGGCGATCTATAGTATTAACTGCTCAATTCAAAATCGGTCCTTAACTATGGGAAAAATTTGGCGCAGTGGAACTCCAACCAAAAATGCAGGTGTTCAATTCCCGATGGATACATTTATTATTTCTCAGGTGCAACTGAAGTGGACTTTCATGAACCTGGCGTACCTAAAACTTACTATAAAATACCTACAAAGCTTCACAAGTCAATTTATTAATTATTTATTGATTAATTCTACTTTCAATGGTGGGTTCAAATTCATCAAGAATGATACTGCAAACTGTTAAACGATCTTGCTATTTAATGTTTCAAAGTTCCAGCTTGAACGGTAAGTCAAACGTCTTGCATTTTGGTTTGATATTATAGGATATGCATCACCTGTAATATGATAGTATCAAGACAGAGCGGTTTGAACTCGATCAAAGTTGATTCAGCATTACTCTAATGAGTGCGGTGGTATTTCTAAATCTGCTGGGAAACAACGAATGATTGAGTTGCTGAATGTATGACTAAAATGTACGCAAGCGTTAACGAAGATGTCAATATTCCCACTAGTAGCAGCATCTACTTTCTAAATAGACTCTGGATGCTATCGTCTAAACTGCTATTACGTAAACTTCTCACTGCGTTTACGTTTACCTAGTCAGTTAAGTCAAATTGGATACTCTTTTGCGAGCATCTCAGTTCGCTCCAAGAGCCCCAGCAAATACTCCACGTTTCTCCTCCGGTTAGCTTCTCTCACAACTGGTCTCTAATTTTTCTTGCAACTTTTAGTGTTGATCATTGCTCCCTATATAAAATAATCTCACTCTGCTTAAAATACCTCCTAGCATCCTCATCAATCAAAACCAAACTCAAATAAGTTCTCGTCGAAAACTTCTTATTAATATCTCTATAAGTTGGTATCAAATCAAATCCTCCCAAAAACAATCTTATAGGGATTGTTTCTCCTTTTACTGGCGCACCATCCATAATTTCAAATCTAACCACCGTTTCACTATCCGTCACTTGATTTGGGGCAGCACCTACTGTTTCCCTCCTTATAAGCAGGAGTTCCATATGTTTAATTTTCAATCTTACCAACAAGAAGAAGATTCTACCTACAATTACATCTTTCAAAGAGAATCTCAGTTTCGAATATTCAAACTCGATATGAAGACAATCTTCAATACCAATATCCATTTTCACCGTTGAAACTTCTTGTGGTGAGGAAGTGCTTGCAGAACCAGTTCCACCATTAAGCTTCCCATTTGTTGATGGAACTATTGGGGCTGGTAAGTATTGATAGACCCACAATTCTTTTTCTCTGGTTATTTCACTAGCACCAGCCTTTTTCAACAAGGACACTTTTACAAAGTATCTTAATCTTGCATTCTTACCTCTATAACTTTCATATTGTTTTTCAACATTTTTGAATTCAAATGGATATCTTTCCGCATGAGTTAGCATTCCAGGAGCTGCTAATTCTGTAGCTAATGACAAGAACTCACTAACAACAAGACCGTCAATATTTGTTTCTATGGCTCCTAATAATTGTACTTTCACACCAAAATGTTCAACTTTGCGTCCTTCTTTGGTACGGATTGTGATTGTACCTTTGACACTTTCACCGTCTTTATAGATAGGGAGTTTTTCCAATCTTCCTTGGGATGTCTTGACATCTATATGTTTTCGATGCTCTTCACGATCGAGACGGATTTCGATATCTATGGGTGCTTTGAAGAAGAGTGACATGGCGGTTTAGTTACGGTTGAGGGTTGAAAAATGAGAAATGCGTAGCACAGGCGAGGAATATTGTTTGAGGTATTTAGTATGGGGAATTGATGAGAACTGGTACTCTAGACATAAGATCTGGTATTCAGAGAGAGGGGTATCATATGTACTGATTCAGAAAAGTATACGTTGAATATTGAGGGGAATTATCTCTCCAGTGGCAATATTGCAACCAGTTTGGAGTTGGAGAAATGAGAAACGAATTGTGGAACATCGTAGGGAGATTCGAATGAATAAGCTCCAATGGGTTCGACTATATGTAGAATCATTGATGCAGGTATTAGGGAACAGGATGAATATTGATGAATATAGTGGCATGATTTAGTATTGTAGCATTGTTGGGCCAGTTAAAGATTCATGGGTTCCGTTGCAAATCACCACTTGGGAGAATGGCAGTGGATGTATATTCAGTGGCAGAATACATGTGATGACCAAATAATTCATGCTCCAACGAGCTTGATGTTTCCGACTTGGTATCCATTGAGCGCTTTATTCGATTTGATTAGGTCAATTGCACCTTAACTAAGTCAATTTATCCAATGATTCAATCCTATTCTCATTGGCCTTGTTATTTCTAATCATATCAGTCAAGAAAGTTACTCATCGAGGATGCTCTACTTTATATCACTCAAAGTTGTAGAAGCTTAATCTTCAGCTGACAATCTCTTTCTATGAAGTAACAGTCCACGATACTTTCTCCTGTGTACCATGTCCCTCGTAATCCCTATATGCCTTGACTCTCATCCACCCCTAACTGACTACACTGTATTCTGCTCGACGGTAACACCCGCGAATACACTCCGTAACCCGCAATTTAGTTTACAGTTTACTTCAAGCTCCTCGAAAATTAAGTTTCACTCTCCCACTATTGACTATCGCAGACTTGTGGAGAACTGTGACCTAACCAAGCAAACAATCCATACAACCAGAATGTCACAATATGATGAAATTGCTCCGGATGTTGTTTCTCCTCACGATACAAAATCATCTACTGATCAACCGTTAAAACACCTTGATACAGTTATTGCATTATACGATTTTCCAGGAACACAACCACTGCATCTTCCTTTGAATCTTGGAGATACCGTTTTCGTATTATCCAAATCTGCCACTGGATGGTGGGATGGGGTTGTGATTGCAAATAATGAAATCCAAAGAGGATGGTTTCCTCATAATTATGTTAGACTGGTAAACTATGTCCAACCTATTTTAAACAAACTCAAACTGAATAAAGAAATCGATCTGATTACTGCTGCTAATACTGCTGCTAATGTATTGATACCATCATTTACCAACTTATTGCAGAGGTCGTTATTGGAAGATAAGAATCTGTCTGGAGGTACGAGGAAAAACTCTGTTGTTAGTTTTGCATCCGAAGCAAGTACCCCGAGGGAAGAGAAAGAAAATCCTTTAGACGAACAAGGTCCAACGTCTCCAAGCTCATCATCACATTCCAGTATGACTCAGTCTTTTGCATATCGTGATGGAACATCATTAAGTACTACGGGAGGTGTTATTTCATCGACGTTAGTAGATCTTGATGAGGCAGAAGCTTTAGTTGCAAATTATAAAGCAGAATGTGGATTGGTATTAACCTGGATACCAAGATATACATCCTCAGGAGATTATGTTTTCTATTCCGAACAATTAGATGTTTATTGTGAAACTCCGCCTTTTGTTGATTATGAAAGTGGGGATTTTCCAGATAAATTGGCAGTGCCATCAAATGAAGCAATTGATGAAGGATTGGTATTCCGAGTTAGAGATAATACTGAAAGTGTGGAAGAGAGTGCAAGTGAGTCTGAACATGAACGAGTACTTGAACCGAGACTTGCAACTTCAATAGATTCACAAGCAACTGTAATCACTCAACAGGAAAGTATAAATACGATTCAAAGTAATGCAGAAACTATTCAAAGTCAACCACAAACTATCCAGAGTCAACCTGACACCATTCAAAGTCATCCAGAAACTATTCAAAGTCATCCAGATAGTACGCAAAGCCACCCAGAAACAATGCAAAGCCTTCCCGAAACCCTCCCAGAGAGCAATCAAGGAAGATCCAATTCACTGTTTGATCCACTCAAAAGAGATTCTTCAGCATCATTCCATACTCAGACGTCAAATCTTTCATATCATCATTTTTCACAACCATTTTTTTCAATGGATGATCTCTTTTACAAAAGTCCTACCGATCTTACGAAATGGAGTGAAATGCAAACGCTGTTTATAAATCTACTAGAATTATCATTAAAAGCGGTTAAAGAACAAAACAAGCAACTTTTTGGTACTCATTTTTTCAGATTGAATAAATTGATATCGGTCTTATTCATTGCAACCAGATTAGCCCATGATGACTTTGTTGACTCGAAATATGAAAAATCAGTGCGTAGAAAATTGAAGCGTGTGGCTGCAAGTTTTGCTCAGGTTTATATAAATGGGATATTACATCTTAGTGTGATGCATCATCATGTACCTGGAGGATCTCAATTATTTGGATTTGATATTTCCAGATTAAGTAGACAAGATACTGCAGAGACGATTGGTAGGGTGAGCACACCAAGAGCACTTAGAGGAAGTGTTTCTAGTGGTAGTAATATACGCAGTAGTATATCAAGAGAGAGTACCAATCCAAGTCTTAAGAGAGACAGCATATCAAGTCTTAAGAGGGACAGTGTTTCGAGAGATAGTTTATCGAGTACTCCATCTATAACCACTCCAAATATCTCCACCCCAAGTAGTAGAAATGCAAGTATTTCGGATGCTCCAGAAACCTATTTTGATCAAATCCAAATAGAAATCGAGAGTATGAAACAAAACATCACTCTGGTTATTAAAATCTTTGTCAAATTAACTACCGGTAAGGTTGTTAAGAAATCCGATTATGATTCTCTGGATACTGATGAAGTTGGACAAGATCGTCAAGATATTCTTCCTCAAGTTTATCCTCGATTTATTGTAGATGAATTCAATGGAGGAAATTGGTGTAATCCATTTTTCAGTACCAAGAATCCTGTACTTAATGTTTCTGGAGATGATTTGAAAAATAGGTATCATTCCAAGATTATTATTGATCACCAAGCATACGCGAGTGTTTGTCATTACACAGAAGAAATGACCAAATTAAGTAAGGAAACTTTGGAATACCTTGATCCAACTAAACAACATTTGTATTTCAACGAATCCTTGAAGGGAGAGAGAAATACTCAGATCTTAAGGTTGATCTATAAGTATTTGTATCACGCAAGTAGTATGGTTGATCTTATTGAATCTTTTGATTTTACTGTTTTTTGTTTGATTAAGAGATATGAAGATATGCCTGTTAAAGAAGAGAAGGAAGTATCAAGTTTAACATTTGATTATCCTGTTGTGCTTGAATTTTTCCAGTATAAACAGCAATTCCATGATTTGATATTGAATATTGTTATGGCAACTCAATCTTTGACTTTAGAAGATCCCGAAGTGTTTAAGGGATTGAAGGAAGATGATCCATTATTTTATAATAAGGATGTTTTTAAATTACCATCCGAAAAGGCATCACTTTTATTGACGAATATTTTGGTTGAACAATTAAACCATAAAGGAAATCATATTTCTTTAAATCCAGATACGTTAATGTCCCGACACATCAAAGAAGGGATTGAATTTTTTGATGTAGTTTTACAGATCATCCAGCAATTAATTGATGAACGTGAGACCATATTAAATTATGCCACCAGAGTCATGCATGACGACTTCAATGTTCAACTTCTTGTTATGGAACGTAATAATACGATTTTATCCGAACGATCTGACGATGGACCTTCTTATTATCCAGGTAATAAGAAACTGACTGATGTTCCATGGTATCTTGAAGGAGATGAAGAATTCGATTTACTTTTGGATCTCAAGGGTAATATTAAAGGTGGTACTAAGGAAGCACTTATAGCACATTTAACGCATCATTCAACATTTGATGGAGCATTCAATTCTTCATTCTTATTTTCCTTTGCTTCCATGTTATCATTAGGTGAATTTATTGGATTGCTTATAAATCGTTTCAATATTGAAGCTCCAGAGGGATTGAGTTTTGAAGAATACAATACTTGGATCCTGAAGAAGCAGAATAATATAAGATCCAGAGTTTTGTACATCATGAAACTTTTATTGGAAAAACATTGGTCTGATCTGTATTACAATGAGATCATTCTCAAACGTTGGTTATCATTTGCTACTTCTGGAACCGTTCAAGCGTATCCTGCTGGTAAGCAAGTTTTAACAGATCTTACCAAATTGCTTAATGGTGAAGACGTTTGTATTGAAAAAGAGCCCGTTTTACCAACAACCAAACCTCCAGCACCACTTGTTAAGAGTTCGATCATAAAAAAATTGAAATTGTTGGACATTGATTATGTCGAACTTGCGAGACAACTCACGATTAGGGAATTCAATTTATTTTCAAAAATCACAAAATTTGCTTGTTTGGCAAAGGTTTGGGGTAAAAAGTCAGGTATAAATGACTCGATAGAAGATATTTCAATATTCATTAAAGCTTCAAATCAATTAACCAATTTTGTTGCTTATATGATCTTAAGAAAACTGGACATTCGTAAGAGAGTTCAAATTATAAGATATTTCGTTCAGGTTGCGGAGAAATGTCGTCAATTCAGTAATTTCTCTTCAATGACTGCTATTATTTCAGCTTTATATTCATCTCCAATTCACAGACTTAAAAAGACTTGGAAATATTTGAATGGTGATACTATGAACCAATTACAAAATATGAATAAATTGATGAATTCAAGTAGAAACTTCAATGAATATAGAGATGTTCTCAAATTCATTGGTCTGGAACCTTGCGTACCATTTTTTGGAGTTTATTTGAGTGATTTGACTTTCGTTTATCATGGTAATCCTGATTTCTTAATGAATAGAATCAGAATGATTAATTTTGCAAAACGAGCAAAAACTTTTGAAATTGTTAGCGGTATTGATAGATTTAAAACAATGGGGTTCAATTTCACAACGGTTATTGAAATTCAGAAATACGTTGACTCTTGGTTTGATAAATGTCCAACCATCGAAGAGCAATATCAATTGTCGTTGAATTTGGAGTCTAGGGAGGCGGTTCAACCAGCGAGTTCAACTACGCCGGTGAAAACGGTGAGACTTCCTACAAAGCTGAAGAATGCAGGAAGTGTCCTGAGTACGCAGTCATCGCAACCACATCATATTAGTTCGACTACTAGTTTGGTGGGGAAGAAGGTGACCCCTTCCTTAGGGCAGTTTGCTTTCAAATAGCAAAGCAGAGAGACGCAAGCAAAGAGCGGCGCGAATTTGCCATGATATTTATAATGAATCTACATATCGATGACATATTCACCAGGAATCCAATGAAACTGTTCTCATAGAATCAAAAAGAAAAGTGTCAAGTGGGATAGCTACAACAACCTAAGACACTGTTGTAGATGCTCTATACGTACTTAATTGAGCATCCTTGCTTTTTCATCCTTATCGCTGCCGTATTCGTCTACCAAGAGCCCAGACCCACATGGCTCCAAATGCTATTGCGGTTCTTTGTAGGAATGTATTGCCTAAGAGCAACAATACCTGCGGTGAATCACCAATGACATTGAGTGTACAAATATACAATGAGAGGTTGACATCGCCTCGCCCTTCGAAAACCGAAGCCGATAAGTGACCTCTTGGCCATCAGTCTCAAGAAACATCCTATCCAAGAATGTTTAAAGGTAGTTCTGACTTCAAATAAAGTATTTAGAGGGAGAGCCGTTGGTAATGAATACTTGCATATGGCTGAGCTTGTTGTATGAACTAAGTTAGCTGGACTGGACTCCCGTAGGTGTTCTCAGCCAATTGACACAATTGGCCAACTTCACACTCACAATAGGGTAATCCTACCAGCCAGGACTCAAGCGAGTGTCGGCTAATCCCGATTTCATTAATCACTGCTGATATAGATTCAATGCTTTTCCATCGGTTTACAACATAATCGAATAACGTGCATTCTTTTTAGCTCACCCAATCACCCATCTCTTGTTATAGTCCATTGTTTTCCTGAATGACTAACATTCAATAATATTTATCTAATCACATGTAGAGTAGAACAACCTTTGAAAATACTTTTTCTTATCGTATGTTCGATATATTTGCATACAAAGTACGCTCCAATCAAAAATAACTTGTGTAGCATATGTAAGTCGATGTATCGTCTAAATTCTCTGTGTACGCTTCATAAATACTTAAAGTCAAATATGCAGCATTCTGAAATCGTATTCCCCTGACATTAGATCGTTTTAACACAATGTACATGAGTGGGTCCAAATGAAGTAAGGTAAACAGTCCTCGAAACGAGCGCAAATGTTGGTCATAAGTCTTTTAGAGTTTTCAATTCGCCGATAGTTTTGGATAGAGGTTCAAAATAGGCTTTAGGTGGTTAGGCTAGAGTACGAACTTCTCGGATAATCGCATTATTGTCATTCGATGAGAAACGGAGCAAGGTATCAGAGTAAAATTTGACCGTTTAAGTTTTGCATCCTATGATTTTGTGTGAAGAGTCTACAATTGTGAATAATTTTTGTCTATTGTACATTATTTTTATTATATTATGAGCCGATTTTGAATTTAGAATGAAAGATTGCTGAACCAGGGGTATTTTATATTCTATGAATATTCTGGTGAGTGTGCATGTGTTGGGCAATGTCTTGGAACTTTAGTGGCACTAGGGGGTAAGTATACTCAGTATACTACTCCGTGCTGTCTCCAAGCTGAATAGGAAGTCCAGTGCTCGTTCGACGGATCATATTGTACTATCCAACCTCTCTCGCGTATTATGTTGTGCTAACCAACCTCTCTCGCGTATTATATTGTACAAAGGAACCACCTCTGGGGTGCATTAAGTTTCGCGTGCCATCGTATCATACTAAGCAACCATTCTCGCTACGATCGGGTGGTCGCCTATGCTCGGGTGGTCGCTGACGATCAGGAAGGTCTCCAATTCAACGCCTCATCTAATCCTCGCATCCTATGTGGGAATAACTTTACTTTAAACGTACTATAAGCAACACTTTGCTCTATCTCGTCCAAAATCCCTTTCAATTGTGTTTCCAACATCACTTCTTCATGTTGTTGAACATCTTCTAAACAATCCAAAATATTCAACAAGTTATTTTGTTTATTCTTTAAATGATTGTGGAATCTATAATCTGGGGGTGGAGGTGGAAGTCGTTGACTTTTGGGATCTTCTGATTTTTCATCGGGTACTGTTATTTCGGTACCTACTGAATTTAGACTTTGTATTGTTTGCGAAGAAACCAAGGTACAGTTTGATTTGGTACTATTGTTTCTGTTGAATCTATTTAATGACAAATCTGAGTCCAGCAGATCTGCTTCATCATAAGAAGATGGTGGGGTTGGTAAATCGTCCGCGAGGATTGGGATTTCTTTGAATTGGTTCGACGGTATTTCTTTAGGATTTGATTTGTAAGTGTCTCTTGGTTTGTAGGTTTCCAGTAGACTTGTCAGATTGAACTTGTTGATCAAGTTATTGATGTTGTTTAATCCCAGCGGTTTGTAGGATTCATTCGGATTGATTCTTTTGTGGGTGTCACTTGTATGACTATCACGACTAGTTACACTACCGATTCTTTCAGTTTTGAAACTACCTTGACTAGTCACACGTTCATGTCTTTCACTGTCAGTAGTCAGACGTTTATGACCAATGGCGTCGCTAACAACACGTTTTTGCCTTTCACCGTCAGTACTCAGTCGCTTGTGTCTTTCACCATCAGTAGTTGCACGCTTACGTCTCTCAGACTGACTGTCTCCACGACTGAGTCTTTCAAGTCTATCACTCCTTCCACTTTCACTCTGATGATCTTCCTTGTAGCTGTCATACACATCAAAATCCACCAGCTGGTCACTCTGACTGCTACGATGACTAGCACGACGACTCCTTCTTTTCTTTGTCTTCACTTTCTTAGCCACCAAATCTATTGGGGTAACTACCTCAGTAATAACTGGTGATTCTTCTCCTATCAGAAAATCCATTAAATCATCCAATTGATTAAACAATTCAACTCTTTTCTTACTTGACTTCTCTCTCTTCATGTTTATTAAATATTAAAATTGAAGGCTTCAAAGCTTTATTGTGATTATACGCCAATTTTTTTTTGTATTCGTTTAGTGTTCTTGATGGTATTCTATTTACTCTAATTTCAAGTTGTACTGCTTTTTTCTTTTGTATTAATTATAACCCGTGTAAAAATAGTTTATTCTAACCTTGTCACCTTTGTTTGAGCTTACTTAATAACGTGTTTAAACGAAGTGCGTTCGTCAACCTTATTTTTGTTTTGATGTAACGCGCTTTGGTCTAACGCGATCACAGCATAATAAAGGGGTAACAGGAGTCTAAAGACTAATTTGGGTTTAATTATCAGTGAGTGTGAGTGACGTGATTGGATTCAATGTGTTGAGCGGTATAAATGAATTTGTTAATGAAGACCCCTTAGATCCATCGTTTAAGATTTTGAATAAGGTTTCCCCTTTGACGCACATTGTAACCATTGATTCGTCTAGAAGGTCGCGGTATCTATTGATAATCTTATTGTGTGGAGTTTGGGTGGTAGCACGGAAGATGGGAGCGTGAAAAGTGGGAGCGTGGTTAGGTTGGTTGATAAAGAAATAGCCTTATACAACTAGTCCAATAGTCAATTCCTTTGTCTTCACTTCAAACTCTTCTATCACTTACCCTTCTATAAATAACTCCTGCTTTTGTCGTCAATGTAATAACCTCATCATATCTCATGTTCAAGTTATGAGGCGGATCCATGAGCCTTCATTAGTGAATAATGGATTGAAGAGAAGTGATGAATACTTACGCTTAATAAGATGAAGAGATACCTAAGACTTTCGTTGCCTTATATATACCTTAGACCATACATATCACCCTCACACTTGTTAACAATGATGGCAATCTCCCATCTTGGTTAAATTTGATGGTATGGTGCAGGAGTTTCATTCCTTTCCAGAATTCCTTGCAGAAATGTGTGCCAGGTTTCCGTCGCAGACCCACATCGCAGATTTGGATATGCTTTGCATATCATGGAATTTCTATGCATTTGCAAATCCTTGTTGACTCAAAAAATTGCGCTCCTACAGTATCAACGTGTTGGTTATACTTTGTAATTTTTCTAAATTTACGTGTACGTATGCACTGTGTATTGTAACCCACTCTTTTGGTAATAATTAGAAGGTATGTTATGAGTTTGTGCATATACTCTATACACGGCATATAGAGAGAATTACACCTCCAACGTTTGGCGCTATAACACGATGTTGAGCATGTCAGTATTATGCCTGGATTGGGAATGGTTGCAATTTTTCGCGAAATGAAGATACCGGATGATCCTTCGGAGTGGAAGAGATGGAACGTATGGTTAGCACCATGTTTTTGTATATCTAGTCATGAAATCGCATTAACCGATTTCTATCTGATCATACTGAATGGTTTCAAAGTGGTTGCTCTTGGTGATGCGTTTTATAACGGCATGTAAACAACACTACTATGCAACTAACGTGCAATTCACCTGAGTGACAACAAAGAATTGGGACAAGTGAAGTGTTCTCATGGTGGCTTTAGCACCCATCGTCTCTTGCGACATATTGACCGTTTCCTGGCTTACGATTTACCAAACCCTCACAATAATAAAAACTTTGTGAATAGAGCTGCAGAGACATCATAGCCAGAGTATCATTTATACAAGTTAATTGCACTTGTTTTGATGTTTGTCTTCTGCATCTTAAACTTAGCTATTTTGTTTTGCATACAAAGTCACAAGTCTAGTCTCAAAAATAAACCAACTAATTGTGATCGATTTGCTTGCCGTTTCATACCTCTATCGGAGGTACATCTGTAGGCTACTGGGACCTCTCATTCATACACCCTTACCTTTTCCAGAATAAAAGCCTGCTAGTAAAGAGTATTCTTTTAGAAGCAGGTATTGAAATTTGGTGCATTTCCATTGAATGAAAAAGTTAGGCGATGTCAAACTAGTTCTGTTCATAAGGATAAACGCAAATCGTCAAAACATTCATTGAGCGGTAACTAGACACCTCTGCTACTACTATTTTCTATAGTAACTCTACTGGTAGCCTTGACTCCAATCCAAAGGATGTTGTGATCAACCTTGTTGATAAGAGTTATAAACTCACTAAAGAAACTAGAGATAGAGGACTGGGGACCTTGGGTATTAAAGCTGGAAATATCGATGAAAATGAAGGTGTGAAGAATTTGGAAATCACTGCTTTTACTTCTTATTTGAAAGTTTCTGCTCAGAGGTTATTGGATCTTGTTATTGAGCGTGTTTTCATGGATGCAAAGTTATTCAAGAATCATTCAAACGCTCCTTTGAAGGACTTCAAGAAGATGATTTTATTAGAGAGCATAGTTTGGAGAGATTTTATACGAAGACTGGATTCAAGCAATCTGTAAGAACGGATTATGTTATACCCAGGGGCCCAGCTGGTGATTTATTTGGAAGGGGTATTATTGCGAAGAGTAGTTTCACGGTGGTTTCTTTTGAGAGGGAGGTGACAGTTGCTGATTGAGCAACGTGACATCATGACATCATTAACCTGCCACCTGAGAGAGTTAATTTGTGGGGAACTGTTTTTGTTTTGATATTTGTGCCTTATAACTGGTTAGTACACTCCATTTGATTCTTTTGTAGAGTATCCACGCCAATTTGGCTGCAAATTTTACCTTCTCGTTGCAAGAAATTCGATTATATCGGAAAGATTTTCTGTGTTTAATGAATGCATTGCGTGCTCTTTGACTCTCAGAGTAGTGGCATCAACTATCCTCACAATTCTCCCAGAGATTGAGTACTTGAGATCATATTAAGAAAGAGAGTCTCCCAAAAATGCTCAGCTCGTATTGCGCATTTTGGTATCGACCACAAAAAGGGCTCAATTTTCAAATTTTTCAGCTTACCTAATCCAAAATTTCAAAGTATAGCTCATCGCCCACAAAACTAAATATACAATCATCCGGTATAGTGTAATGGCTAGCACGGTTCGCTTTCACCGAGCAAATCCGGGTTCAATTCCCGGTACCGGAAGTATCTTTTTGCATTTCTAAGGGAATTTGTTTTTTATATAGCTGGAGGAGCTTGCCAAAATATTCTCACTCATTGGGTATGAATTTAGATGAGTTGTGAAGTTCCTGCTGCGTTGAAAAAATGCTATCGATGAGGTATCAACGGTTGTATAATGCGCAGGGAAAAGATCCTGTCCAGTACTGGCAGGGTCTATTTGTGTTCCTCTGATTCGAATCCCATCAATAAAAAAGTCGTAAGGTTGACGTAATTTGAGATGCTCGCAATTGAGGGGTAGATAACAGATTTGATAAGGTTTGAGGTTTTGTCGAGTTTATATATTTGCAGCCATTAGAGTGTAAAATCTTCAGTTTGGGAGAAGGGTCTAGATAAGTTCGAACATGCTACAATCCACTAGGGTGAGTGTCAGGTACCGTTTTGTACCTTGTGCTTGGTCTCCGGAACGTGGGACTTCCCTTCATGTATGCTTGCCCATATTATCTTTTAGCTGATTGCGCGCTTGTCTGCCTGGATTGCTCGAACGGGATAAGTAAACACGACTGTAGCTTGCCCACGACATTGTAAAGATGGTCAGTTATTCAAAGGAGGAATACTTACAACTCTCGTGCTCAAGCAATTCTAGGTTGGTGAATGACTTTTTCTAAGCCACCCAAGTTAGTATCGGGGCTAACAAGGAGATTATTCTAGTGGTAGATTATGCTAACTAACTACTCAAATTCTCTTCTAGACTACTCAAGACAACTCAAATACTCTCAAAGGCTAGTCAATTACGCTAGGACTACTCAAAAAATACAAACTCCACCACAACGTTGGAGCTCACTTTGGTTGCACCCAACCTGAAATACCAATTTAGATAAGGCATCGCTTTAGAATCTTCACTTAGAGGGACGACCTTCATAAAATGAGTAGACAATTTATTTTCAAGTATTTTTCTAATTCCAGTTTATGCCTCTCAAAGTGTGAAATATGTCATACCATGGAACATCCGAACTCCTCTGCTTATCCACCCCTAGTACCCACATTGCAATCCACTCTAATCGTTCCCCCTCCGAAGGAACATCTACGTCCAATTTGATAAACCACGGACGTCCCGATTATCAGTCATAATGATAGATTAAAAGTCACGGGAACACCGCGGGTGAGTCAGTCATACCAAAGTATAAAGTGACTCCGACTTGCTGTATTTTCCATCCAAACATACACACAACATAAATATGACATCTGAATCAATCAAGAAAGTATGTGTATTCTGCGGCTCGTCCAGCGGAAGCAGAAAGGTCTTTGCAGAAGTAGCCAAAGAATTAGGAGTTGCGATTGCAACTAAACAATGGGGTTTGGTTTATGGAGGTGGATCGACTGGATTGATGGGAACTGTTGCTGAATCGTGTGTTGAAAAAGGTGGTTATGTTCATGGAATCATTCCAAGAGCTCTTATTCAAAAAGAAAGACAGGAAGTTATTCCAGATTCAACAAAGTATGGTAAAACCACTTTGGTTGATGATATGCATACAAGAAAGCAAATGATGAGTATGGAATCAGATGCCTTTGTCGCTCTCCCTGGTGGATACGGTACCTTGGAAGAGTTGATGGAGGTAACTACTTGGTTCCAATTGAATATTCAAAAGAAACCTATTATTGTTTTGAATATCGATGGATTTTACGATAACTTCTTAAAGTTCATTGGGGACGCTATTAAGGATGGATTTATTAGTGAAAAGAATGGGGATATCTTGTTGGTTGCTACTACTGTTGAGGAGGTTTTCGAGTTGTTGGGTAATTTTGTAGTTCCAGCGGGGATCGCTGATTTGAAGTGGACCTAGGACAGACTCGCAATGAGCCCAGCGAGTTTGGGGGGGGAAGAGTGGTGCCTTCGTGAGCACCGAGCTGTGTGACATTATGAGGACGCTGAATCTCATAATCACGCCGAGCAACATGATCGTATTTAATCAGCCCGATAACAGCGATGTATTGTCTCAGCAAGACCCAAAACGTATCAGAATTCGATAATGAGTGCAAGCTATTATTTGCCCATCCTGTCATCACGTCTTATCTGGATGTACCACTCGTCGAAATCAATCCGCCATTGGCTGTGAGACTTAATTTAACACCAAATATCTTACAGGCCAACTCTGTCACTTTGACAAACTACCCATTATAAAAGCAAGTAGTAATAGCTAGCCTAATACTACTCCATAAAACTAGATTAAATAAAAGAATATGAAGATTCTTGTAGATTTTTTCAACTCCCGATCTGGATATTTGCAGCACCGGTATGCACAAGAAAAGTGTGTAATTTTTTAAAGTAAAACCCCTAATTTTCTAGCTTATTCTTTCTCGTGTACGGGGTTGACGATTAGATATAGTATATACAAGACATAGCTCATAGTACAGACAAAGAAAGTACTCCTGTCTAGTATGCTTCCTCGCGCTTCCGATTCGTAGTCAAGATGCAGAATCACTCCAGGTGTTCACCTTGCTGCGCTCAATAATCTCTCTAATGACGGTTTTGCTGTCATCTACAAAAAATGGGCATAAAATTCTTTTCTTTCTTGTTCAATTCTCTATTATACATGCTAGAATGGGAAAACCAGAGATCAATAGCGGATATTGCGTAATAAATATTGGGCCTACGAATTGGAAGCGGTATTTCTGGTACACGAAAGACAACCACTAGAAGGTAGTGTTCGTTAACCTGTTCAATGGAATTGACACAGTCAAGGTTAGAAAGTTCAATTCCATTAGAAACTAACAATATTGAGGTCATTAAGGGTGTGATTGTTGAGTTACAAAATTTCATACTGAGGAACTCCAAACCTTCAAGATGTTCGTCCCAGTGGGAATAATGAACATGTAGATGGTTTGTTACAATCGGGTCTCTTGGGCAGTGTAAGAGACTGTTGTGGTGGCGCATTCGGACAATCCTGCAAATACAAAAGACAGGATGGTGTAGAATGGTTGGTTATGTACGAAACTCGTGTGGTTGGATTTCAGACTATTACAAGATTTTTAACTTGTCGCATTGCTTTATTAGCCAGTCGAATTGACTAGATGATGCATTTGTCAACTTTGAGCGAAACCTGTACCTAGTGTCCTCCCTCAGCGTCTGTACTCTCATCACTAATGTGAAACAAATCTTCATGCTCATCATCCGGAACCTCAATTTCATACATCAACCCAGTTCCAACATCATACATCATTCCCCAAACCTCAATATCACCATTCTTCAAGGCTACTGCAGCGCTTGGGTGTCTTTTTAAAGCCATTACACTACTAACCACATTCAATTCTGCTAACTTTCTAGCTTTTTGTGGAGGATCATCATTCAATTCGTTTAAAATCTTCATGTTTGCAGCACGAACCTGCCTTACTGGATTTAGCCACAAATCCAAAACCCCACCAATTCTCTTTGAAGAAAGTGAGGCCCAAACACCACCACAATCTGAATGTCCACAAACAATGACTTTTTTTACTTTGAGTACATCCACAGCAAATTGTATTATACCTTGAGAACTCAAATCATTTGCATTGACGATATTGGCAATGTTTCTGTGAACAAAGATTTCACCAGGTAAAGTTGCAAGACATCCTTCACCAGCTCTTGAATCAGCACAACCTATCCATAAAGTATGAGGAGCTTGACCTTTACCATTCAGTTCGAAAACTTGATCCGAGTAGTTATTTTTGATTGACTCAACATAAAACTTGTTATTTTGGAAGTAGTCTGACTTTGTAGATTCCTTACTTAAAGTAAATGGAAAATTAGAAGATTTTCTTTGATTTGAATAAGACATTGTAAAGTTCCGTATACTAGTTCTCCTTAAATGACTAGTCAATGATATTCTATTGATTGGACTAATCTTAACAGCAAATTTCAGGTATAAGGAAGAAGAGAAGTGATAAATATAATGTAACTTTATCACATCAATCCCCATCACCAACAAAAATCACCCTACAAGCCTGTCTTCATTATGAAATCACTTACACTGCATTTTTCTTATATGCCTTATCTATGATGTACGATGGTTGATGTCACTACTAACCTGCAAAAAATCCTTCTTAACCTGTAAATTACGGAAAAGATGGCATTCCAATTCCAGTGATATCATGAATAACTGCTGATTTTCTTATAAGCCCGCCCAACATTTACTAGTGTGACAAAATGAAGCGAATACGTGAGAGTTGAAGGGCGTTAAAGTACAAGGGGAATAGACTCTATTTTCTAGAAATTGTTCCGATATTTCCAGGGGTGTCCTAGCTAGATTATGTTGCACAAAATTCGTGACAGCACGTGAGTAGAATTACCTACTCTTAAGTATTAATCGTGGTGATAAGGAAATAAGGTTGAATATTAGGTCATAAGGTCGTCAATGTTTCAAACTATGAGTTGACGGCACATGATATTAAATATTGTTCTGTTGGATGTGGTAAAGTTCTATTGTGATGGTGGTTGTTTTGATAATGATTGTGTTGGGTGAGTGAATGGTTGCGTGGATGAGACTAATTAATTGTCATTTGAATCAGGTTGTCATTGAATGATTTTGCAATTTTGAATTTTCGCACCACAATCACGGCGATGTTCGGTTGCAATTCGCAGCCATGAATGGTAAGGAGAGCGACGGAGAATAGAATACCAGGGAAATTTGGGGGAAGATGTAGGAGAAATTTTCAAATCGAAGTTCGGTTGCAAATGATTTTTTGCAGCCAATGAGACCCTAATTATGGAAATGCTAAGAAGCGGACGAAAGAAGTTTCAGGAAGAGTTTCAAAATATCAACCAAGGTAATAAGAAAAGCACAATCACTAACCATGCGACGTAGTCGGATGAGGAGGTTATGGACAAGAAGTCCGAAGAGTGCTGCAAAATTATTTTGCAAATATTTCTAGTGGTATCCACGCATCTTCAGCAATGTATTATTAAGCTTTCTGTCAGTTCATTAATTGACAATCAAATAGTCACTGTTGATTTCATGAATTACTTCCCAAGTAGTCACTGTTAATTTCTTGAATTACTTCCCAAGTTGTCACGGTTGATTTCATGAAGGTTTAAATAATTCATGAAAAATGGCTGCAAAATAGTTTTGTAAAATTCTCTAAACTGCCGAGAGAACTCTAATATATCAATTCATATACCCAGCTCTGGTATTAGTAGCCGGTGCTTGTATTTGAAATCCGATTATACGACATTGCCAGTAGTAGGTCTGTGACCGCGTGGTTACTCAAGTATTAAAGAAGACTTCGCCTTATGCAATGATATGCAGATACAAAAGTGCTACGCAATAATTGAACGGCTTTACCTGTCATTTTGCAACAACATCACATTATGTCTGATACAGCACAAGTAGTCACCATTTCACTGTCCAAATGCCCAGCAGCTACTCTCTATGTATACCCTTCAGGCTCCACTCTCTAAGGCTATCATACAGCCATTGGCCACCAAGTATATGCTTCAGGCCCCACTCTCTCAGCATATCCTGCAACCACTTAGTATATTCTCTAGTATATTCTTTACGGACTGCGGCCACGGCTATCGCATTTCACGCGGACTTCCTTCAAACGCCAAATCAAACGCGTAACCTATTTACTCACCATGACTAGATCAATGAAAATGGAGTCATCAACTCCGACAACACCTGTTGAGCTTGAGACCCCATTAACAAGCACCAACATATCACCCAATCTTTCATCTGAACCTAGCGAAACTGATTTAAAACTTTTAATAACCAAAAGTGATGTTCTACCTGAAATTGATCAAGAAGAACAAGATGAATTTAACCATTTATCAAAGGATCATAAACTTGATAGGTTGAACACATTGATTCAAAAATCCCAAATTTACTCCCTGATTATTGCCGATAATATTTTACAGAGGTCTTTGAAGAAGGAGAATCCGGAAAGTGAAAGTGCTCCAAAGGCTCGTGCCAAAGGAAGAGGCAAGAAACGCCAAAAGACTCAAGTTGATATCACCACAATGCTTTCAACTAAAATCTCTTCTGAAACAAAATCAACAAAAGAAGCTATTGAGAATATAACTAATCAATCTACAAAACAGCCAAAATTAGTTTCTGGTGGAACTCTTAAAGATTACCAATTGGATGGATTACAATGGTTAACAACCTTATATGAAAATGGTCTTAATGGGATTTTAGCAGATGAAATGGGATTAGGTAAAACTCTCCAATGTATTTCATTTCTAAGTTTCTTAATTGAAAATGGGATTTCCGGACCATTTTTAATCGTGGTACCGTTATCAACATTAACTAATTGGGTTAATGAATTCGCCAAATTTGCACCCAAATTGAAAGTTTTCAAATTTAATGGAACTAAACAATCTAGAGCTACAATGAATCTTATTAATATTTGTCAAAAGGTGAATATTGTGATAACATCATATGAAACTTCAATTAGAGAATTCAAGAAATTGAGACAAATCAACTGGAAATATCTTATTGTAGATGAAGGTCATAGATTGAAGAATTCAGAATGTATTTTGATCAAATTCTTAAAACAATTGCCAACCTCAAATAGACTTCTTATAACGGGAACCCCATTGCAAAACAATTTGAATGAATTATGGTCCTTATTGAATTTCATTTTACCGGATATTTTCCATGATTTGGAACTTTTTCAGCAATGGTTCAATTTCGATGAATTAACTAACTTTCAGTCTGATGAAGATGAGTCAACAAAGAAACTAATCAAAATGAATATTCAGGAAAATTTGATCAAAAATTTACATACCATATTGAAGCCTTTTATTCTTAGAAGATTGAAGAAAGACGTGATTAAAAACTTACCCCCAAAGAAAGAATATCTAATTCATATTCCTTTAACAAATGTTCAAAAGAACCTTTATTTTGATGCTATTGATAATAGATTGAACAAGAGTTTGATTGGACTTTATTTGAAGGAGTTTATCAATTATAATCATTATGATGACTTCGTAGGTGATTTTGAAGTCATTGATGGGTTTTTAGAAAACCCAAGGAAACCAACACAAATATCACAACCAAGCAGGAAAACTAGAAAACGTAGGTATAGGGAGGCTGACTCGGACGATGAATTTGAAAAGCCTGAGGAGGAATTAACTTTCGAGACAACTTATGAGGATGTATTGAAGATGAAATTGAGTAGAAATGATAAACAAGAATACCTCCTTTACACCCTCCATAATAAGTTTGTAAAGGAGATCAAGAACTTGAGTCTTCAGAATATGATGATGCAATTGAGAAATATTTGTGGATCGCCATATCTTTACTATGAACCATTCATCATAAATAGAGATGACAATGATTCCGAAGTCGAATCCAGTTTCATGAAAATTATGTACAAGAATTCGGCCAAACTCCAAGTCCTTCATCAATTGAGTACCAAGCTCTTTGAAGGAAACCATAAAATTCTTATCTTCTCCCAATTCACCAAAATTCTAGATTTACTTCAAGATTGGTTCAAATATACCGGTGTTCAAATATCTAGATTGGATGGATCAGTTGATCTTGAAACCAGAGATCAAGAAATTCAATCGTTCAACACAAACCCCGAAATCAAGGTCTTCTTACTATCTACAAGATCTGGTGGTTTGGGGATTAATTTAACTTCAGCAGATACTGTCATTTTATATGATAATGATTGGAATCCACAGATGGATCTTCAAGCTATTGATAGAGTTCACAGAATAGGTCAAACAAAGCCTGTGAAGATTTATAGATTTGTAATTAAAAATTCAATTGAGGAAATCCTAATCACCAAATCAAGTTCCAAGAGGTTTTTGGAGAAGTTGGTGATTCAAATGGGGGAATTCAAATTCAATAAACTTAAGAAATTGATGGTTGAAGAAAAGAGTGATTTGAACGTGAAGGAATTGATCGAATTATCAAAAATCACTTTCAAGGTTGATGATAATGAGAAGAGTTCCGGGTTGTATGAATTTGGTGAGGATCTAGATGGGGAGGATGGGGAGTTGTTGAATCAAAAGGAAATGCGAGAATTGCTAGATAGGTCTATCGAGTGTTATCAAGACGGGGATGATGAATTTGAGAGTATTTCTGTTTTTGAGACGGTTAATAATATGGATAACAGTCTTTAGCTTTGAGTCACCTTGAGCACAGCTAGATGCAACTTCAACACAATGATATGCTAACTTGTTTGCTAGTCGAACGAACAGATGTGAGTTATGTGTGACATATAATCTTGCTATAGCGGGAGTGGTCTATTGTGTTTGTTCAAGAAATATGCTGAGTCGTAGCGGAGAGATTTATCCTTGAACTCAAGAAAGGTATCAAGTTGAATTGTTGCAACATGCACCTCTGGTATTTTTGAATATCGAAAGTAACTTTCGCGTGCTATTGCGCTTCGCATTAGATGCATCTCTTCATGTAGCGCTTTAAACAAGCCATTTAGAGTGACTGCGGCATTAAGTATAATTGAATTCGTTGTCAAGGTGAAGTGAAGTACCTGTAACTTAGCCAGTTGAGGTTATTGAGTAGGTTCTCCCGGGTTGATTGAATTGAGCATATGACAGTTCCCATAGTCGGTGGAACGGAATGGATAAGTTCGAGCTAATACTCCTCACTAAGGTGGGTAAATATCCAACGTAAGGTGGATTTCAACATTAATGAGTGTATATTCTCAATTAGATTGTGGATAAATCTGCGAATGTAGGACTTCATGGGTGATTGATTTGCTTACAATTGAGGTGTTTAAATTGATGATGATTATGGAATTGAGGTTGAAATGTGTGATTGGGGGTTTGTTGTCAACGTGCTCTGTGACCCCGATATGCTGAGCACCAAAGACAGGCAAGCCACGGGCACTGTTCCTTGGCATGAACCTGAACTTCGTAAAAGGTCATCCAATGAATCGAGTAACAAATGCTTTGCGTCTTTCAGTACTTATCAACTTTTACGGTCCAGATTTTTGGCTTCAGACGATAACTCCGCGTTATTTCTTGTCATCATCTTCATCATACGTTTGAAGCGTGTGATCATTGTTCTCGTCATATATTGTTCTTTGAAGTTTGTGGATCAGTTCCCCGCATTACGAGCGTTGCAGGATTTGGGTGCAAATTTTAAAAATGTAAACAAAGACCCCCAAGTGAGTGTGAATTCTGTAATTCTACGTATAATTATCTAAACATTATCATTAAACATCTAACTGTCTACTATCGTACATAATTGTTTTTCAACATCCACACGTAACAAATAAGTCGGATCGAAATCTCAATTTAGTTGCAGGTATTTGAATAACTTCTCGCTACTCTCAAAGTCACTTGAAGTATTCAAAGCCTTTCTCGGACTGTCTGTCGAACTCTCCAACTTTCCTGTGAAAACTCGCTATGCATATTAGCTGCGCTCATAAGGTCTTCACAAGTACACCGCCGCCTTACCCCTCCATCTGATTGCACTCCAGGTACTAGCATAGCTCCAAGTCAAATTCTGTGCACCTTGCATATACCCATTATACTTGTTAAATTGTTCTGAAGTATGACCTTCGCCATCAACATGAGTTCTGATCACTTCTAAGAACGAATCAGCATAAGCATTCAATCTGCGAATTAACGAATTGAACTCACCGGTACCATAAACAACTTCATTTCCTTGTTGACTTAAGAATTGACCAAAGAAATCAACATTCGAACTATCGATGATCAAATTCTCTTTTTTGATTTCTAATTTATAAATCAATTTATAAATAACTTCTGCAGCAGATGCCGTGGCCAAGAACCATGGATTACCTTCAGAAGTTCCGTACCCATCGTAAATATCTTCCGGATAACGACCAATACCAACACCTTCACTTCCTTCTTGATTTATAGGATATCTATTTTTGACATCACCAACCATGTAACCCAAAGAGTTCAAGATATGACCATCGTAGACATCGAATGGGATATCTTGATCGTCAAACTTAGAATCTTCATGAGAATGAAGAGCTCCTAAAAGGGTAGCAACATCTAAACCACAACGTTGACCTGATTTTAATAATGAAGGAGTTTCAATCATATAAGTGAATTTTCTTTGGGTATAACCTGAATCATATTCAATGAAGTATTTCAATTCATTGAAAGTAGTTTTAAGCTCTTCTATAAAAGTTTTATTTGTTTCATACAATTCTGCAATCTTCAACCCTTCTTTTAAAGCCTTCAATTGAGTTATTGAGGTGAAGAAATGGAAAGAGTTGATTTCTTCCCATAAATCGAAACTTTTCTTCATCCAATTCTTAATAATGAATTGTAAATCTGGCTTCAAGACTTGGGTATAAATGAATTCTTCAGACTGTAAGAAATCATTAGTAACATGTTGATCGAACTTCTTCAAAACTTGCAAGTATTTGATAATAGTTAAAGATCTTAAACCTGGACCGTCACCTTGAGGTCTTCCCCAGTGATCATCAAATGGTTTGTTATTTGTAAGGAATTTAGGTTCACCCAAACCTGATCTATCATCGTCATCGAACTTACCAGATTTATTATTCAATCTTTGAATATGATAAGCATTCTCAATATAGCTTTCGATAATCAGTTTGATTTCATCAACGTTTCTTGATTCGGAATCTTCCACCTTTTCAACAAGGATTTTGATTGTCAAAGCAGCATCTCTTACCCATTGATAGAAATAATTTGGAGATGATTTGGAAGTTGCTGCGATAACAACTCCTTTTGAAACATCGTCACCAAGCACTTCACTAATACCTCCTATGTTATTGAGCACACCTTTGAAAGCAAATTGTGATTGTTTTGCTAACCAAAAGTTGAAATCATCTGCAGCTGATGAACTTTCAAAAGGTTTATTCACTTCACTGCTTATTTGTATAACATCGTTTTGGCCAAACAGTTCATGAATAAATTTATTTAACCAACTTGTCTTTGAGCCTTGTAAAGATAATGATTCTTTACTTGGGATATATAAAGCAGTTGATAAACTGAGTAGCAACCAAATATTCAAATTTGGTAATTTCATTTTGTGTTTAATAAGATTCTATGATTATTCTGATTCTTCTATGATTCTTCTATTTGAATTATTCTTCTCTCGTAATACTCAAATTCTGATCCCGATAAATGTACAAAGATTTACCGCCTTTATATGTAATTGCAAATTTTCTCCGCAATTCAGAAATTTTATACACAAATACATCGCGAGTCATGTTTACTATTTTAACCACCAACGAATGACACAACAATACATATTATTGTTTTCCTCGTATACGTGTGCAGGAGGAGGGGAGATCACGGATCATTAGTATGTTACACGGCGATGAGTTGTAGAGTTAAAGTAATTTGCTATGAAAATTTTGTATTAGCATGACTAATGATTTGTATTTATTTGTAGTTAATAACATGTTATTAAAGATATTAACCACTTTTTAAACATTTCTAATCATGAGATCATGTTTATAAATCATTTGTTATGACCATGTCATCTCTTAAAATCATGAAATCCGGGGAAATGATCGCGGAAAATCTCGTGTGACAACCGAGGAACAAAAGCAAATCAATGACGTTATTGAAAAAACACATGCAAATCAGATCAACGTAAGGGAGTTAATAAAGGAAATATTTTAAAAAAGGCTATTGTGGAAATTACTTGCTAGGTGAGGCTGATTTGTTTTGAGGTTAATGTAAGGCTACTTGATTTATTTTTTTTTGCCTATTTTGCTGTCGCACTGCCATAATGAGCATCGGGTGACGCAACAAAAAGGTAATTCGCCCGTGTATGGGCTGAGATTACTCGTATTAGCTGAATCATTAGAGAATAGCTGGATTCGATAGAAAATTTGAAATAGGATGATCGAGGGAATAACGAATAACCCATTGTTACAACAATAACGATTGAGCAATCACTAAATATGAAACTATTGAGGGATTATTGGTTATCTATTATCCCTAAATATATCTCTCAAACCTAGCAACCCAAATTAGCAACTTAAAATTTCTTATTTATCTAAAAAATCGGATAAATTTGCAACATAATATTTAGATAAAAAAAACCCTTAAATTGAGCTAAGATAAGGAATAAGGTTTCAGGAAGTGTAAATTACGATAAGGGAGATGTTTGGTATGTTTGTGTTAATTAATAGCGTAGCTATTGCGATTTTGGAATAATTTGCTTTACATCAAGTAAGCACAGTTACAATGATATAGTGTTCAATATTTCCATAATCAGGCAACTTGTCCGAGTGGTTAAGGAGAAAGATTAGAAATCTTTTGGGCTCTGCCCGCACAGGTTCGAGTCCTGTAGCTGTCGATATTTTTTTTTTTGAACAAGAGCGCTTCTCTTTATCAGACTTCTTTGCGAGGGTGGAGATACTGTTCAAGTAGGAGTTTATTTTTGATTATCTTTGGGAGATTATCATAGAGAGGACACCTTTCTGATGTGACTTTTGTCGAGGTTTTCGTTTACGAGTAGCTTATGAGCTTGTCTGGGACTGACATATTTGATTACCAAGTTTGCGGGCTCACTAGTGATTGAACTCCTTATTCTGACAATCTCTGTCAATCACAATTTCCAACGAATTTTGAAGTAATCAAAGGGTTGGCTTTAATTTACTTCAAGCTCCTGTAAGCGAATCGTACTTTTCGCAGCCAAATCATTTACATTCCTGAGGTTGGTAAAAATTCAAATTGATTCAGATTCAAAGTATATCGTATTTGATCCAGAAGAAGGACTGCTCTCAGGGCTACTGGAATACTGATTATAGCGCATATGCTAGTAAGGGAACCCGCTGGCGAACCTTGAGAGGCCGCTTCATAGTTGTGGCACAATACTTGCACTGTGGGCCGTACGACAATCTCTGTCACTACGTATTGATAATTTTACTTCCTCTGTATTCTTTCAAACGTAACGACCTTATTTTGACTGCTACAACTTCAACTGATTGCTTTCTCTGCTCTACTAATCCCTGCATACAACCAACCGATATCGGACTATGTAAATTTACTTCAAACCAACTTCAGTCCCAAACGTACCAACTCCCCCCACTATGAATACAAACTACAAACTGCATAACCTAATAGCATTCAACTTCTCTGGATTTGCTTGTGTTTCAATAGTTGTATTTCTTGCACTGACACAACCATATTATCTTAGTCAAGTCATATCAATTCCACCAACCAAAATAGGTACAACCATTGGTGATTTAGGATTTTTTGATGAAATTGTTGCCATAGTAATATGTCCAATTTTAGGAGTATTGTGTGATGAAATTAATACGCTGAAGTCAAGAATATCAGGTCATAAGTTGATTCAAAGTAGTAGCTTCATAATTTTATTCATAGCTTTATTTGGATATTCACAAAGTTCCTTCTTATGGGAAGTATTTTTATTCCGTGGTATTTTTGCTATAGGAGTAAGTGGTTGCATGAGTATGATTCCAGTGATGTTAAGTGAATTAACCAATTCGGATATTTTGAAGGATAATGGAGTTAAAAGTAAGAATGGATTATTTTCAGCATTGATTGGAATATCGACTGGTATAGGTGCTATTTTTGCTGTTTCGTGTTTATTACCACTACCAGTGGATGTTTCTAATTGGTTTGATTTGAATATGAAAGAGAGTTTGAGAGGTAGTTATTTGATTGTGGGAGGGTACGCTTTGTTGGGGTGGTTGGTTTTATTGTTGTTTCTTTATAATAAGCGTTCTGGAAGTGTGCTTGAACCTAACTGGAGTCCATTGGAAGCTCTGAGAACGAACAATGACAACCACATAAGGTCTTACTTTCACACCCTTTCAAATGGTGTGGCCATAACCAAATCAAGTAAGCGTATTCAATTGGCTTTTATTGGATCTTTTGTGGCCAGATCGACCACAGTGACAACCTCCGTATTTATCCCATTGTTGGCCTATAATTATTATTCTAAAATGGGAAGATGTACCGACGAAAACTGTCAGGATGCTTATGTATTTTCGGCCATATTAACAGGTGTTGCACAAACAGTTGCACTCATCTCCTCGCCTTTTTGGGGATTTTTAATCGACTACAATGTTGGGAAAACTAAGACAATCTTGATAAGTTCTGTCTTAGGAATCGTAGGGAATTTGGGACTTTGTTTGGTAGCTTTTAATAAAGAGGTGTATGACCCAAGAAATGCACTTTGTTTTATAATTGTTGGATTGATTGGGTTATCTCAAATAGGAGTGATTATAACAAGTATGAGCTTGGTTAGCGAGGTTGGAAATCTGGATGTGGCTACAATAGATATGCAGGGGACAATTTCGGACGAGCAAGAGAATACTGAACTTGTTGTATCAAAATTCGGTCCTACCATTGGAAGTGTTTCGGGGTTGTACTCACTTTCTGGAGGCGTAGGGATCTTGATTATTTCAAAACTAGGTGGTAATTTAAGTGATTATTATATCACGGCACCATTTTTTATCTTGGGATTGTTTAATTTGGTTTTATTCGGGTTTAGCTGGAGGAGCGTACATGTTGGAGCGTAGCCAAAAGAAGTTTTGGCGAGGGCAAGCATTCTTTAGTGTCTTCAAACATCTTGGAGTGTAGGGCAAGATGGCGACTATGTAAGACTGAATCTGATATTTGAAGCTTAGTTAAAAGATTGGTGAAGTAGTACTGCGAAGAGTTGCATCCTGGAGCGTGCAAAGTCGAGGGAAGCACTCAATTGGTTTCTTTGATCGTATTTACCCTATACAACTTACGCATTCAATGCCTCGAAGCAGCATGTACGCTTTAATTATGATCAAGATTGGTGCCAATAAAGTAGGTCTACGAAATGCGATAACCTAGATCACAACAAAATCTGAACTGAGCTAATGTTGCCTTGGCCATCTTGTTTGCATTCATTTAGTACCGATTAGAAAATTAGGGAAGATGTCTCATGTCCTTTTTGGTAAATATGACTAGATAAATTGTTAGACTCACGAGACATCTAAATGTACAGTATAGTATATAACATAATTGACAACAATTAAGCATGATTCCAAAACGCAACCGAATGATTGCTCTTATGATCTTGTCTGATCAAGTTGTTCCATGTGATGTTACTTGCAGCATTTCACTGCAAAGTAGACATCATAATATTCAAAATTATTGACTTTTTATCTATCAAAGTTTGAAAGTCCCTACTTCAATCAGAAACAACAACGAACAAAGAAGATTTTTGGACTACTTCCAAATCAACCAAGTAGACAATTTAAACCACTAGTGATCTCAAAATATCGCCTATTTTGACCATTTTAATCAAATGTAGATGACTTCACTTAATAAACCTGCATGTTAAATCATATTTTTAGTGAGTAATTTAGTGCGAGATTTGGTGGATATTTTGGGAGATATTTATTGGGAGAACTAGTGGAAGATCTAATTCGATGCTTATTTAGGTATGCGCAGGTATTAACATCTCTAACAGATTTTTGATAATACAGCACTCAATATGATCACCCCCCCACAACTTACTCACTCTCAAATCACCTCCACAACATTTTACCCCCCTATAATGAGTTGTACTTCCTGTGCGCACTTGACACATTTTTCAAACACCGAAAATCCAACCAGTCATCATAATGATTGAGCTACTAATCACGTTAGTTCCATCATTATGCTGGATATTCTATCGATGTATACAAATCCTTTCAACGCCTGTTGAAGATCTTGTTATTGATATGCAAATCGAGATACCACATATTCCCAGAGTTTGTATTGATTCGATAACGATCAATTCTGCTATTTTACATTGGGATATCGAGATTCGAACTCATGAAAATTTGTATTATATATTGGTCATAAACAATCAAGAGGTTGCTACTTTGGTTGGTACATCATGTAAATTGAACAATTTGAATGTTGGGAATATCTATGAAATCCAGATCATTGCTATCAATTCGTTGAGTAATTTTAAAAGTGAAAGCATACCTGTTTTTATTGAGCCAAGTGGAGGGGAGAACTTGAAGAGGGGGATGTTTGATGAGGAAGTTGGGGGGTTTAAAGCCAGTGGCGACGGTGAAGAAAAACCGAGATTGCCGAGCTTGGAGGTCGATATAGAAGTTTTGGAGGAGAAGCAAGAAACTTGTGATGGCAAATCCAAAGCTGGTCAAAGACCGGTTAAGCTGGTGAACAAGAATTCGGAGAAATTAAAGGACGATGACAAGAATGAAGAAACTTCAAAAATAAAGAGTGATTCCAAGAAACAGAAGAAAGGGAGAGTGTTGAGTGATCTGGCGAAGAAGAATCACGCAGTCCAAACCGATCTGACTGAACTGGAGATGATATCCAAGCATGGTGAAGACACCTCCAGTGAAGTACCTACTGAAATAACCAAAGGAGTCCACTTCCATGATATACCTCAGTCCAACGATTATCAACCCAAAGAAAATCTTTCCATCGAAAATCTAACTACAGATGACGTTTCCAAATTATCATCGAACCAACTAAACAATCTCCTTATTGAGTTTCAGAATGAAATAATCAAAGTCACTCTGGAATATAAATCGTATCAAAAACATTCCTCCAATGAATTACAAAAGTTAACTGAAACGTACACACAATACAAAAAGGAATTCATTGAAGAGAACGACAATAAACAGAAAAAAGAATCAAATGTCAAGATCTTGGAGAAATCCAAAAATGAATTAACTTACGAGAAGTTGAAATTGAGTAAACGTTCCTTCAAAATTCATAATGAAATTTCTTCGTATACAACCAAATTAGCATCCCTTCAAGATGAAATTGAAACTTTAGCCCAAAGAAATTACGCTGTACTCAAATCAGAAAATGACATCAAAGTCGATATTGAAAATGAAATCATCAAAAGTAATTCGACAATATCTTTACTTAAAATCGATAATGAGAAACTTGATTCTCATTTGAAGGATTTGATATCAGAAAGAAAGAGATTAACCTCAATTACCAAAGATATTAAACCTCTTGTAGAAGAATTCAATGAAGTTTCAATCAAATTGATATTCCAATATATTCCAGAGGAAGAGGAATTATTGAGAGAATTCGTAGAATATCAACAATTGGATCTTTCATGGAGAGAGGCTTATAAGGCCGCCATTCAAAAATATATCCTGATTCATAATACAATCGAATCGAATAAACATGAAAGAGATCCAAACTATAAAATTGTTAAATTGACTGAGTATCAAGCAAGTATTGATTTTGGGGGATTTAGTAATGCTATTTCGAGGAGAGTCAGAAAGAGTAAGAGAGCTGATGAAGAGAAAAATGAAGGAGAGCATTATTATGAGCAATATGAACAATACCAGGAACAAGATGACGGTAAATATGAAACTCAGTATAATGAACAATACCAGGGGCTTTATCAAGATAACCAATATCAGGATAATCAATATCAGGATAATCAATATCAAGACCAATACCAAAACAATCAATACAACAACGAAATTTTTAATGACGACCAAAGCTACCCAACCGCAATTCCAAAATCGTCTGTACCTCCAAGTTTAGCTGCTCAACTTCCATCTCAAACTCAAATGTCAAACTCATTTTTGTATGGCGGTTTGAGAAATGAACTCTCTGATATTTACGGATATGATCAACCTCAACCACAACCTTTATTGAATTACGGTGAGATGGGCTCATTATTCTATAGTTCGCCTAGCTTTGCTCATGTACCTTTGAATGGTAGTGCTGGGAATGTGGGAAGCCAAGCGGGGGCGAGTCAATTCAATCAAAATGAGAAATATTTGAACGATCAATTCAACCAAAATGATCAATTTAATCAGAATGAGCAATTTTTGAGCCAAAGTGACCAGTTTAATCAAAATGATCAAAATGGGTTCCTCAGTCAAAACGATAAACCTGGTTTCTTCAGTCAAAACGATCAGAGTGGTTTCTTGAATAATGATATCAATTACCAAGGATTACAAGGAAGTTTGCTGCAGAACTTACAAAACAACCAAAACAACTTACAAGCACAGGGATTGAATTTGAATGCCCAGCTGGGCTCACAAACTCCACTGGGATTGCAACTGGGATTAAGTGGATTAAACGGATTAAACTTACAACAACTGAGTACATTAAACAGTTTGAATAGTTTCAAACCAAGTGGATTATGGGGTGGGTTATATTCGAATAGTGCTTCAAGTTTGCATGCGGATTCTGCATTACAAAGTTCCACCAATTTACAAAATACTCTTGGAATGCCATTTCTGCTGTCAAATTCAGTGCTTGTTCCCCCAATGAATGCACCACCTTTGAATTCATCTAATTTGAATCCGAATGTTCCATCCATTACCACCAGTTCTGTGATGAATCCAACAAATCTTGTCATGAATACAAGTAATGTGATGAACTCTGGTATTAACAACGGGTTAAATCCTAGTATTTCTAATAATGGGTTAAATTCCGGAGGGTTGAACTCTAGCATTTCAAGCAATTCATTAAACCCAGGCATTCCAAATAACGTTCTAAACCTGAATTTAATCCCAGGATCACCAACACTTCCAACATCACCTTCATTGTTGGCTACATTCAGTCCTAGTCAAGGAAATTTACAAGTGAACTCTTCAATGTTGGGGACTTTCAAACATGGACATTCCAGTTCTAGAAGTTATAACTTATGGGACCAAAAGCTTAATCAACAACATACTGGACCGGGGATTGAATCTGAAACACCAAGTCAATTATGGAGAAGTGATAGTACCAAGTCGAACAATTTGAGCACTCCCTCACCGGGGGTTCCAGGGGAGAGTAAGAATGATTTTCAACCGTTTGGGAGTGATATAAATTGGTAGACTGAGAGAGGAGCGAGGATTCGAGTGAGCAGAGCGGGCTTGACAAAGACCAACATGCTAAAAAAGGGCCGAACTCAAGACATTGAGATTTATAGGTATTATGAGTGAGCCGGAGCAAAGAAACAGCCACAGCGAATAACAGCCGCATATAGTAAGGCTCTTGGTAATGAAAGAAAGAGCATATGTGGACAGACTCCATTAAAACTTATAGGTGGCAAGTGAACAGTAGTACTAGCCGTACTTAATCTGGTTAATCAATTGTACTCAATAGACCCGCTGCTCTTAAACTTTATCAAACTCTTGATATCCGGACAAAACCACTCCTTGTAACTTAAAATTCATAGAAATATAGAATAGTCATAAACGAATAACATTAAATAAAAGATCTGCAAGCATACACAATCTAGACTTGAATATGTGCATAAAAAAGTTTAATTTTAGCCACACCCAGAAGATGAACGGCCACAAGAATGTGCCAATTTCCCTCGTCTCTTTGCACCTTATTACATCTCATCTCAGACTTCCCATATTTCCTCATCTTATTACATCTCATCAGAAGAGACTTCCCAACTCTTCATAAACCCTCCGAACAACTTCTACATCTAAGAAATATCTCCACAGTACTCCCGCCTCCAAGAAATATCTCCACAGGTGCATATCTGTATCGCTATTTCCTCCCTCATGCAACTACTTCGCAAAAATCGTACACCCGGGTAGGTGTCAAAATTAATGGCGCAACGGCGCCCAAAAGAAACGTTTTTTTTGCAGTCACTCTCACTCACCCTCAGAGTCAACACAGAGTCATCATTACGAAGTCAAACCCCACAAAACAACGGTCAAGGTTGACACTCCCCTCAAATCCATCACAAATGCCTCTAGGTCGGAACATCTAGGCTTAGTAACCGTGAACATCCTACCCGAATTTTTTCACCTCGTACTGTATAAACAAGCTAAAAATGCATCATCTCGGAGACGCAAGATGGCATATTCTGGCAAAGTATATTTCTTTTGAGAGATGAGTAGAGGGTCAAACACAAACCAGTTTACGGAAACCCCAAGCGATGATGAATTAGTCACCTAAAGGTCATGGAATATATGTAAGTGGATTTCCTTACGAAACGTTATTAATATAATCAATTTAACATGACAGTACAACCAATTAAAACTCCATATAATGATTTCAGAAGTGACACATTCACAACACCAACCTCGGAAATGATCCAATATGGATTACAAAATGCAACATATGGAGATTCTGTTTATAAAGAAGATTCTTCAACAATTGAACTTGAAGCTTATGTTAGTGAGTTAACCGGTAAAGAAGCAGCATTATTCTGTGTCAGTGGTACCTTATCTAATCAGATTGGGATTCGTGCCAATTTGTTGCAACCACCATATTCCATGCTATGTGATTATAGAGCTCACATTTTCATCAGTGAAGCTGGAGGATTGGCAAGCTTAAGTCAAGCAATGGTTCATCCAATAATACCAATTAATGGAGATTATATAACTTTAGAGGATATCATAGAAAGTTATACTCCAGATGATGGTGATATTCATAGTGCTCCAACTAGATTGATATCGTTAGAAAACACACTTCATGGAATTGTTACTCCACTAGAAGAAATTCGAAAAATCAGTCAATTTGCAAAAGATAACAATATCTTGTTACATTGTGATGGAGCTAGAATTTGGAATGCTGCAGTTGCAACTGGTGAAAGTATAAAGAGTATTTGTGAACCGTTTGATCTGGTCTCTCTTTGTCTTTCCAAATCTCTTGGTGCACCAATGGGTTCAATGATTGTTGGGTCTCAAAAATTCATCGATAAATGTAACCATTTCAAAAAACAATGTGGTGGTGGTATAAGACAAGCCGGATTGATGACTTCAATGGCTCAGTTTGCAATCCAAGAGAATTTCTCGAAATTGCACATTTCTCATAATTTTGCAACAGATGTTGCAAAACTATGTCAAGAAAAAAATATCAAGTTGGAGTCCCCACCAGATAGTTCATTTATTTTCATCGATTTGAAAGCAAATAAATGGAATGATCAACATTTGATTGAATTGGGAAGGAAGTATGGAATAAAACTTATGGGTGGTAGACTTGCATTTCATTTCCAACTCGAAAGAGAAAGTGTAGAAAATTTGAAGAAAGTTCTTGTGGAGTGTTCAGAGCACTTTGAGAAGAATCCATATAATGGAAGGAGGACAAAGAAGATGTACAATATAGCGGCTATGAGCGAGAACAAGTCTACGGAGCATGTGAAGAGTATAATGTAAGGCACTAGGATGCGACAGTACACAAGGCACTGGGTGTAGTTCAGTTCACTATTTCAGTCGAATTGGTAACTCACCTTGAGCTCAAAGTGATACTAATCATGACATAATTGTTTTGACACTTCAATGTCTACACTGCAAAGTCATTGGGACTACGCTGAAACCCAGAGGTAATAATCTTTGATGTGAAAGTATTAGCAGAAATGAGTCATGCAATGGATACAAGCTTTCCTTCATATCCCAGACACCAGACCTTTCTAATTATAACATTGGTACCTTCACAATTGCAGATCAATAGTAGGCTATTATATTCATGTTAATTAACAAGATTTCAGATCATGACGATCTCACGACTCATACATCACACTATAGTACGGCTTACATAATAATTACATACAACCATAATATAAGCATTAAATGAAGTTTTGTAGTGGTTTGTTGATCTGGAACTGAAATTTAGTCATAATGTTAAATATGACTACATACACAACTCAACTGTATTTCACCACCACCAATTGAGTTTCTCACAATTTTTTGTAGCCTGAGTTTGCAGCACAGTTCAGACCAATTAAGCAGAGTAACATTGACATACAATTAATGTAAATTCTCGACTGTATTACAATATTCATAAACAATGCGATGAAATTCAGATGAGATCAACTTAGCCAGATTCGGACCCGGCTGATTCAAAAACACACAGAAAGACCTTCATTCATAAAGAAGTACCTCGAAGAGTGTTACTTTGAAACGCTTTACGACTTATTCAGATCACCACAGAGATAAAGATCAGTTTCCCGGTGTGTCTGTTAGTTATTTCTCTAACACTCTAGTACCCAAATCATCCAGACCCTATACGGCTTCGTCATTATATGCTCAACATCCTCTGCAGGCTTAGCCGTGGGGTCTAATTAATATTAAACTATCACGTGGGGCTTTGAACCTTCAAGTCTACTCCACCATCCCAACATTGTTCCAGTCGCGTTGTGAATCAATACAACACGACTTACATAACGAACTCTACACCCTCGTGGGTCATCCTTTCTTTCAACTCGAGGATTTTCTTCAAATAGTAATCAACAAAAGTTAATTTAGAGTCTTATCAAAATTTGCATCATTTTTTGTATAACACGTTTTTTATAGCTAAAACAACAGAGATATAGAGAGTATGACTGAACATAATGTATACTCAAGTAGCTCGAGTGTTGCAAATGATTCATCATCAAATTTAACTGGGCCAGGCTACACATCATATTCGAATGCTAATTCTCCAAGATTCACAGCTCAACCGTCAACAATATCATCTTCATCAGGATCAATACTTGAATCTGAAAATGAATTTGATTTATCGGATTCATCACCTATGCTTCGCAGAAGTGATTCGATAGGAAGCGTGTCTTTCATAGATCTTAGTAAACTCCTATTTGTCAATGATTTTGATTTTGGTATGAAACTTGATTCGGTTGGTGGATCAACAAAGAAAAAGTTCATAGATATTCAACAGAAAACAAAGAAACAAATCAATAAATACAAATCAAGATCGTTGGAACAAGAACTCGCAAAACTTCAATTGAGACTCAATAGTAGGTTGCAAAAATTTGATGAAAAAATACTGCAAAACTTGAAAAGTTCCTCTACAGAAAAGTTGTTCTATGCTTGGGCTGTATTTTTGATAGCTGCTAGTGGATTTATAATTGGAAAATATCCAATATATTTTCCTCATTATCATACCGCTTTACTTTGTATTTTGATGCCCATTAGATTTTATACCTATTTTAAACAATCATTTCAATATTATTTGGCTGATTTATGTTATTATGTCAATTTGTTACTTATGGCATTTATATGGTTTTTCCCTAGTTCAAGGAGTTTGTTCATTTCTGTATTTGCACTTTCAATGGGTACATTATCTTTTGCAGTAATTACATGGAGAAACTCGTTAGTATTACACCTGATTGAGAAAACGACTTCGTCTTTCATTCATGTAATGCCTCCAGTTACTATGTTTGTGATTGTTCATGAATTACCCGCTGATTATGTTGCTATTCATTATCCGGCAGTTGCAAAGGTTTCCAATTGGAACTTTTATAGTGGAATATTCTGGACCTCAGTATATTATACTTTATGGCAACTTGCTTATCACTATTTCATTACAATTAAAAAGAAGACTCAAATTGAAAATGGTCGTGTTACTTCTTTCACTCATATGAAGAAAGCAAAGAGTAGTTCTCCATTAGGGAAATTCGTAAACGGATTACCTTATGTTTGGATGCAAATAACAGCCTTCACTTTGATTCAATTTGGTTATCAATTGTTAACAATGGTTTTCGTACCGATTTGGTTTAAACATAAACATGCTTGTGGGTCCTTTGTTACTTTCATTTTTGTATGGGCAAGTTATAATGGTGCAACTTATTATATTGATGTTTTCGGAAAGAGATTCCTGAAGGAGGTAGATAAATTGAAGATGGAAATTCAATTGTTACAAGAGCAATTACAAGAGACTGCAAGGAAAGAGAAAGAGAGTCAGGTGAAGGAGAGTCAAAATAAAGAGAATCAAATCAAAGATAAGAAGGTTCTTGTTGTTGAGGTGGAAAATCCTGATGCTGAGAAAGCTGAGAGGATTGAAGAGTTTATTAATGAGATTTCAAAAGATGAAAGAGCATAGCGTACAATAAAGTGTATTCGGCTCATTCTTATTTGTCATTTTTGATTGAGTTTCTCACTAGAACAACTACAATAAGTCTGCATTCGTTTGAGGATCGAGCTATTAATTAAGATCAATTACAATGTTAAGCCCTGGTGGTGACTTAGTCAATGTATCGCCACAATACGGACATGATGCACGAAGTTTGTTTTTACACAAGCATACTCCAGCTAGCTGATCGTTCACTTCTCCACACACTACTCGCAGTACTGCCGGGTTGACCAGATCCGGATACCTATACCACGCTTTCTAAGCATACCCACAACGACTTACTCGCTTTCTAAGCATACCCACAACGACTTACTCAGGTTTTATACCTACAACGACTTGCTCAAGTTTTAGGAGTTAAACTAGTTAGAGATTGGATTATTTCACGATGTTTTCACGACGTTAAAGTTTAGAGATGCAGATTCTACAATGTGATGCCCTTTATTTTTATTTCCCGAGTAATGAACGGTACCTACGTAATGATGTAACGATATTTAAGTATGTATTAGAATATTAAGGTAACTTGTTTCATTGTAAGATGAGTTTGAACTAATTTTAAGCAAAATCATTGGGTGCAAAAAGCACCCCTGTGTGACAACCTACTCCAACGAAACAAATTCAACTCAACCAGCATAGACAAACTAAACCTCTACCTTAAGCAGTATTCTCAGGAGTATATGCTGGGGCTGCTTCGAGAGGATGCTTTTCATCAGGTACGAACGAATTATGTTGTGGTTGAGGTTCTGGTGCAAACTTCTCCGGATCAGAACGCTTCTTCTTCTTAAATAACTTTGGGATTGAACTTAAAACACTACAACAGCACATCTATGTTTGAATGATTACGATCTTTGACTTTGGAACCTCCGGCTCTTATATATTCTTCATTTCACCCCAATAAAGTCATGGTCGTCTGGCTGTAGATACAATGGTTAGTATACTGGGCTTAGATGACCATGCGGCTTAACAATTTCGGCCCCGCATATTCCGTGGAAGATTCCAAAAAATCTAACACGCAGATCGTTTACACAACGTCACAATACATAATATTATCATAATATACATTACACTTTATCCAATTGGATTTATTAGTAGCACTGGGCAAGTCATGCTTTCAATTAACGAGTTAGTCAATAACATTTTTTAAGTATACTCTGAAACAAATTAGGGTCATATTTGGACAATCATATCTATTTAGACATATTGATGACAACGGCAATAGGTAACAACTTCGGGGTACAAACAATCATAGTCAAGGATAGTATTCAGATATTCATGAATGTTCGTTAACTCCCAACAAGCAATACAGCCGAGTAGTTATGAGTCGGGCATGAGTTGGTTGTTGCAATCCAACGAAAAAGAAAGCAAATTACAAGCCACGATGTTAGACCCGTGATTTAGTCGTTGAGTTCTTGAGTCAGAGATGTGCTATCAGTCATTGACCGTGACTTTCCAGAGTCATTCCAATGCCCTTAACAAGGAGAGACAAATGAGTTAATTCTTCGCTCCAACTTAACTGCAAAGAGCGCTTCGCTCCATCTTGCTCCAACTTGCTCCAACTATTCCTTCTTTACCCTCTTCACAACTGGCTCATCTCCAGTCTTGCCAAAAAACAGTGTGATCGACCTTTGGGTCTCCCTTTTATCCTTTTTAACCTCTTTTATCAAATATTCTCCCTCTGACGCAGTCTTACCAACATCACTACTTACACCAAATGCAACAATATCTTCATAATCTTTCTTATTTGTTTTCAAACAAGTTTCCAACAATTTATCACTCCAAGGTACTCTTGGATCCAACCATTGTTGCCATTCTTCAGTACCTGGTTCCAATAAAATTGGCTTTCTTGGATGTAACCAAGACAAATCACCTATATCACCTTCCTCAGCAGGACCGGTTATTATAGTGAAGGTACTTACGAATTGCTTCTTAGTATCAAAATGAGTATTATGACAATAAAGTGCAGCATAATAAATTAAAGGAGCCTTCAGAGAATGTACGAAGTATGGAGTTTTACTTGATTTCTGCCATTCGAAATACCCTTGCATAGGTACTACACATCTTGAACGACGCAGTTGTGCCCATACAGATCCTAATGCCAATGTATCTTTTCTACAATTGAAATACTTTCCATGCATAACCATCATTTCTTTAGCCCCATTTTGTTTGGGTTTAGCCCATGGCGGTACAAGTCCAAATTGCAGCTGTTCCATTACATATGTACCTCCAGTATTTCCACTGTTATTGACTAGGTAAACAATAACAGCAGTATCCAGTGGAGCAACATTAAAAGTTGGCTTGAATCCATCAAGACTAGCTACATTGATTTGATCATCTCCACTACGGAATATTGTTGGTGAAACTGTGGTTATTGTTTCATTAAGTAGGGCAGTTTGATGAAATTGATACGGAAGATCAGAAGCGGCCTATTGTTAGTACGGGTACGTATTTTTGATGATTTGTTCGAATGATTGCTTGATTTCTGAGATTTGTATGATTTAGCTGGTGTGTCCAGACTATACACAGCAAACTAGCCCAAGCAAGGGTAACCTACAAGTAGATAGGTGTTTAACTAGGAAGTGTCCTATCAAATCAAGTTTTTGCCATTTCAATTCTTCCAGTAATTCTTTGGGAATTTCCAAACTGCCAATCAACCTCGAGCAGATGTACCGCCAAACTCCAGGGTACCGCTAAGAAAGTGCTTCAATCAAACATCCCCCATAACTTAGAACACACGTCACGTAACAAAACAGTTATCATTACCTCTATCCATTCGAAAGCTCCCCCTCCGAGAATCGAGTCTGATCTATTTCGCCAGAGAAATCATCATCGATTTCAAGACCAAGCCTTGGGATTTACCCAATACAGACCATCACGATCATTGCTCGGTTATACTTTGGATCTGATCTCAACCACCACTAAATCTTCTTGAAAATAAGCTCTCTGCTCACTTGAACAAACCAATCACTACTTCTTCATCAAGAAAAGTCAATTCCATATCTTCATTAGCTCTCAAATCAACAAAATATCTACTTACAACTCCTAAGGCAAATCTACCACACATAGTTAATATGTACGCGCGGTGTAACAAGTTTTGTAAACAAGGTCGTGTGGGGAGAATTTCGTCTGGTGATTATTTGGTTGCAAATGCCCAGCTAGAGGGTTGCGCATGGAGGTGGGTAGCACTTGATTTGAGAGATCTATGTAGTTGGAAAGTACATGGTGGATTTAGTTTGTTTTATTTGTGGGATCATTGGCTTGTTATTGTTAGTTTTGTATTTTGAGGTTCCGTTTGATCTGCGGAAGATCCTACCTAGCTATGCCAAGATACACCCTATGAGAGCTCTGTAGAAAGTGATACCCTAAGAAGAGATTCCTTGTAAGAAGAGATGCCCTGTAAGAAGAGATACCCTTGCTATAATTCCAATACACTTTAGTGATTATACATCATCATGCTACTTCAACTCGATTTTGTTAATATGCTTCTCCCAGTCTGACGGGAACACTTGTATTCCATAACAACGCCCGAATTTCATAACGTTCTCAGCTTTTTCAACCACACCCCAATTACTGAAGTCTTGCATAAACTTCTCAATAAAATTCAATTTCCTTACATAATCAAAACTTTCTGAAAAATCTTCAACTCAGAACTAACACCACCAGTGATGTCAAAAGCCCTTCTTCGAGGAGTGAATTCATTCCCAAAGAGCTCTGCTACATTAAGCAACACACTTTTAAGATGTGCCAGACCATTTTCATCAACTTTGACTGCATCAAATAAAGTGGACAACCATTTGAACTTCTTTTCCAAGTATTATAGTCCCGAGCTTTTAAAGAGTATCAAAATTACTGAATCATTAATTGAACCAAAGAAGTTATTAAACTTACAAAACTCCAAGGTTCCGCCTACAGAAAATCATGATTATTCCAAAGATGATCCAATTTGGAATGAACCGATTGTATATCCAAATCAAGCTGGATCTAAGGCTGCATATCCACCAATTCCCCAAGTTCGTAGTGCTGATAGAAGTGATTTAAAAATTCATTTCCAAGCTCCTGTGGTGAATATTGCTGCAGAGGAGAGAATGGCCAAAAGCACTCAAGGTAATAACCTTGCTGGAGATATTGCCAAATTAACAGGATTAGATGAACAGTATGTAAAATCTTTATATGTTCGTCCAATTATAATGAAGAGAGTTGCTAATAAAACCTCAAAGGGTAATATTCCTTCATTTTTTGTAATGACCATTGTCGGAGATAAAAGAGGTACCATTGGTCTTGGGATTGGAAAATCAAGAGATGGGGTAAGAGTAGCTGCAAAGAAAGCTCATTGGAATGCTATCAAGAATTTGACTCCAATTCCAAGATACGAAGAAAGAACCATTTTAGGTGAATTCGAATATAAGTATCATGCCGTGAAATTATTCATTAGAGCTGCTCCACAAGGATTCGGTTTGAGAGTAAATAGAAATATCTTTGAAGTGTGTCAAGCCGCAGGTATTAGAGATTTAAGAGGAAAGGTATACAAGAGTAGAAATCCTGTTTTGGTGGTGAAAGGTTTTGTTGAAGCATTGACAAAGCAAAGAAGTTTAGAAGATTTGGCTGTTGGAAGAGGGAAGAAGATTGTCGATTTGAGAAAGGTCTATTATTCGAGTAGTTAGGACGACAATTCCACTTGAATAAATAGGTGATATTGTCTGACTAAATTGTCAATTGTCTTTATCTGGAATGCATATGCCGTAATGATGTGTTCTATATAACGTGCATTGCTATTTGGGAATAACCGTACATCTCAGGTGCACTAAATTTGATTCAGTATTAATTCTATATCATACATAATGTAAATAGTTAAGATATGGAATTAAGAATATGTAGTGGGAAACTACCCAGTAGAAATCCATAAAGTAGTAAGCCATCTTAAGAGTCTCTCCAGTGATAGCAAACGCAAGACCTCCTCATATTTTACATCTCCTGCGAACATCCTAAGTTTCAAGTGATACGAATGGAAACTTAAAGCTCATGTCTCAACATCATGGAGTTAATTATCTTATTATTATGACAACTTTGGCGTATTGATTACTTCAAATACTCCCAATTCAATCACCTTGTCTACCAATTGACTAATCCTGAACTGTCTCTTTTCTTTGTCTTGCGAGGGAAGTGATTGGATTCAATCTAAACTATAATTTGCTTCTAATAGGATTTTGGAAGGGGCAGTAAAGTATCCCATCTTGTAACCCTGAAGTTTCTCGACTGTATTGTTTAACGGTCAACTCGTTCAAGCTTTCTTCTAGAACTTGGTTTTGTTCATTAACTAATAAAGACTTTTGCAGCCAAATAAAATCACATGCGCAATAACAAGTTGGAGACTTCACGGTTGCAAACTTGCGTAGCTCAGGAAACACAGCGCAGAGTGTGCTCATTGGAAGAGTGTGTTTGGTGAGAGAGTGTGATCGTCGCAAGCTGCGATATTAAGAATGTGTGCTTGTTGGAAGAGTATTCTTGGTGGAAGAGTGTGTTGAAGTAATTGGTGGGTAGAGATAACTTCCTATTAGGTGAAATTGATAACTACAGAAGCCTGCAATTGTTCGTCTTAGGAGCTGTGCAGTTCATTGTGCTGAAAGTCAAGAGTTTGTTTAAGTAAACCCACGAACCAAACTAATTCGAAGTTAACAAGTCCATCCATCACTAAAATATGTTAGTTTACAGAAATTGAAGCCGTCGTTCTGGCCCTGTATATTGTTACTGTCAATTCAGTCCCAATAATCACAATTGAGCATTACCGAACTTGTCACTCTACACGATACATCGTCTTCTCGGCTAAACAAATATCTGTCCAGTTTCTAAGCTGACCATGATCAACGCTCTTGAAGAGCCAATATATGATCTCTCCCCCCCTCTCCCCGTCTGTCCCTACTCAATACATTAAATACATATCGTACAATTCATATACACCTACGTATCATCACAAATAACGCCCCCTCAAGTACCACTTTTTTCAGTCTAAAAATCTACACACAAATTCAGGAGTCATCATGGTCGTTGACACTACATACTATGACCTTCTTGGTATTCAACCAACAGCCAAACCTCTTGATATCAAAAAGGCATATCGTAAAGCTGCCATCAAATTACATCCCGATAAAAATCCTGATGATCCGAATTCAGCTGCCAAGTTCCAAGAAGTAGGAGAAGCTTATCAGGTATTGAGTGATGATTCTTTAAGAGCCAAGTATGATAAGTTTGGTAAACAAGAATCCATTCCAAATGAAGGGTTCGAAGATCCATCGGAGTTCTTCTCGATGATTTTCGGTGGAGAGGCTTTCAAAGATTGGATTGGTGAATTGAGTTTGTTACAGGAATTGAGTAAGAGTGCTGAATTGAGTGGTTATGGTGAGGAGAAGCCAGGAGAGAAGGACGAGAAGTCACAGGAGAAGAATGACGGTGCAGAAAAGAAAGGTGCAACATCATCTACTGGTTCTGTTCCTTCCGGACCAATTCCATCTGTGCCAACGGGCCAATCCAGCCAATCTGCCTCATCCAAGAGCGGGGTAAAAACCACCCCGGCTTCTGAGTCAGTAGGTACATCCAAACTCCTCACTCACAATGACTCCCCAACAGAAGAACAAACTCTAGAAGCTAAGCGTAAGGAAGAGTTGGAAAAGTTTGAAGAAGAATGTAGAATCAAAAAGATCGAAACTCGTAAAGAATTGGCCAGGAAGTTGACCGACAAATTATCGCTTTACACTGAAACCGATATGAAAGATGATGTTATTCATTCATTCAAAGAGAAAATGAAATATGAAGCTGAAGCTCTCAAAATGGAAAGTTTTGGATTGGAGATTTTGCACACTTTGGGATCTATTTATAAAAGTAAATCCAAGATCTTCTTGAAAAATCAAACTTTCTTTGGTTGGGGTGGATTATGGTATTCCATTAAGGCAAAAGGTGGTGTTGTAAAAGATACCATAAGTACAGTTAGTTCTGCATTGGATGCACAAAAGACCATGCAAGAATATGCTAAGATGCAAGAAGATGTTGAATATCATACTAAGAAGGAAGAAGAAGAAAGATCCGAAAAGGAAAATGAAACCGAACTCGAAAAAGCATTGAAAGAACAAGAAGCTAAAGATGCAAAGGAAGCTCAAGAAGCAGAAGATATTGTAAATAAAGCCGAAGGCAAGGAACCAAAACCAGAACCAAAAAAACCAATAGAACCAGAAAAACACACTCCAGAAGATCTTGCCGATATGGAAAAGTATCTAATGGGTAAAGTTCTAGCAGCTGCTTGGTCTGGGTCGAAATATGAAATTCAAGGAACTGTTCGCGCTGTTTGTGATCTTATATTAGATGACACCGAAGTTGATGTTGAATTAAGGGCCGCAAGAGCGAGAGCATTAAGGTTAATCGGGGAGGTTTTTGTTGCGGTGACAAGGACCGAAGCCGAAGATGAGGAGGCTAGAGTATTTGAAGAATTGGTTGCTGAAGCTGGCAAGAAGAGGGAGAAGAGGGGGAAGAAGGAGGAAACCACCCAGGAAAGTTGAGGATAGAGAGATATTTGTTGGGTCCGCGATAGTTTCTGCGAAGTTATGCTTGGTCGCCTTGCCCGAATTCCCATGCCAATTCGATACATGATTTCTCTAACTTAGAGTGCTATATATGTGAATTAGATAATAATTGGAGGGAGTTCGTAGTTTGGAAGTGGAGGTTAACTTTCATGAGCATGTTAATTTGGGTGGTGGACGGTTTACCTTGTAGTCTATAGAATTCAATCAGACTAAAGAAACATTTACTATTGTTTGCATTTGGTATGTTGATCTGCAGGAGGAAGAAATTACCTCCAGTACTTATGAGTTTCTCACAGGAAGCCCTCGACTACAAAAGCATTTTCAATATTTCACATAAGTGAGTATATGTATCACTGTTCGAGATCCTCAGAGGCGACCTATTCTGGAGATGCTATTTCCAATCGAAGACGCACGTACCGCAAATATCAACATTCTTATGAGTTACCACAAGTGAACCCTACTCTCACGCTGAAAATGTGCTCGGTGGGTAATGCAAAGCATGTTTGAAATCATCTCTTCATTTGCTGAGTAGAACTCAAAATATCAACAGCCTGGTCTCTTCCACTTGGTTTTTTTATACAGCTATGTACGCTTTGAAGTTTCCGTCGTTTCCATATGCACTACACAAATACTAATGGATAAGCCGATGAATTAGACCCTGGATATGCCGTAGTAGTCTCTGTGAGATTCATTCCTAGCTTTGGAACTCTTTAATAAATGGCTGCAAACTCACCCATTTTTCTCTTAGTAAATGCTCCTCACGGCATATGAATTGCGATGAGACAACTCAAGTCGCTCCTCCTCTGAATTCCACTGCAACCTTCGTTGGCAAGGAAGATCATTATAGTCCCAAACTGTACTAACAAAAGTGCAAAGAATCTCGATTAGCTTTCTTATCCCAACCACTTTTCAAACACCTTCTTCTCTCTCAACTTTCCACGTGACCATCTTACATTTTCCCGCCACTTCTCTTCAAAACTTTCATGTCAGTTAGTGAACAAATCCGTGCAAAATCCCCATCCCGGGATCAAATCACTTTATCCAATTATGATCAATTCAAAGTTATCAATACGGATTTACATTTGGATGTAATCTTTGAAGAAAAGATTATCAAAGGTCTGGTAAAATATATTTTAGAAAAAATTGGAGACGCTACCGAAGTGATTTTCGATACATCGTACTTAATCATTGAAAGTGTGAAAGTTGATGGTTTAGATGGGATTTTTGAATTAGGTGAAAGAAAAGGCACTTTGGGTAGTCCTTTAAAGATTTCTCCAATAGGTAAGGAAATCTTGATAACTTTCAAGACAACTTCAAAATGTACCGCTGTACAATTTGTAAATGGTGATACGGGGGAGTTTGTATTTTCACAATGTCAAGCTATTCATGCTAGAAGTTTGTTTCCTTGTTTTGATACTCCTGGGGTGAAGTCGAGGTTTAACTTTTCAGCAACATCTAAATATGATTGTTTGATGAGTGGGAGGAGCGTGGAAAGTGTTAGTGGATCGGCCACCGGGATTTCTCACCCAGAATTTGCTACCAACAAATTTTACAACTTTTCCCAACCAATCCCAATCCCCTCATACCTCATCAGTATAACCTCTGGTAAATTACAAAGTGCCCCAATTGGTCCAAGATCTCTTGTTCATACCGAAGCTCCCAACTTGGCAAATTGTAAATGGGAATTTGAAAATGATATGGAGAATTTCCTTCAAATTGCAGAGAATCTTATTTTTGATTACGAATGGTCAACCTTTGATGTTCTTGTACTTCCATCAAGTTTCCCATACGGAGGTATGGAAATTCCAAACGTTACTCAAGTGACACCAACCTTGATTAGTAAAGATAGAACTCAGGTAAAAGTGATTGCACATGAATTAGCACACTCATGGAGTGGGAATCTCGTCACCAATTCGTCATGGAGTCATTTTTGGTTAAACGAAGGTTGGACTGTTTACATTGAGAGAAGAATCTTAGGAGTGATTGCAATCAAAGAAAAACTTTCTCAAGGTGCATCTTCACAGGAAGCTAAAGCTTATGGAGAATTGGTGAGAAATTTCGAATCTCTTATTGGTTGGAATTCATTGGTTGAATCTGTAAATGAAGTTAAGAAAGAATACACAAGTTTAATTTGGGATTTTGGAGGTAATACCGACGATCCAGATGATGCATTCTCAAAAGTGCCGTATGAAAAGGGATTTAATTTCTTATTTTATATTGAGAAAAAGTTAGGAGGGTTGGATGTATTCGATGGATTTATTAAACATTACTTTAAAAAGTTCCGTTATTCCTCGTTGGACAGTTCTGAATTTGTTCAAGAATTGTATACCTTTTATCCAGATAAGAAAGCTATTTTGGATAGTATTGATTGGGATGTTTGGTTATTTGGTCAAGGATTACCCGAATATCCTAATTTTGATGAGACCTTGGCGGATGAGGTTTATGAGGTGGTGAAAGAGTGGAGAGAGTTTCTCTTAACTTATAAGGGAAGCAAGGTAGTTTTTACAGAGTCAACTATCAAAAACTTCTCTACCAACCAAAAAATCTTATTCCTTGAATCTTTGCAGAATCTTAATTTTGTTCCTGAGATTGCAAGACAACTTCCGCAGATTTATCCAGAATTGCATTCAAATACAAATACGGAGATTCTTACCAAATGGAACGCTTTGTTGATTACTTACTCGAAATTTGATGAGAATGATGATCAAGTTGTTAAGTTTTCTAATTGGTTGGGAACAGTTGGTAGAATGAAATATGTTAGACCGGGATATAAGCTTTTGAAGGGTTCTATTGGGAGGGAGTTTGCTTTGAGGGTGTTTGAGAGGTTCGAGGGGGTGTATCATCCGATTGCAAGGTCGATGGTGAGGAAGGATCTAGCTTAGGAGGGTAGTGGCAAAGTCAGGAGGATGGCGACTGGACGAGATTGTAGTGACTTGCTGTGGCGATCAATTGACTAATACAAGATCGAATGATCTAGTAGAAAGCTGGTTGACTTTACACAGTCACTTGGTTGCATCGACTTAACTTGCATGTATTGTGTTGAATACGAAATGTTATGCATTAACGAACTTACCTGAAAACAGAATATTAGTGGAGAGTCCACCAACCGTGGCCAAAGACTTTAAATTCCCATTCTAATATTGCCTTTCGCTCTGCACAGCTTACATCGGTTTATAAAGAGTTGGAACAGGCAACCAGGCAAAATCAATAACATCTTATATACTTTATAGAATACATTCAAGGGTTTTGCCAATCATCGGAAAATGTAAGAACTTTGTATTGAATGCTCATCTTATAGAGGGATTGTAAAGAGAGACTGACGTTCTTAGAGGAGTTACTAAGTTTTCCCCTTGGCCAGTTTCACGAAGTACCCTGTGATCCATTTATTACAGGTCACTACTGGTTACTGATCTTGATGATGAAATCGAGAGAACCAGATTCAGGTGAGACGTTTGGCGATATTCAGGGCTCGTTTGTTGACTCTTCCTTAACATACTCTTCAATGCTTACCCCACAAATCATTGTGTCACAAGCATTGTGTCCATTCCGAGAACCACTTGGCATGAGCTTAATATAGAATTTTTCATCAAGTCAGAGAAAAGGTCCTTAGTACTTTGGCGTGGCGTTGGTAATATGGCATGGCATGTAATCGACTTTGACATTTTGAGTGACGAGAATTACTTGACATCGATGAGTGCAAATAAACGCCAGAGTATAAGGTAACTACTAGAAGAGCCACAAACTACAATGGATAGCGACATTACCACAAGTAGATACTTCTCGTCAATAAAAATACTTGCTGGAGTTCGTCTTGTATCTCCCATTCGACTAAGCACTTACCTTCATGAACTTGGCTGATCCTCGGTGTTCTAGACTCTCTGTTTCCAACATACTTGGCAGATAGTGACCTGTATATATTGATATCTCTCCTATTCTGGTACATCTAGTCACTCCTACACATACAGTGTCAATGCCAATGTCTCTTAGCCTCTCTAATCTCTTAACACTACATACGATTTCTTGATTTCCAAGACAGGGATGCGCCATCTAGTTTGATCTCTCATATGAGTGATATATTATAAGAAGTACTAACTATCTGTTATAAGTGTACTAGATATCACATAAATAGTACCTCCTATATGGTGATTTCAAAATTCCTGACGATTGCAAATTTAAGCCACATAAAAATTGAACATAATTAAACTTGCCATGCTGAATGAAACCTCCCGATTACTCCCACGACCTTCTGATCGTGGATCTAGCGATCGTGGATTTAAGGAAACCGATCGCAATGCTAGCTTTGAAAGAATTGAATCAAGAAGACCACCCCTATTTTCGATACCATCTACTCATTCATTACATGAATCCCCGTTAGAATCAAAATCCTCCAATCCAGATTTCAATACATACGCTTATTGGTCCTATTATATACCTATACTTACTTGGTTGCCTAAATACTCACCTAAGGAATCATTACTTGGAGACTTTTTAGCTGGGATTTCTATGGCATCATTTCAAATGCCATTAGTGATGTCATTTGCTAGTTCATTAGCACATTTGCCACCACAAGCTGGATTGTATTCGATTGTTATTGGTGCCTGTGTTTATGCCACATTAGGATGTGTTCCAGTTATGGTTGTTGGAGCAGCTCCATCAACTGCATTAATATTTGGACAAACCATAGAAATGATTCGTGGAGAAGCAGAATTTTCAGATTTATCTGCATTGGAAATTGGACTGGCAATATCAGCATTAGTAGGAGGGATATTATTAAGTAGTGGTTTATTAAGATTGGGATTTTTAGATAATGTTTTGAGTAGAGCGTTATTAAAAGGTTTTATTGCAGCTATGGGATTCATTATGATTATCAATGAATTCGGTATTGAAATGGGAATCGAAATAAAGAGCAAAAGTCCGATTGGTAAACTATTATACGTAATATTTAATTTAGGCGAATTACATAGACTTTCAACAACCATTTCAATTGTTGCACTTTCGATAGTTTTGATTATTCGTCATTACAAAATGAAGTATGTTTGGAAATATAAAAATTTGGTTTATATTCCAGAACTCCTTCTGATGGTGATCATTTCAACTGCATTATCTTACAAATTTGATTGGAATTCAAAAGGAGTTGAAATTATTGGTGGAGTAACGTCACCTTCCTCAAAATTAATCATAACCAATCCTTTCAATGTTTCGAAATTACCTTTATACGGTAGAATTTCCTCAACAGCTTTATTATGTACCATCCTTGGTTACTTTGATTCAGCAACAGCTACCAAAGCTTTGAGTGCACAATATAATTATCCCGTTTCATCGAATAAGGAATTGATAGCATTAGGTGTCACCAACATTGTGAATGGACTTTTTGGATCTTTACCGTCATTTGGTGCTTTTGGTAGATCCAAAATCAATATTCTTGCAGGTGCAACCACTCCAATGGCCGGATTTGTAATGGCTGCAGTGACTACTGTTTCAATTGTGTATCTCCTTCCTATGTTATATTATCTTCCTGAATGTGTTTTAGCCTTAACAACTACAATCATTGGAATTACAGTACTCCAAGAAGTTCCTCAGGATTTGAGATTCTTTTGGAGTATCAGAGGATGGGATGAAATGGTAGTATTTGGGGTGGTATTCATAACAACATTATTTTGGAGTTCATCTGCTGGGGTATCTTTGGGTGTTTTGATAGCAATTGTAAGAGTCATTAAGCATAGCTCAAGACTGAGAATACAAATCTTAGGAAGAGTCCCAAATACAAATGTGTTCAGAAACGCAGATGAAATAACAGAAGAACTCTTTGGGGATTTGCCATCATCAAAATCTTCAAGAGATAATTCAAGAGAAGTCTCTCCAGATTCAGCGCATATTCAAAATATCTCAGGAGTATTGATTGTAAAAATACCAGAACCGTTGACATTCACAAATATCGAGGATCTTAAAAGTAAACTCACAAGATTCGAAAGGTTTGGGACTTTGCTGATTCATCCTTCACAAAAGCTGACTAGTTCGAAAATATCTACATTGATTGTAGATTGTAAAGGAATGAGCCATATGGATTCAAGTGCAACTCAAGTTTTATACGAGATTGTGAAGAAATATACAACCTCCGGTAAAACGGTTTGTTTTACAAGGGTTCCTGTTGATCAAGATACGAGGGATAAGTTTAGGAGCTCTGGAATACTGGATTTGGTCAATGGGAGGTTTGATGAGGGGTTGTTTAGTGTTGGGATGGGGCCGGGTTTCTTTTTGAGTATTGAGAGTGCTTTAAGAGCGGAAGTTGGCGGGAGGGCATAGTTTGGATGAGTTTGGGTGCACCGTAGGTGGGCCAAACTCTCACTTTTGTGGTGGGGTATGATCTAGCGACACAACCTTGAGGTGAATTTTTGAAAATAGAAGCTGCGAAATGTTAGTAGTCTCGGCAAGAGAATATCACGATACTTGAACAATGTTGCAAGAGATCACTACTTGCTTCCAGAGAGTGGTACGGGAACTAAATCATCAACGTTGAAATCTCACCTTCAACTACCTCACGAGCTGTCACATCCATTTGGACTGGTCCTTTCAGCACTAAAGTCACTGCCAGGGACAGGTTAAAGTGCTATTCACCTGATCTAGCCATCTCAAACTGCTCCAAAATCCCTGCTCATCGACTCTTTTTGAGGCTACCCAAACGTATTGTGGATTGAGACACTCTTTGAATCTAGCCGAGTATGCTAAAACTCATCTCCCTCTAATATAGGTGATGGAGAGTTTTATTGATGAAATATTACAGACTTATTTAGTATTGAAGAACAAGTCTCAATAATCTTTCGTGGACGTATTCTCGCCTCTAATACCTGCTTCCCCTCGTCCTACACTTTTGACGTCGTTGCATGAGTCGTGGATCATCAGTGTGTATCAATGTGCACTTGGTGGGGTACTGAAGTATCACTCCCAGTTAAGCTTTTTCGTGGTTAAAAACACTGGGAATAGACTACCCAATGGGGCGCTCGAGCAGACTATAGAAGATTTTGCAATGCTCTCGATGTAATCCGATGGCCTCAAACATTGAGCTCAACCAGATGCACTGGCTTCATCTGGACAAATAAAACACTAGAATAAAATACTATAGAAAGTAAATGCTTATTTTACCCCCTTGTAAAATTATGCCCATTGTAGAGCAACTGAGCGGAGCAGGTACCAATTAGATTATTAGCCGAGCTCACCTATATTTATATGGCAGGTGGGTAAAACAAGATCTAATAAATAATAAACTGATTAGGACCCTTGGCTTCTTTCTTGGATGCAAAAAGTCGTGTGCCTCTCCAAATTCCCCAGACTAAATTACTCAATCATCATCACTCACAAATCACAATGATCTCCATACGAAGATTGCTCACCTATTCAACCAGATGCAACAACCAATATGCATTCTACAATCTTGTTCACAATGCACCAAAAGCTAGAAGTGCTGTTTTTCATGGAAAATATACGGCCGATAATATAAGTGCTGAAGAAAAGATATCCAAAGTCTTTGGTGGTAGAATCAAGGGAGAAACACGACAATCTTCTAGTCGTATATCCAGAGGATTGCCAAAGAAAATAGCAGGTATTGTAGTTCCTGCAAAGCCAGAAGAACCGGATAATTGTTGCATGAGTGGATGTATAAATTGCGTTTGGGAATTATTCAATGATGATTTGAAAGAGTGGTCGGAAAAGAGGAAACAAGCAGCGGAAAGGTTGTCGACAGTTGGTGGACGTTGGCCAGAGAATTTCAATGCGCCAATAAGAAAATTGAAGAAAGAGAATTTACCTTTAAGTTTGGTGGATGTGAAAATAGATAAAAATGTGGATCACGAGAAGCATGAGGAAGATGAAGCCTGGGGTGGAGCTCCGGTTAGTATGAGGGTGTTTGCAGAGTTGGAGAAGAAAATGAAGGAAAAGAGGGCAAGGCAGGGACAGCCATTGCTGTGAGAAATGGGAACAAAGATTGCCTCAGGGTATTCAATGGTATATCACGTAGTCGTTACAGAACAAATATAATTGTCGATATTAAATTGGGCCACTGCTTTACCTGTTAATCAAAGGTGATGTCAATATCATCTTAATTACATAAAATAGAGTCAAACAAAATCTGGGCTAGTCGATACGGCAGTTATTAGCCGGTGCAACCAGTTGTGAATGGTTGACAGGTAGCTATTAGGGAGGTGGAAATTATAACGATCTCCAGTTCTAGCAAGCGCACCTAGTTGGTTTACAATTTCATAGAGGATCGGCTAGCATTATCATCTTGGATAATGCAAAACTACAGCCAACAACCTGACACGCCTCGGTCTCAGCATCACAGTGCAAGCTGGTGTTCTCCAGACTCACAAATCCTGGTGTCGTCGTATCTGATCGAAGCGGTCTCTACATCATGTACCCTGATAAAACATTGCATAATCTTTAAATCATTTAAACTTAAGTAGACATTTACATTACATTATTTTTTATAGCGATGATTCGCAATATTTTTGAATTATTTATACAACTTACTCTGTGCCACTTTGGTTTACTGATAGCGTTTTGGCTAGATTTCGGTAATGTTCTGCGTTGAAAGTTGGTAGATCTTCATCAACCCCATAATCTGGGATTAAACACCATTAACAATGGTCTCCTCTGCTGAAGGCACAATTCAGGGTGTGAGTGTCAGTCAGTAGTAGTTGTAAAGTTAACGTTTCAAATTTAGCCACGATCAATCTGTCAGTGGATCAATCGATACCGAAAGCTCGTACCTTAAATTGAATGCCTTGATATCATAATGTAATTCTAAACTGAAAATCACCACAGATCCACACACACCATCACTTCTTCGTTTAAGCCATCACAAGCTATCTAGCCAGGCTCTCTTCGCACAATTTCACTCCCATCACTTCTCTTTGTTCAATACTTCGCTTAGTCTATTCCAATACAATGCCCTTCCCCTTGTAGAACTCCTTAGCTTCATCGATTTGAACCAATAACTCCTTATATTTATCTTCCTTATCCTTGAAAGTAAAGACCCCCCAACCTAAAGTTGCCAAAGCATATGAACCAAAGGCTACCAAAAACCAGAATGGTAAAAATGGTAAGATTTCACTATAAAACAAGGCAGGACTTGGAATAACCTTTGTGTATAAAGCAAAATAAACCGCAGAGGTGGTGAATGCTGCTAATAATGATTGAGTTGCTTTAGTCATGTTGTGAATTTATGTGGTGTAACTTTTTGTTTACGTGTTTTTAAGTGCGTGCTGTTAAGTCGAGCAGTATTGAGCGAAGAGAAATAGAGTGAAGTACCGCTGGCGGAGCGAAATGAGGTACATAGACGGAACGAAGCAGTGATAATCGAGCGGAGGAAATTGAAGATGTGAACATCCAGCGGGATTCGAAGTGAAATTATTTCGAAGGTGTATGGTGATGTCAATGACTTGGTCATTTTAAAGTAAGAGTTAGATAGATCAAATTGGTCGATTGGATAGTTTTGGAGCGTTCTGGGAGAGATGGAAGAGATTGGGGAGGAGTTATTTATTGTTTATGTTGATTGAGTATCAGGTTATACATGTCGCATACTGAAAAATAGAAGGCATGGATTAAGAAATTATATTTGTCTTCATGGAAAAGAATATTTAGGCGTTGAAACTTGACAATTTTGTATCTATGCCTATCTCAATGCACCTGTTCTCTTTAGCAAAATTATGGCCTTGTTTTGTTGGTTCTTATCAAGTCCATATCAGCTAAGTTGATTGTACTAAATCTAAAGTTCTAGTTGTGGTAATGCTAGTTTATAGTCTAAATTTATTACTAGCAAAACGAGGTTGTGTCATCTTCCATGCCCTTATTATTGAGGAATCAATTATGAGAATTATAAGCCTAACAATGTTTGATTAGATGATTTCATACTACACTAACCTCAATATCAAGAACTAAGAAATGAAATGAGCGGTTACGATTAGATCCTTACATTTCTCTGTAATAGGAATACAATTGAGCCCTCACTCATGCTAGTTCAATCACACCCATCAAACACAAATCCAAGTCATACCTGGCAAATGGCTGCGAAAAAATGCTAGCTTTGATTATATCAAATCTCTTAAAAGTCTTCATGTCACATCCACCAAAGAAGAAATACTCTCTCAGTACATTTAAAGTAAAATTGGGATTAACTAGCAAAGAGGATCCATCTTCATCAACTTCTATTATAACCGCTGATTCGGTGTCTTCAAAATCACTATCTTTGAAATCATTGTCGTTAGCGTCATTCTCATCAAAGGAAAAGACAGAGTCGTCATTACCGAAGGGAGACTCCTCATGGGCCAAATCAATATCAACGCCAAAATCATTGAACGAGATTTCATCTTCAAAGTCAAATACATCAAATTCGATCCAATCACTCAAGTCCCCTTCACAACAACTTCCAAAGGTAATTCAAATCCCTCTTTATCGGCCAAATTATCTAACTTATTATGAGTTGAGAAGAAAGCTTTCGTTGGAAACGTTTGCATCTTTCGAGAGTAATGAAATCGGTGATTGGGTTGATAAGGAAATAAACGCCTCTCAAAAAATGAAGAGAAGGTTGGATTTACTTGGAGGGGTTGGCGAAGTGAATCCTCTCAAGGATGCTAATTGAAGGCTATCTTTTATTAAGGTCAGACATGAAAAAGTCTATATTGTGGTATAAAAGCACCTTCTCAAGAGGCTGTGAGTTATAGCGAGAACTTGACATGGCAACGTAAACAGTTGGTTATAGATACACCTAAGCTCCACATATCATTACAGTATATTATTAATACATTATATAATTCAAGCCGTAAGTATCAGCTTGTCGCGTACTCGAGAGTTGCACAAGCCGTGCATTAGTTATTCATCCTTAGTAGAGATTGGAAGGAAACACAGAGAAAATAAAATACCCACCCTACCCATAAATTGAAGGAAACGCTCCTCCATAGTGGTGGAGTACTTCACTTAATTGCGGTAGACGTTTTTCCCAAATGTTGTGCGCTGTGCGCCAGTCTGGGCATTAGACTCATAGAACATCCACATCTCATCACTTGCACCTTCTCGATTCACCCCTAGATGAACTAAGTGTCCGTCACAATACCGCTCCGCTCCGATATTAATCCTCCTGCTTGATGTACCCCAACAACCCTCTCAACTTCCCCAGAATCTCTTCATCAACCTCATCCAATTTTGCAAATATTCCCCTCTCATCAACAACCTCCTCTTCTTCAACCTCTTCCTCCTCCTCTTCCACAACTCCATCGTCTTCCTCTTCATCTTCCTCCTCTGTGTAATCTGTATTTATAATCTTATAAATTTTATTTTGATCAAACGGTTCATCTTTAGCTATTCTATTCAACTTGTACCTAACAATTCTTCTAACCACTTGCATAGTTTGTCTATTTATCCAACCATCTTGAAAGTCCACTTTATCTCTTAGGAAGTCTTTTGTCATTGATTTTTGATGATCCTCGAGGATTGTGGTTATATCCAAATCAAGTAAATCTCCTATTTGGAACGTCACTGTTGATGGTAGTGATAACCCATTAAAGAATAGAAGTTCAGATATCAAAATATCGCTGGTTTTACCTTTGATAGTAGTTGGTACGATTCTTTGAACTTGCCTATTTTTTTGGAACTTCAAATCAGGTATGCGAAAGTATTCACTTTGATAGACCCAAAAATCGTTACTACTTTGTGGATCAACTCCATATTTGATATTACAAAATCTCCATGGACCACTTTTATAAAGATATGATACGTAAGGAATGGCTTGTTTGAGATGTTTACTTTTGGAAATATCTTCTTCGGATGAAACAAGATCTTCTAGTTGTTTTCTTAACCAAATTGGTTTGATCTGGAAAAGTTCTCGAAGCCATTGGATACATTGATATAAGCCGGAATCTTTAGAAAGGACTTTGAGACTCTCAGTCAACTTTTCATGAGGAGACTTTGGAATTTCCGATCCAAAATCAACCATTTTGGTATATAATTTTACAGTATTTCTAGTTGATACAACTTTAACTTCACCACTAGTAAGATCCTTCACAGCTGTCGTGTAAGGATTTTTCTGATATTTATAATCAAAAGGAAACCTAATTGATGAAAATACAGGTGGAGGTGGGAATTCATGATCAACATTTTTGAAGTAATCTTTTTCAGATGATATGAAATCATCCATATTAACTAACCCGTCATGAGATTGGAAGAAATCATCGATTTCCGAAAAGTTCTTCAGATTCAAAAACAGTCGATTAAATTGTTGAACTGTCTTGTTATTCTTGGTATTAATTTGGAAATCGGCAATTGACTTGAACAGATAAGTTTTATCAATTATAGCTATTGGAGTCACCTTTATCGATTTGGAATTCTCTTCGTTAATCAATTCTCGAACCCTCTTCTTTTCAAAATCTTTTGGTAAGGACTTTTTAGGTACCGATATCTTAATCAATATCTTCTCATTATTACTAAATGAAGATTGAACCGGATGATGAAAAGCATCATTTCGAAGCCTTAATTCGAGAATATTAGGTTCATTTTCGGTGGAATTAAAAACCTTGGAGATTTTGGTCTTACCCCCAATCATGGAAGTAGCTTTGGACGTGTTGTTGATTATTAGAGGGTATTCAACTGTTGATACATGGGGAATATCCATGCTATATTTGACTGACATGTTGTGCGGAAGTTATCGTGCTAAAGTGATTGTGTACAATTGTACGTATGTGGTCTATTCCTAGGAGTTGATAACCTTGTTGTGGTGTGTGATCGACTTAGGCTCTTGTTTTGAAAGTCCATGTTGATGCTCGCGATTGGTCACGTGATAGCATATGGCTGCAAAAAGGAAGATCTGGGCGATTCATTGATTGAATTTGATGAGAATTGGTTGTGGGTTAGTTATACGTGGTAGGGGATACTTAAGATTATTAATTTAGGGGATATTTGGGTACAAATAATGAAACAGTGCTGCTATACTACTAGGAGTGGTATGAGAGTATTGAATCTAGAAATCGTGGCAGTTGGCTTCTTCCTCAAGTTATAGAGAGACTTTCCATGTAACTATTTTACAGTATGTGGACCAATTAACTTGACATCGTGATACCTCTATACATGACTTAGTACAGATTCAGCAACATCTTCATAAATGCTTCTAGATGGCTACAATTGCTAGATTTCTATGAAATCAACTCAAGATGAACGTTGTTTTTCCCGCTTATTATATTCGCATAATTCACTTTGAGCCATGTGGTTGACCAAACTCACGGTAGTGATAAAAACTATATCTGGAGTTATATGAAGCACATAATGCAATTGAATAAAACTGCGAAGCAGAATATGAGCTACATCAAGTCGCTGAGAATGAAAAAGTTGAAGAAGGGGAGTTGTAGATTGTGATGAAGAAGATGGGAGTGTAGATGGTGTGAATGACACAAATCTTGTTGATACCAAAGATAGTGTTGACTAATCTACAATTAGACCACCCCTCTGAAAATGTATACTCCTATTAGAGCATTGCTACCGTTGGTCTCATTCTATCCAATTCCACCTAACAACTGATATCGTTCGCTCACCAAGGTGGTAGGCTTAAGCAAGCAACTTTGAAGCGCATATAATAAATCAGGTACAGAGATTCATCAGTGGTTTTAACCCGAATATTGAAACCTTATTCTAGATAGTGATGAAGTAATTTTCTTGTCATTCCGGCGACTTTTAAAAAATAGACTACTATTTCTGTAATAATCATTGACAAATGTGGGACTCTTTTTGTAAAACTGTTGCGGCAAGTATCGTTAGTTACGAGATACTGTCCTTTTTGTCCGTGTTTATTTCAATCAATAGGGCTTTTTATATTGTCGTGTGATGCATAGCCACTAATATGCAGTTAGTTTGACCTGGTTTGACATTATAAGTAATCTTACGATGTAAACATTCTCTCCAATGTAAACAAGTTCAACGAGGTATACTCTATTCGTACTTCACCAGTACTCCATCTACTCCTCTTGCTTGCCTCACTCTCCACCTCCGCATTCTACTGTCAATCTCATCCCAAATTCATGTGCGACAAAACCCCTTAATATTTCGACACCCTTTAACACCTACTTTCAACTTACACTTAATTGTATTGATAATCAGTGGTCAAAGAATGTCCTCCCAATCCATATCAAGTTCCGAAACAACTCCTTTGACATCTCAAGATGAAAGTGGTTTTGAAACTCCAGATGAAGATGCTTTCATTGAAGATTTCAAGAAATTAAGTGTTATTTGGAATAGTCATGCAACACAAGCAAGCCCAAGCCATTTCAAATTACACAGTAGAGACGTATATAACAGCCCTGAAGCCAAAGATATAGATGACACTGGCTTGGGTGTTGAAATGCCTATTCTAAGAATTGTTGGGATGTCAGATTCAGACGATTGGACTGAAATACTGGAAACCTTTACTGATGACGAAATTGCTTCCAATTTTGCAGATTATGAAACCGATGACGACGTCTGTGAAATTGTTGTAAAAAGGTCTTCACCGACAAAGTCAGATTCAATTGTTTCATTTTTAAACAAAATTCAAATATCGCTCGAAAATGGCCGATCTCGTCATCTTGCCTTTAGAATTGCCCTTGCTTGTGCCTTTGGGGGTAGGAAAAGGTACGAAAGTTTAAAATTGGTAGACGAGGAAATAGAGGATCTTATACCAGACGCTTTTACAAGTGGTAGACTCAATGTGAGTAAATTTTGTATAATTGGTCATTATTTGTTGAAATACGGACAAGATAATAGAAAGTGCTGGTATCCTTCAAGGAAGGTTTACGTTTACATAGGGGGTGCTAATCTTTGGGATGAAAAGAGGAAGAAGGGGAATTTGTCGAGGTTAAAATTTAGGGTGTTGAATGATTATGGCAGGGTTGGGTATGATGAGAGTGTTATGGGGGTTATTAAGGGGGTTTTTAGACTCTGAGAATCAGGAGTGGCTCAGGAAAGATGAAAGCGACGGGGACTCTTGATACGTCTCAGGAGTTAGTGGACTTCTTGCTTGACACCTCCCATGAGTGAACCCATTGAACTCCAGGCGATACCTCGCATTATAATGATCTGAGACTCATTTCTTGAACTAGTGTAAATTGTGACGAAAACACTGATTTCTATATTACTACCACACTTTTACCACTAATACTTCAGTATATCTTGATGAAAATTTCTCTAATTACAGCACACTTCAGTATATCAATTACTTAACATTATAGTTTCATAATAAAACATCCAAGATATAAATTCGGTACAATCTCGCTAGCTCCATATGACATAAGATAGGTAATTAATATTAAGGTACGTAGTAGATACCGTATGACCTCCAGCTATCTATTCTCTATTAATCTCTCTAGCTGAATATGGCTCATCGTTAACTGCTTATTTAAACTCATGTTACCTATACTTCAAATAACCATGAAATAGGATTACAAATTCTAATTTTACATCTTAATATGAAAATCCGACACAAAACCAGGAAATGGCTGCGAAACTCAGGAGATGGTTGCAAACCTGAGGGAGTTAAAGTCCTTGAGGTTGTAAAGCATGAAATACTTGTGGAGAAGGCTGAACAAAAAGTGGACTGGATGAAAGTCCCCAAATTCTCCGATTGCGTTTTTACAAGCTGATGTAAACTTGAGAATTATATAACTTTGCAGAACAAACAACACTGCTTGTGCGATGGAAGGGGAACATATTCATTAGAATAAAGAGGATAGACAGTTTCCTGGTTTAGTATTTGGAGGTAGGCTTGAGATGAGTATTTATCGGCCATTATATATAATGGAAAAGAGTTCCATGGTATCCCTCGAGGAAGGTTTACTTCTCATAGAAAATTTGTTGTTGTGAAAGTAAATAGATGGAGGCCATGAAAGTGCATTGGATAGACTGAAGATTGTCTTGAATGGAATTTTTAAAGGTTGAGGCAAGTGTGATATTCGAATTGTACGTGTGGTTAATTAGGAGAAGTAATACCAAGTAGCAAATGACGGGCAAGCAATTGGATTTTCCTGACATTCAGGGACTAAACCACATTCCGTTTTCTGTACTACTTGATTCTACCGTAATATTTCACTAAAATCTCAACTGCATGTTCACAATATGAAAATTGAATATTACAAGGTTCGTCACATAGTATCTACAACAGCCATCACAGTATGACTGATACGGCTATTACAGGAACACGCTCGCTACAGGCATGTCAGGTCTTTCAGATGCTTGCGAAATTTTGCTTGTGTGAGTACAAAACTTTGTGGTTCAATACAAGATTGGTCTAGTCAGTAGCCACTCTATCGTCATGTCGACTAAAACTCTCTTCAAATCCCTACAACTCTGGACCACTTATACAGCACACTTGCTACACTTGTAGGCACTCTTCGGCAGTGCTGGATCGCATCCAACTCAATCGCTATGCTCGTATGCTGCATGCTTTGTATGATGTTCCATTCATCCACACTCTTACATAATCGCCGAATGAAAAATCGGATATACAAAAGCCGACCACCATGCAAATTAATATCACTCAATTCCTCCAACCAATAAAATCCGACAACATAACCTCATCAGCGTCATCCACATCACACCTCTTCCGAGAACTCTTCCGATTTCCACGTCCTTATTCATTATATCATTCTATGTAATCCCCTTCCCAAGAGTTCACGTGCCTCCACAATTCAAAAAACATCCGAGCCTCAGGCCTTAAATTGAACAACCTATAAAATTTCAGCATTTCGCTCAATTCTCTTAATATTCAACAATGTTACAAATTAAAAGATCATTATCAGCTTCTGCTACCAATGCTTACAAGGTTGCCGTTTTAGGTGCCGCTGGTGGAATTGGACAACCATTATCCTTATTATTAAAATTGAATCATAAAGTTACTGATTTAGCTTTATATGATTTGAGAGGTGCTCCAGGTGTTGCTGCTGATGTTTCTCACGTACCAACCAACTCCACCGTTAAAGGTTACAATCCTGAAGAAATCAAGGAAGCTTTAACCGGTGCCGATGTTGTTGTTATCCCAGCTGGTGTCCCAAGAAAGCCAGGTATGACTAGAGATGATTTGTTCAACACCAACGCCTCTATCATTAGAGATTTAGCTAAGGCCGCTGCCGATTATTCTCCAAAGGCTTCTATTTTGGTTATTGCTAACCCAGTTAACTCAACTGTTCCAATTGTCAGTGAAATCTTCAAATCTAAGGGAGTTTACGACCCAAAGAAGTTATTCGGTGTTACCACCTTAGATGTTTTAAGAGCTTCTAGATTCGTTTCCGAAATTGCCAACTCTAACCCAGTTCACGAAAAAGTTACTGTTGTTGGTGGTCACTCTGGTATTACCATTGTTCCATTATTATCTCAAACTGAACACAAATCTTTGTCTACTGAAGCCAGAGATGCTTTAGTCCACAGAATCCAATTCGGTGGTGATGAAGTCGTTCAAGCTAAGAATGGTGCTGGTTCAGCTACTTTATCAATGGCTCAAGCTGGTGCTAGATTCACCGGTGCCGTTTTAGATGGTTTGGCTGGTGAAAGAGATGTTATCGAAGCTTCTTTCGTTGACTCTCCATTGTTCAAATCAGAAGGTGTTGAATTCTTCTCTTCAAAGGTTACTTTAGGTCCAAGTGGTGCCGAAAAGGTTCACTCTTTGGGTAGTTTGAGTGATTACGAAGAAGGTTTGATTCAAGAAGCTAAGGATACTTTGGTTAAGAACATTGCTAAGGGTGTTGATTTTGTTAAGCAAAACCCATAAGCGAATCACACGAGCGAAGCACACGAGCAAGCGAGTGTCCTCAGTATGCCACATCAGCGTAGCCAGAGTGTTGACTGGTCAAGTATTCTGAGATACTAAGGTAATTCCCCTGTATAGTTGTAATTATTACATATATGTTATTACGAGTTATAACGCGAGTGTTGTAGTGGATGAAACGTTGGAAATGTTGTATGCGTCGAGCCAATGCCACCTCTCTACTAGTTTAAGGAAATGCTGGGCATATGCAGCCACAACACTCCATGCTGTACTCCCTTGATTCAGGTTGTTATTTATTCCACACCCTGCATTTGTGCATTGGAGTTTTAATATACGGCAGTGTTTTATATACGGGGAGTGTTGTATATACCAGAGCCACATAGTATTGGTCAAGGACCTGGTACCATGTAGGTCAATTTTCCACAAAGTAGATTGCAGGTGTCCTGGATATACAGAAAACAACGGGGTTCACTTTGTGTGTGTATTTCTTCACCGAGCCTCTTGCAGGGAATTGAATATCTATTTACATAATTCCCAATTGCAACCTAGCTGAGCTCTGTTAGAAGTAGAACTCTTAGTAATACACATTCACAACCGCCTCACAAACGGAGGTTGCAAATCAAAGATATTCGGGGATTCAATTCCCGTTAATTTGCTCTTTTACGTGGGATTGTCATGTCTTTTCTCATCAATGTTTAATTGCAGACTGAAGGTCATGTTGAAACCAATTAAACTGATTAGCAACTCGAATTTCCCGATGGTTCCCTTTTCGCAAGCTGTCTCATAAGAGCTTTACGGTTACAAAAGAGAAACCTTGAAACTTTTGCAACTGTGTAGAATAGCTTTCTACAACCGTACGTATCTTGCAAGCTGTCAATTCAATCCAGTGACTTCACTCTACGGTTACTACACTATCACCTACGAATGAAGTGTGAGGACCATCTGGTATTTGAAGGCTAATGTGAAATAAGTGTTCCGAGTAAACTTGAGATTTGCACATGGCTACTAATCCAATGGATTCCACCTTATGGTGTTTGCTTCGTGCCTAAGAGTAGTGCCAGTCGATCTACCGTGTGCTCCGCTCTCCTCTACAAGTATACAGACCATACGGCACTTGGGGCTGAAGCTGAAATAAGTTTTCCTACAGAGCAGACAGGGTAATAACTACAAAGGTCCAGTATCACTCTATTGTGCTCGCTTCGCTCTCAACTACCAGTAGTAACCGTCGGCTTAGGGTGTTCTCTCCCCTCTCACTTACGAGTATGCGGAACATACGGTAGAAATTAGAACTCCAACAATGTCAACTGAGTAATACCGAATATTTGCAATTGATCCGGCAACTTTCACTCTACGGTGTTCACTGCGCTCTCACCTACGAGTAGTGGCTTTCATTATACGATGTCGGTTCGCTTTCACCTACGAGTGCATCGGACTAACTTTGGTTGCTCCGAACCTTTTTACCAAAAAACACAATAATAAAAGAACGTTACGGAATCGATGGGAGAATTTTCATTTAAGCTTTATGGTTATTTCAAGGTGTTCACCTCGATATATTAAGTACGAGGGTGTAATTTAAGTCCGACGGGGTTTTATACTTCGACGAACTTGAGCTCCTTACTTTCCACCATACTTGTGATATTCTATAAATACATCTAATTGGTTGACTTTAACAACTATGCAGACTTCGACCCAAGCCTACATTATTAATAGACAGTTACTAATGCTTGCTAAGTTGATGTTGTATGCACATGCAAATCGATCCAATCAAATCTAGGCGTGGTGAGTAAAGTATATTGTTAATGAATAGCCTAAATAGTGTTCTATACTCTCTACACTGTACTACGAACTGTGCACTCGATACTTTACACTGTATTATACAGTGTACACCCTTTTCTATACACTCTCACTTAGCGCTACACAGTCCTACACAGTTCTACACAAACTACACACCACTGTACACACCAGTATTCCCGTTCTACACACACTCTGCACGCTCTAAACCCACTCTAAGCTCACTCTATCATACATTATCACTGCATCACCTTATTTACACGTACCCACTTTATTTCTGGATATCCACCTTATTTATATATATCCACCATACACATTATCCAGCACCCAGCAATCCTACATATTTTCAGATCAACCAAACAACACTTCTATCCTTGTTGCCGAGGTTGAAATTCTAATCTCATGTGAATCAAGTTAAATGTTCATTACATCTCCATAAATTAGAAAATATGGGACCAGTTGTACATTAAAGTTTAGAATCACGTTATTTTACTCAATAGAAGGTTGAAGTTGATTTTGAAAGTTTGTTGATTTATATGGATCTAATTGTTCTGTAATACAATGCTACTTCTACAATGTGTGTACGCGTTACTTATTTAACCTTATTTGGCTTATAACATTTGGCTCAACAAACTTCAAATGGTGGAATGACAACAAGAGCCTTCTAATAAGGTAGAATCTAGTTTCAATCATATTCGTATCATGTAAATACCTCTACATCATGTAAACTCTTATATAAGAGCTTACAAATCTCATTCCCGCTTATCACCCGTTAAATATTCTTCCAAATTTCTTCCCTCATTCTCCTCTCCTTTTAGATCCAACCTGAAATTTGATACCCTAAATTATTCAACGCGTTCAGCAATGGATAAGTATTTGATGAGCTCTCCAACTCAGTTAACATTTGATGAACAGATTTACTATTCTAGTGGTATGAATGGTAATAGTAATGGAATAAATGGTATAAATAGTAATAATATTAATATGAATGGAGTAAATGTTAATATTGGAGCTATGAGTTTGGGATACCAGGGGCAAGGTAATAACCAAGGAATCATACAATCTCAACCGGATTCTCAATCTTCTCAACAACAACAGCCAAATGGTGTATCAAATAATCCTGATTTCGTCGAAAGAAATCAAAAATTCAACGACGACTTCGATTTCAACATTCCTCAGTTCGAAGAGTACCAAAGACCAGAAGATTTAACAAGGCATAATTCTTTCCATGGTGGATATAATTCTTATCAAGGTTATGGGGTTATTGGACATTCAAAAAGTGGACAAGATTTAAGTTCCTTACAAAAAAAACCAACCTTACAATCTTCAAGGAGTGCTTACAATCTACGTGGTGAATTAAGAGGTGTGAATACAGATTTAAGAATCCACGATGATTTTTCAAATAATGAGTTTACTTCTTCAAATTCAAGCCATGCAAGTAATTTGAGTCAAGTAAGTCATATCAATGATATATCTCATGACATGCAATCCTCATTATATTCAATGGATTCTATTCCAGCATTATCCTCCTCAGTGTCAAATCAACTGTTGAGTGATTCTCCAATGCTGTTTTCAAGACCTCCTCATGCAACTCCAAGAAGAGTTCTTCGAAAAAAATCCTTATCTGTTTCTTCGATGCAAACACCGTATACTCCTTTAAAAGGTCAAGTGTCTCCAATTAATCTTGCTACAGCATGTGCCAAGGTTTCCAAAACCCCACATCTTAAATCAAAAGGTCATACAAGATCTAGATCAAGGTTATCAGTTGAAAATGGCATTCCTTCATCGAATTCATTTTCCATCAATCCATTTTATACTCCCTCGACTTTTATATCTCCAAAAATCGATCAAATATCAACAGATTTGGATGATCTAGAAACACCTTTACCTACCCCAAATTCCCGCCTTAGTGGGAAAGGAAGTCCGTATTCTCCTTCAAGTCCAAACGTAAGAGCAAACCCATATTTGGATTCGCTTATAAATCAGGAAAATGATGCTTTTAAGGAATTGAAGAAGGCTAAATCATATTCAAATATTCGTAAAGAAGAGGAAAAACTAGATTTAAGCAAAAGTTTTGTAGATAGAATTGATTTGTTGTCTCCTCAGTTTACTGGTCAGTATTCGTCTGCACAAACCTCGATTCAGACGACCCATGGAAATATTCAAGGTGCTCAAAACAACATCCAAACCACTCATGGGAATTCATCTCAAAACAATGGCATCCCAAATTCCCATTCGTTCACAAAATCTTTTCCAGCAAGTGTGGACTTAGCAAGTATTGCTTCTCCTGGTTTATTACCTCCAATGGCTACATTCTCTGTTCAATATGATGAGGCCCCAACAGTTCCAACATCTTCGTTAGTACAACTCAATCTGATGTCGAAAATAGATATCCCAATAGTGAAAAATAATAGAGGGGATAAAAACGACAGATTGGATCCGAAGAAGAAACATAAATGTCCAATTTGTGATCTGAGGTTTCAAAGGCCAGAGCATGTAAAGAGACACATGAAGAGTCATCTGCTGGAGAAGCCATTTGTTTGCGATGTAGGAGAGTGTGGGAAGAGGTTTAACAGAAAGGATAATTTGAAGGCTCATTTGAAGAAGATTCATGGGAGAGTACTTTAGTCAAAGAGTGTTAGTCAAGGACGCTAGTCAAAGTACTTGGCGAATTGACTGTCTGGAGCGTAGCAAAGACGCTAAAGTTCTGGACCGTGGCGACTGGACTATACCGTAGCTTTTGGTTGTAGGGACTCGGTAGTACAGCAACTTGGTGTACAATATTTAAAAACACGGAGTGTTTGAACACTTACTTCACGTTGGAGTGATTGTAAGAAATTTTAAGTGCCGTTATCTACGATTGCACACGTTGGAGTGATTGCATAGTAGAATTCCGGGCAACGGAAGGTGGAGAAAAAGTAGGAAGATGGGAATAAAATGTAAAAGAATGAGGAACTATCACGAAAAGGGAGATTCGCTTGAGAGAAAGTTTCAAAAGACTCTTGCGAGAAATAAGTTAATCTTGACAATCTTGCAAAACAGCCTCGATCATAAAACGTCGATCTAACAAAGTCTCATCTAGCAAAGATGACCATTCAAAAGTAGCACATTCTGAAACAGATCCAAGTATCTGTTATATAAAGGTTCAATTACATTAGCATGTAACTTTATTCTCATGACTGGGTCAAAGAATAGAGGTTTATTTATAAATTGTTATGTCCATGAATGATTCTTCCTGGATGGACAGAATGAATGCACAAACAAATAGGCTTAACAATGATAAAGATTCACTATTGAATCTTATGAAGAACACTCAAAATTTATTGTATTACTATAGAAATCATATTGGAAAAATAGATCATCTTCAAAGGGGAATGTAGAGATACGTAGAACTCGTACTTGTACGTTGACAAGCCAATGGTACCTGAAATCATGCACTACAAGATTGGATGATTTTTGGGCTTTTTGCAATCGGATCAGCTAACTTAATTGTTGGATTGCACATCTCGAATCAAATTACGATTGTGTTTTTATTTAAGTTCAATCATCTTCTATTATCTACGTGTTACTAACGGCGAACACTACAATATGCCTTGAAAGAGTTTCCCTTACATTCCAATGCCAAACACCACCTCGTGAAATGACACGAGGCGTTTGGATCGGTTGCGCAGTGCTACTACAATGCCGTTTGGTTATGGGACCTTTGCAACCGACCGAGAGTCGGATTATGAGACGACCTTCGTAAGTGGTGTTGCAAGTTGTTATCATGGTGTGGCAGATTTTATAGAGGTTTGGAGCCGTAAGAACAACAGTAAATAACAATGCAAATCTAACCAATATTCTCTCCTAGTGTATTGTGGACATATGAACCCCGTATTTCTCAGCATAGGGAAACTCTTTAGAATAGGAGAAACCAACAAATCAGCTTAAACCTTGAGGAATAGGAGAAATCAAAAGCAGACTCAAAAAAGGAGTCAGCTGAGAATCGAACTCAGGACCGCACACAGGATAGATCTATGAATAAATCCATAGAATTGCCCTAAGCGTGAATCATACCATCTAGACCACAGACTCGTTTTTGGGTAGTGGTTGCGACCACTAGGCCACAGGACAACTAAGTCGATCTAAAGAGAGATTAATGCGTTTGTATGTGAAAAAATGAAATACATGCAGGATTATTTCGATGGTTTGCATAAAGCTAAATTGAATGGAAGGAGTAGTAGAAGAAAGGCTGTTCACATGGAAAGAGTTCTTTGTAGTATTAAAGCATGATTATTGTGGTTTAAAGATTTATTTTCGGATTCTGCTTTCTTGCTACTTTTGGCAAATTTGTTAGGAAAAGTACAAACTTGTCCATCTCTCAAAATTCAAAACTTTTATTCTATACAAATGCTAATTCTGCAACACAGGAGTGAGTTTTTCGAACTTCCCCGCTAGTTTTCTATATATTTTTAGATGTGATAGATTGTACCGTGGTAAAAGGAACTGACATCCAACGACCTGCTGAAACTAATCCATTGGTGCAAATGACATCACTGCCATTCATTTCCCGCAGAAGTTGCCATATTCAGGAATTTGACTGCCATACAATCAGCAGTAGCCTTGTTAAAGATTAGCCGAGTAAAGTATACGCTCAAGCAGTTGTAGTTCTAACAACATGATCAATAGCATTCACAAAATAATCAATATTTCCCTCATTCAACCCGGCAATATTAACTCTCCCAAACCCGGTAGAGTAAACATGGAACTCATCAATCAACCTTTGATTTTGAACTGGAGACAAACCGGAGAACCAAAACAACCCATTCTGTCTAATTGCGGTTTCCCAATTACCCGGGGTTCCCTTTGCAATTAATTTGTCATGTAATTGGACTCTCATTGACTTCAATCTGTTTGTTACATCCAATACATTCTTTTCCCATTCTTTCGATAATTTATCGGATTCGAAAATGATACTGGCAACTCTTGCACCGAAAGCTGGAGCAAAAGAGCATTCCAGTCTAAAGTGAGAAACCAATGTGGAAAGGACATTAGAATAAGCTTCCTTCTCTTGAACAATGACATGTAATGCACCGACTCTTTCACCATACAAACCCAAATTTTTAGAAAATGATTGACATACTAAGAAATCAATATTGAGATCATAGAAGTATCTGATTGGCCAAGCATCTGTTTCAAGAGATCCCAGAGCAAATCCGAGGTATGCGCAATCAAGAACTGGAATTAAATCACGTTCCTTCATTAATTGACCAATGATGGTCCATTGTTCCTTTGTGAAATCAGCCCCAGTTGGATTATGACATCCAACTTGTAATAAAAAGACGGATTTAGCTTCTGCTGATTTGATAGCTTTTAAAACAGATTCGAAATCAACATTTCCATCTTCACCATAATGGTTATATTCATTGAAATTACCCTCGACATCTTTAATAATAAAGAAGTAATTGGTCCAAGCTGGTGTACCAACATAGTAATTGTGGTGATTACTATCTCTTAATAATACAGCAGCCATATGTAAAGCTCCAGTTCCGGATAATGTTTGAATTGAGGCTACTTTACCTTCTTTAACTTTATCACCAAAAAGTACTTCCTTAGAACCCTTAACAAATTCAGGCAACCCAGCCATAGTAGTATAATTATGACCTGCATTCTGAGCAGTCAAGATTTCTTTAGCTTCAGAAACACATGGGAAAGTGTATGAATCCCCATGATTATCTTTATAAACACCAATAGAAACATCAACCTTATTTGGGTTGGTGTCCTGTCCATAAAGCATCATGGTATGGACAATTGGATCTGGAGCTTCTCCAGTTAAGGTTGAAAATTTATGAGTCGACATGTGGGCTATTGGTCGAAGTTACTTGCTGAACATTTGCGCGATGGGTGAAAATATATAACTTTCGAAAAATCGTACAAAATTGTCTCTCTATAGGGAAAAAGAAATTTCCGCCGTCGCTTACCGAGCTAACTATGACAGATCAATTCGAAAGTCTAATTCAAGCCGCAGCGGAAGGACAGTAAGGTGGTAGTTGTCCACCATTACTATTTGGTGATCTAGCAAATTTTAAGTGAGTCATTGAGTGCGAGGAATATTTAATTTGGAGGTTTACGTCACATGCGGGGTATGACTTCTTGTTCATTTGCAATCATTTCGTAAAACGTAGTCATCGGTAAAATATGACCGTTGAAAAATGGATTTTGATCTATGAGCACGAATAGACGCCACCGTATTACACTGAAGCCACAATCCTCGAGGATCAGTCCAAATATAGAAGTTATTGAGTAAGTTTAAATTACTCAAAATGTTGTATATGAAACACTTACGTAGATAATATACCTCCAAATTAAGTGTCCTTGTCTGTCCTACAAGTGATAGATTTGATTCATAATGACACAAACTAGCGACAGTCTAGCGTTTCGGAAAATATATGACGTGTGGGTTCCACATAAATAACATTACGAGCCCAAAGTTGTCCTTAAGTAAGCGGGTGTTCCTCCGTTAGAGATATGGAGGATTTGCTGAACGAATAATAGATACCCAAGAGCTTTACGACGGTGTTACATGCCCAACTTTGATGACCTCACAAACTTATTATTCAAGCGGTTGCAAGAGGTTTTTGTGACTTCGTACATCTCTGTAGAGCCAAAAATCCACCACACTATTCCGATTTAACGACTTTTGATGGAGCGTCGTCAATCTAGCCCAAGAAATTATGAAACATTTACTTTTAGTTGTCCAGGAATGCAGTTTACCTTCATGAAGGGTTTTTTCTTTGTTTCAATAAACTCTCGAACCCACCTTACAAATCGACAGATGATTCAACATTGTACAATATCGGATTCGTTGGCAACTGCATTTCGGTGATGTTTAGAACATCCAGTGACTTCTTCGGATTCGAGAGGTTATCCCTTCAATCCTTTGACACTTTCTCTACGGAGTTGGCCACACGGTCCCACCTACTACTGACTCACAACCCCCTTACAAATCTCCAAAACCAATTCAACATCTTTACCCCCAAGTCCCATTTGACCAAACGCTGAAATCGTTGTCGCTGCAACGAACTTCGAATTATTGACCAAAATTTCTGGAGGAACCTCTCCACCTTGACCAAAGCTATCTATCAACTCATTGATAAAAACCTTATACTCTGCAACCAAGTTGACTTGATTATCAATAAATGTGTTTCCCAAGCTCAGATGATCATTTTTGGACAAGTAATGAAACAACATACCTAAAGTTTTCAATTTTGAAAGTAACAAAGGTAATTGAATTGCACCTGAGGGCTTTTGGACAGCGTTAGTCAACAATTTAGATAAAATTGGGGAGTCTCTTACTGGAAACTCAAGATACTTTTGTAATAACAAATATCCAATCTCTTCATCTTCAAGATAATCCCACAATGAATATTGTAAAATATCTCCTTTACTATTTCCTATTAATTTGATGATAAATCTATTGAATATCAGTAAGATTTCTGGGTAGTAATTACCATTATCTACAATGATTTTTGAGAATTTCAGTAATTCAAGATGGTTTTTCCAAATAGGTTCAATGAATTCAGGATGGTTTATGAGATTTCTTAGCATGTGTACAGATTGAATTTGGATGACATCACCGAAATTCATTTTGAAATAATTATTGATAAAGTCCAATGGCAGTGGAATTAAAGTCATAACGTTTTTTAAAGTGTCTTGACTGGTTATGTAATTACCTATATTAATGCTTGAAGCTGATATGACATAAGGATTGGATACTTTATTATTAATATTATTTGCACTTTGTATAATATCATCCCAATCATTATAACCAACCATAGATGAAATATTCCCACTAGCTGCGAATAAATGACGCTGGGCTGTTACTGACGTGACTTTAGTGATTAGGTTCAAAATACGAAGATTGAATCCTTTTAGATCTGGATTGTAAACTTCAAACGAAAGCGATAATGGAATTGTACTTATGATTGATTCATCTTCTTCATCTAGATTTTCCTCTTCTACGAACGTTATTAACTTATTGGCAATTGAAATAGACTCATCAATGTTGAGTAATGGAATATATTCAGTTAAGAAATCTTCTAGATCAATTGTGATGTTCAAATTTTCATGAATCTTCAACTCATGTAAATAGTCCAAATACTTCGACTTATTTTCGGTTCCATGAATGAATTGACTAATAACAAGAACCACTCTTTCATTAATATCTTCATCTAAAATTAACCCCTTTAAGTTTACCCAAAACTCAATAACTTCAGCTTCATTTGAAGTTAAGATGTCTCTATTTACATCATTATCAGCAGTAATATTGATAATACATCTTAAGATATCAAGCACTTGTTCATTTGCTTTAAGTATAGGATTTGATTCTTTCAAAAATTGGATAATTGACGAGGAGAAGTTGGCTCTAAAGGTTCCATCTCGAAGGTTATCTCCAACAGTGGTGTAATTCATTGGATTTGAAAATGATAAGTCGGAAAAATGATAGGAAAAATGATAGCAGGAATTTCAACCAAGAAGTTATAATATCTATCAAAACTGAGCCCATTAGAATCGGGTGTGTTAATAGTTTTTGAGAGGTATCAGTTATGGCAAGGACATGTTGCTTGTGTGGTGGGGCGACACCGCTATTATCATTAACTAGACTTAATCGTTTTAACATAAATCACTTCCGCTAAAACTACTCATTTACTACTCACGTTCACAAATGTATGTACAATAACAAGTAGGACTTAGAGACACCCTGATTACATTTGAGTATTTCTATAAAGTATGGACATTTACTTCTGCTAAACACTAGTCATGCAAATTGAAGCAACAACCTCTATAGTTTCTGAGCAAAGGTCTTTTACATCAAGGAAGATGTTGCTATACTCATATACTAGAGTCGTAATTGGCGAGTAGCTTGGTGAGACAGTTCACAGACTCAACGCTTCCAGTTTTTATAGCTCATATATTGCATACCGCAAAATCATGGCTAATGAGTCTCAGTGATTCATGTGCCCTGCCATTGTGGCTCCCATGAAATTCAAAGCTTCGTAAATCTTATAATCTATTGCACCTACTAAACTCCTTTATAAAACTGCCGCCTGCACAATCATCTTCGTACTACACCAGTTCATTATTCATTATTTATCATTCTATTTATCTCACTAAGAGAAAATTTTATATAAAACCAGTTTTCATGAATACGATTGACCTTCAAACTGTAAAGGCAATGCAATCATTCTAATGTATTTTATTCAATGGATCATTTGTTATTCAATATGATCATTTATTATATTTTTTCATATGGTAAGTTGATCCCTACAGATCAATGTATTATTCTATGGCTCCAACAATCAATGAATGAAGAATGTTGCGCAGCATTGAGATGTATTTCTTGTTCTCAGTAAAATAAGGATGCCTCGAATATCGATCATTGCAGTGAAAGAATAAGTGATCATCTGGCATATGTGAGCTCCTGAGCTCCTAGTGGTGATTATACCATAACGTAGTTGGTAGAAACTTGTGTGAATGTCTGCGATTCTGGAGCAATTTGCATTTTGTCTATTCAGCACATGGAAGACCCGGACTAAGCATTCTTGAGTATTTCACTTCGTAGAGTAACCCTGAGTCTTAATCGGGTCTGAATTATTGAGAAAACCAATATTAGTTACGAATCGACTCTATGTGCTGACCTCCTCAAATTCCAATTCTCTCACAAACGCTCGTGCGACCTTTATCTTTGGATGAATTGCTCTTGGTACATTAATGCAAGGAAGTGTATTTTCCAGGCATCACATGCAACCAAAATAACTCTATGGAGTAATAATGTACAGTAGGTTAAAATTGGAAGATGGGTGACTTCTGGGCAGTTTAGTGAGAGTGACTGTGAGTGTTGAAATGGTCTCAATATTTGACTTTAATTGACGTTTGGACTCGGGCACTAGATGTAAGAGCACATAATGGTAAAGTAGACCCTGCTGGAAATGTCGTGAATGTTGCAGGCTATTTTCTTATTCAAAGAGTTGAATGTAATTCCATATAGTTGGCATCCTAGAACTGTGCTTTCTTGGCCATCTGAGTGGTTGTGAATCTTACTAGATAACCTGAGTCTAAGTACAAATACTTAAGACTTGGTCACTCAGAACATTGAGTCAAAGCATATGCATGCTTAGGAGCTGCAATCCACAAATTGACTTGACAAGGGTGCGTAACAGTATTGCTCGTTTCACTCAATTCGCCACCCAAGACTCAATTCGATCATACAGTGGTTAGTCCTAATTGAAGCCGTAAGACTTATCTCGCTTGGAGCGATGGTTTAGCTCAAATAAGGAACTCTGGTTTCGATTGATGGGCTCACTCGAATAGCCTCTCGCCACCCCTCAAGCCCAACAACAACCTCACATCAATACTCAAACTCAACCCATGCAACAATGGCAACAAATTCAACAAATCCCTGTCCCCTGTATCATTTATCCAGCCCTCTATCATAACTCCATTATTCTCATGTAAAGCATAACTTACAGGAGAATTATCCAAAATAATGACGTTTTTCAATTCCTCTCTTGGGAAATACTTGGAAAGATCTTTTATATATCCCACACCTCTACGATAGGTACAATCATTTCTATAATACCTTTTTGAAAAGAACGGTTGACGGTTTCCAAGATCATTTTTCTCTGTGATCATTTCACTTTCCAACCAATCTATAATTGGATCAGCATATTCTTTGACACTAGCAGTGAAGATTTGAATATCAAACCAATTTGAAATCTCTTTGAGGAAGAAATCACAGTAAGGTCGTTTATAAACATAGTACAATGTACTATCGTTATTTATTTTTATTTCTATCATTCTTGAGGATGAAGTTGAAGACGATATTCTTGGAGATGTTCTTGATAGCGAATGAATCAAAGTCTCATCAAGATCAAGTACTAGTGTCTTTTTCTTCTTCTTTTGAGGATTCCTACTAAACGGATATAGTCTTTGAGGAGGAGGAATTATGTATTTCGAGGATGAAGTTGGACTCTTGATGCTATTTGATATTTCATTTTCATCTTTCAATAATTGAGTCTTATGTAATAATGAATCATCGTTTTCATAAATCTCTGGTTGATCGTAAACGTATTCATTAGTTGAGGCGATTAATCCTAATGCTTCAAATGTACGAGTAAACGGATAAGTAATTAAGAGCCATGTGAATAAGATTGGTTTAATTATTAGGTAATTTGGTATATATAGGATGAAGTTGATAGTATTGGAACGTGAGAGTTTCACCGTTATTACCTTTTCGTGTATCTCTTTCGATTCCTCTTTAGAATCAATCACCACATTTGAATCAATCTCCTCTTTTATATCCTTTTCCTCCTCTAAAATCGCCCCAACTTGAGTTTCAGCTTCAAATTGAGTATCTAGTACATCGTATGATGATGGATATATATTATCAATGGATTTCACCAATAGTTTGAACGAATTCATGGTCTTGCTATAGGGTACTGAAGCTTTTCGGGAAAAACGTGTATCTATGTACTTGATGGTCACGTGAGGTGTCAACAAAAAAAATCCCAACAAGCCGAAAGGGTACGATGTTTGAATGACGGAATGGGAAGTTTTAAGATGGATGGAAGTATTGTTAGGATAATTTAGTATAGAGCAATATAACAATCTTTTAGGAATGTATATAGAATCAGAGGAAAATGTAGTTTCAAACATGACCTTTTTGACTCCGCAATCGTGCCGCAGATGTCATCAATTTGGTTGAGATATATTTTGTGGGGAAGAACATTGAACTGGTTCATCCCAACTTGGTTAATGTTGGTCTAAGTCTCATTTAATCTGAATGACAGTATACGAACCTAAGAATGCACTAGCGAGATTTGAATGACATTGTATATTATATAAGGAATATAACTTAGGATGTGGTACGTAAATTATAAAGAGGACAGTATACGCTGTCGGGAATAAATATAGAGCTTGAAGAATGATGTTGAACAACAATTTTATCTCATACTTCCATTGCTGTGCTATAATTAGCGTTTTCTAACCACTTCCACCCGATAGAATATACATAATAGCCTTTTCCATGCACAATGTGAGTGAAGAATGTCCAACAATAACCTCAAGGTTCAAAATAAAAGCAACTCATAAACATCTACTTTAATACTCATATCAATATTCATCTTTTGTACTCATCATTAATCATCATTAACACTCATTAATCATACCAACACTTCCTTGAAATATATTTTGTGTAAGGCTCACAAAATCATGCATCTATGTTGGGTATACTTTTGTCAGTTATGAGCGGAAAACCGTTGAATGGAAGGTTGAGCAATTAACTACCAGATGGCATAGTTAAGGGCGTGAAATACCCTGGGGTCTAAAATCTCGTTGGGATGTAAAAAGACAAATATGTGCAAAGCTAGTTGTACATGAAATGAGTGACTTGAATTTCAAATGTTGGAATTAATGGAAGGGAAAGCTAGGCATGTCTTATTTGCATTATTAACATGGTTTGTTTGTGTTGGTTCTGATTCTCAGTCAGTCAAACCTCTAGTACTGTATTTAAAGTACCTCAAATAGATTGACTTAGAAGGGTAGTGAATTCCGCGACCAGTTCGCATCGCTCACTGAATTTCTCACTCATGATTCTGATTAATGAAGTTCTGAAATATCAGCGCAATATAACTAACATTCAAACCCCCCTGTTCCCCCAAAGCAGTTCTCAAATTGAAATCCACGTCATTCTCTATACCCTCGTCATCTGCATCATCTGCCGCATTCTGAGCGTCTTGTTGTTCATCTATAATAAAATTGCTCAGCAAATTAGTTTCAACAAGTCTCATTGCAGACAAATCAATACTTGAGTTGAAGTGAGATTCCAAAGTTGGAGTCTCCTCCTCTTCTTCCTCCGGTTTGATCAAGCTGATTTGATTTGTATTGTATGATTTACAATACTTGCATTTCAATCCAAGCACATGATAAGGGACGTTTGATTTTCCTTTGCAATCATTACAACTTACTATACATCTCCATAAATTATATGGCAGTGGCAATGGAGCTTGTACTATTTCCAGGTCCAAGATCCTAAATTGAGTTTCGACATTGACAATTGTTTTCTTACACATTGGACATTTATATGAATGCTTAACTAATTCATCATAACAATGTTCATGAATGGTATGACCACATTTCATGAAAACAATTTTATGAACCAGTGTAAACATATATTCATTACAAATAGGACAATCTGAATGAGTGGTATTGGTTAAGCATTTATGTCTCTCTCTTAATCCAATCAGTAGACATATTCCACACTCGTCACAATGGAAGTAATCTTTATCTAATCCAAGACCAAGACGGCAAATCCCACATGCATCACAATGGTAAATATCTTTGGTTGGATCGTTGTCATATAGTTTACACTTATCACAGAAATAATGTGCTAACTCAACTTCACAATTAACACAGTACAGTTGATCTGGAACTTGCGGAGTATTGCAATGCATGCACAAAATATGTTTAACTTCATTTCGTACTAGCTTATGAGTTGTGACAGCTGCATCGTGACAAAATCTACAAGTGTGCCATTCTTGACAAGTTGGGCATTCCAATTTACAGTTTCTCATATAATGAGAACATCCAAGAATTGTGTTGTATGGTGGGTCATGATATGTTGGTAAGGTGTCAAGATCGTTAAGCATCACTTCGTCGTCGGAAGTATCTTTCGACAGCTCTGTATCTATTGCGATATCAATGTTTTGAGAATCATTATTAAGATCGTGAATATCATTATTAGTATGGTTGTGCATGCCCTGATCTTGGGTTTCATTTTGAATATCCAAGTTTGAAATATTTGGTAAATTGTTCTGTAGATGAGCTTCAGCAATTTCACTCTGCTCTTCCCTCACATGAACTCCCTGTTCCTCTTTTGATTGCTCCGGCATTGGTATCACAAGTTTCTTCATATTTGGCATCCCATCCAAACCACTCAAATATTTGAAATAGTTTCCCATCATTAATCTCGTCACTAATTTATTCTTCAGTTCTTGCAGTAAATCCGTCAAGCCTTGAATTGTTTGTATTTTCTTTCTTAATAATTCTTCCTTTGTAAAATCAGCTAAAGAATCAAGATCCGTGAGTGCCTTCACCTCTGCCACCGACAAACCCTGGACATTATCTAAATCACTTGCAACAGAGCTATCATCATTACTTGGTTCGAGTAGGAACTTTCGATGATGACGTCGTTTTATTTCTGGTTTTACAATGTCTGTAATTAAAGGAGCTGCTTCATGAACAATCTTTCGTACACCAACTGGTTCTGTAACATCCAAATCTGTGTCCAATTCCTCATCAGTTGTTTCTTCAACAGGTAATGATATTGTTTCATTTATGATATCTCTTAAAGGTTGTAAACGATCAATTGCGGCAGTTATACTGAAGCCCAAATTCAAATCACTTAAAATATTATTCATTTGAACTCGACTCAGTACAGCCGTTTTAATTGAATTCGCTACACGTTCATGAACTGGACCATTTTCATCATCTTTAAGGAAGTTCAGGAGGTAGTTCGAAAACTCAGTTGAAAATTCTTGTAATCTTGTTTCAATGGATAAGTTGGGAAGGTTTCCAAGGTTTCCTAAGTTTGGTAAGTTTGGTAAGTTATACAACTTCAAATTGGGTAAGTTGGGTAAGTCAGGTAGGTTTGGTAAGTTTGGTAAATTAGGTAAATTAGGTAAATTAGGTAAATTAGGCATGTTTGGCATATTCGGTACACCAATAAATGATGATAAATTAAATAGATTCAAATTACCTAGTCTTCCAATTTGATCCAAATCTTCAGTTAGTGAATCCTCATCGGAATCGTCGGATTCTTTGACCTTTCTTGGTCTTTTATGACGTTTTGGATTCATAGCAATGGTGGTTGAACTCGTGTGAAATCAGGATTGAGGCTGCGATTTGTGATTTTTGATGGGGGAACAAGATGCGAAATGATGGACTTAGCGATCTATATATGAAAAACGATCTAAGGTATTATAATTGTGTGGTGTTATATGTTGGGTAAGTGAAGGGAGGACTAAGGAATTCGGATTCGTTGAAATATTGGTCTATCCGTTAATTGCATATGAACTATAAGTAAAACAAAAAGTGAATTACAACCAAAGGTAATCACCGGTCTAAGATATTGAATAAGTAACAATTGAATTTCAAATTAGATAAGTAATAATTGAAACTCACGTTAGATAAGTAATATTCCATACCCAACTTATTGTTATGTGCTGTCGCACGTCTAAAATATTTGCACCCAACATTCATGCAAAAGGTATACAACAAATGCTTAGTTAGTCTTAAACATGCATGCTTATTAATAAGTAAAGGGGTACAATAGAATTAGGCTACTAGCATTTAAATCATATCCAGACCAGAAATGCTCACAGAACGCAATTGGATTACATAGGATATAGGCATATCTCGTATTCCACACATGTCGATTTAACCTGAATGGAGTCTCTGGGCCAAACGAAAAAGTACTTGTAAAGACGCTGTTGATGCGACTGCGTATGGATAGGATTTCCATATTGAAATAGGTGTAATGTCTTCCTTGGTGCTTGGGTGGTTCAGTGGCACACAAACTGGAAATATCTACATACCCACAATAGTACTTTGACTACATTAAATTCAATTATCCAGGTAGAGTTGTAACTAACACATCTCACTTCCAGTTTTCTGACATGTGTCGTTTTAAATCATTATCGTGCTTGATAGAGTCTCTCACTCGTTCATCTCTTCTTTCTTTGCACATATAATAAAAAAATGCAATCACTTGCTCCTCCTAAAATATCAAGTCTCCCTTAAACTCTTTATTGTCATATAAAATTGCACTCATTACCTTCTGTAAGTCAAATTCTTGCAACCATCATGTTTGAGATTTTGAAATTTCTAAATCATCTGCGAAATCTAAGCACCAATGACTCCAGAACAAGCTAAAACAATTGAACGAACTGCAGAATATGTTGTGAAGAATGGTGAATCCTTTGAGAAAAGGCTTAAGTCAAACAATAAAGAAGGAAAGTTTGATTTTTTATCTGAAGACCATGAACATAATTCATATTATAAAGAACAACTTCTCCTTCAAAATAACGAACCAAATGAACTCAAGTTGGATGACGAGGTTAAAGAAATACCTCGTGAACTACATTTTATAACTCATCTTCCAATGATATCTCCAAAAGATTTGGATATCATCAAATTAACTGCGTTATATGTTGCCAAATATGGTGATGATTATTTGATCAAATTAATCAATCATGAAACTTCAAAGGGTAATAAGGCCCAATTTGAATTCACCGGCAAATCCCACTCATTAAATCCCCTTTTTAAAGAGTACATCATCCAATATAAGAGAATAATTAACGATGAAGTCATTCTTCCTCCATCCGATCTCCTAAAAACTGCAATGGCAAGAGCTACATATGAAAGACAAAACAAGGTAAAGCTTCTACAGGAAAAACAAGTCAAACAGGATTTAAAGAAGCATTATGCTCTGATTGAATGGCAAGATTATTTCTTAGTTGGAGTATATTCTTTTGATGCAGTGGATGAAGTTCAGGAATTGGCAATCCCCTTGAAAAGAGAAGAATTGCTAGCAAGGTCGTTGGAAGGAAGGAGAAAGGATGTGAAGTTGGAGGTTGGTGAAACTCCAAAGCGTAATGTAGAAACCTTGAATGAGGTCCAGAAGGACGACACCTCCAAACCTGCTCCACCAAAGGGAATGAAGATCAGAGCTGCTGGTGAATCCCGTTTAAAAAAGACTGCAAAAGAACCAACTATACTATGCCCTATAACAGGTAAACAAATCCCAGAACTGAAATTCGATGTCCATCTTAAAATCTTGGTAAGAGATCCGAGGTATAAACAAGAACAGGAGAATTTCATGAGAAAGAATTTCACTTATGATTCCAGTTTGACCACAGATCAAGTTTACGAGAATATAAAGAGATTGGTGGGGAAGAGACCCTCAGAGGAAGGTGATGGGGCGACTTCAAAGCGGTTGCATTAGGAAAGTCAAGATACATTACCAACGGAATATAGCTAGAAAAAATAGAAGGTTGCAAATGTATGATCAACTCAGTCAAGGAACTAGATCAAATGCGGGGTCGTTTGAAATTCTTACAATCAGCATTGAAGTTACTCCTTAAGAATTCCTGCTAGCAAAATCGTCAATAGAACTGAAGTTTGCATTTAAGCCACAAATAGAGTTTGACCAATGAAGCCACTTCAATACATATTTAACATTTTATAGATTTAATGCAAACAATTACGAACCTAACAATGGATACAATAGGGGTGTGATCACAATACGCATCGAGTTCTGCTGATTTATAAAGCGTTTTCATATCTTCTAACTATTTTAAAAAAGGCAATTTTTGCAAGCAGCGACTTTCGCTCTACGGTATTCGCTACAGTCTCTACTATGAGCATTCAGATTAACATACATTTATATAAACATACAAACTAGACCTTTAATGATTCAGCTCTCTTCTTCTTCAAGTCAGCTCTGTCAGACTTTCTTTCGTTCAATCTCTTGGCTAATAATTGAGCGTATTCAGCAGCAGCATCCTTTTGCTTTTGAGCGTTCTTAACCTTCAAAGATTTCAAAGCTCTCTTTCTTTGCAAAGTTTGTGGAGTAACCAATCTTTGGATCTTTGGAGCCTTAGTGTAAGTCTTGTCACCCTTGACAATTTCACGTCTGACAACGAAATCTCTGACATCATCAGCCTTGGTTAAACCAAAGAATTTTCTAATGTTGTTGGCTCTCTTTGGTCCTAATCTCTTTGGAGCAGTAGAGTCGGTTAAACCTTTAAGTTCACCATCTCCTTGCTTGACAATAGCGAGAGATAAGACAGATAAATCTTGTCCAACAATACATCCTCTGACGGACTTTCTCTTACGTTCACCAGTTCTTCTTGGTCTGTAACAAGAGACACCCTTGGTTAATAACAACTTAACTCTGGTTGGGTGCATAACACCTTGCTTCATTGGGAAACCTTGTTTATCGTTACCACCGGTAATTCTAAAGATGTAACCTTTGAATTCATCACCGACAGAGTCACCGGCAACTTCTTGGCCCATACGCTTTTCATAGAAAACACGTAATTTGTGTTCGTCATCGATTTCGATGGATTTTTGAGTTCCGTTAGCTGGGTAAGAAATGTTTAACTAGTTTGTTAGTATTTGTTGGTTCGTATTGGGTGTGTCTATGAATATATTCTTTATAACTCCATCCATAATCTTGATCTAAGTATCTTGAAAAGTTTTCATATACTTGAAATATATCTATATTTCGAGGTCAATCTACCTCTGGTGTACATTACATCACTCTTAAGACTTCTCACACATCCACATTCTTTGGGTTTCCATTTAAACATACCTTCATATTGGCAACTGTACTTGGAGAGAAGAGACTATTTGAAAAATTTTAAAACGTCTGGTCAAATTGCGACTGTGAGGATTTTTTGTGTGTGTTTGTGGAATATTCAAAAGTTAGGGTTTGGGCCCGGAAAATTACAGCTATCACGTGATTGGACCAAAAGTACGCTGGAGGTTGGAGGAGTTGTAAATGTTGCAAAAGTGATAGTGTGTGTTTGTTCAGTTTATGTAGAAGAAAGTCGTTTTGATCTTGTAATGCTCTGATTTGGAATTTTGAGGTTTTATAGAAAAGTTACTTACAGTCTCTAGATTTCATTGACTCTATTGTTTACGAAGACTTGAATCGCTTAAGTAGTGACATTTTCTCTTATAAAGGTTAAACTTTGCAGCCAGAATCACAATAGAGGTTGGTTATAAAATGTTGTTTATTATGTTCATCTTAATATTATACAACAAGATAACCAATCAACTGGTATCTTGGGTTGAACACAGAGGTCCGTTAATGATTCATGGTATATCATCGAGAGTAATTTGAATATGAATCAATTATTTGATCGATTCGTAGATATTGGAAAAGTGATTAGAGACTGATCAAGCTGGGAAATCAAACTGGAAATCATACTCCCCTACGAGTGCAATGTTAGCGATTCAATGTAGTAGTTTTACCTCTTGATTTGCCTCTGGTTCGAGCAGCAACGGTGGTAATCTGCTACGAGAAATCACCAAATGAAAGTTTACAGAAAAGGCTAGGGGTACGATACAACCAAGTTAAGGCATGAGCTAGAAATTCCTCTCTTCATTGCGCTTAAGCGGACTATGGCAAAAAGCCTGTGATCAAAATCGTAGCCAACGACCCTCAGATCCATCGTGGATCCGTCCATCATAGTTGGGATATGACAATCATAAGGGAACTTATATCTCTGTAATGAATGGAAATGACACTTCTGTGCAAGCGAATCGCTTGATTCTCTCGGACGTTCTACCAAATTGATATGACCACATATCGTACTATTGGCGTCCTCTTCCATCAGTAGTCTGTTCAATGGAACCACCAAGCATGTCACTTCAGCTGATGGCTTCTACTTTTTCCCCAGAAAACTCCCCCCGGACATGAAATGCAACGGACTAGGCAACTCTTTCCCACCCTTCGGCAACCCCATCTGAGCCCCTGTTGTAGGCGTTATTCCAGACGGCAACATATTCATAAAGTACAGCGGTATCCCATGTATGGGCGTCATTCCAGTTCCTTGTCCAGTTCCCTGTTGGGGTTGTTGATTTTGAGCACTCCAATCCTGGGGTGCATAAAACGTCAGTGGAGAAGGAAACATATCATTCACATATCGACTCGGCAAACCCAGAACCGGCGTCTCCCCTGGATAAGGAATATTACTTACTAAGGGAGGCCTTTTCTGCTCACCATTGTAAGGGAAAACAGGAGTAGGTAGCAATCCAGTAGGATAAGCAGCAGGTGGAGATTGCATTAGAAACATATTATTTTGTTGTGGTAATTGAGGAGCAGTAGCAGAAGCAGGAGAACTAGTTTGAGATTTCAGTTGGATTGGAAGTGGTAAAGTTGGTTTTGAGGAACCATCTCTAAAAGACATGAAATTTGGTGGCTTATTAATTGACGGAATTCGAGGAGCAGCATTTAAAGGTTGACTTGGTTGAACTGTAGCTTGAGATGATGCTACACTTTCGGAACTTACTCTTGGAGATTCGACCGCAGTGATTGTTCGTGCACTATCTCTTGGGTCTCCTACTTCCCCTGGAATTTGGACCCTCAAAATCGGTCTATGATTTGTAGTATCTTGATTTTTATAAGGTTGATTGAAGGTAGGAAAGTCTTCAGTCTTGGTACGTTTCCTTGGAGGGGTTTCTGATTCCGACTCTGAATCCGATTCGTCATCCAAATTCGCTCCAGATGACAGTCTTACCAATTTATCAGTCAATCGCCTCTTTTTCTTATAATTACCGTAATTTTCAGGGCTTTTTGATTCTTGAGGTCTTACTTTTCCATTACCAATCGTATTACCATAGAACCCAATCAACTCATTCATATCGACGGACGAAAATTCATAAACTTTGTTATTATTACCAATAATAACCACAGCCAAATCGACCTGACATAATACCGCTAATTCATGAGCTTTTTTAAATAATCCAGCCTTTCTCTTAACAAATGTAACCGTACGGTTACGATCATCTGTTAACGGTTCAATTTCAATTTTTCTTCTACCCATTGGATTAATGTGATGATTTTGTGATAAAGCCTTCTGGTGAACTAAAATTAGAACTGGGGGAGGAAGGAACCGAACGATTTGGGAGGGGAATTACGAAAAAATGAGGGGGGGTATATTTGAGAACAGGTGTCTTAATCAGTTCAAATGAACATGGGGTAAGAGAATGTTGACCCCAGTTACAGACATGAATGTTGTGAGTGTTAAGGGGGATGGGAATTTTAGTCACGAACCCATGTACTTCCATGGGCAAACGGTAACAGAGTTGATTAGTGTTCTTTAATAAATTAATATCACGTGATGGCGCTTAAATTTTATATGGTTGGATTGTAAATGGCAGATCTGGGTAGGAACTGTAGGGACTGATTGGAGAAAATGAACGAATGTTAGTTATAGTTTGTTCGGAATTTGGTGGCCCTGAGATTTTTCCAACTTCCACGTTGACACTCTTAAATGGTAAAATGCACCCTGATAATGTACCTGCATGCAGTGTTACATGGTAGTGAAATTTGCAACCAATCGTTTAAGTTCAGTCCCGAGCAGTTTAGATCAATTTTGGAGTAAAGCAAGCTAGCTGGGAGTTGTGTTATTAGTTACCTTATTTTGGCAACTTTCATATGTTTAACTATCGTTTTAAGCACTAATGAAGCACCCAACGTGTCCTGGAAGTGTTTTAGAATGCCATTGATTGCAACATATAATTAGAATTTCGTAATCTGCCAGTACAGTAGAGATAGTTTAACTGGTGCTGAAAGATTTTATTGATATCATGACCAGAAGAACTGTAGAACCCACTCACTTGTAAATGAGAGGCCCTACAAGGGGAGGTATATAAACCCGTGAAAGCCATTAATAGAACCTGAGGACAGACTCGGCATGAGTACTGAGAATTTAATATGTATTAAAGTATGAATGCACACGACTTAGTATGAATGATCATGTAAGTATTGATCGGCAAGTCCTCGACATCAGAGGCTATTTGCTGCAAATTTCCGATATTCTATTCCTCAAAATAGCAGCCAAGAAAGGCGCATCAATGCCAGCGCAATGGTCTTTATTAAGGATAGTACTGAGAGGTATGGATGATAAACCTTGTTGGTAGAAGCACCTTTTCCACTATATCACCTCTCTAGATCAGTATAACCACGTACCAACGCTGTACTTGTATGATCAACAGCTGGTACTAAGCCGTTAGCTAGTGTTCCAATTGCTACTTCAGAGGTCTACATTTTTACCTGCGACGATCCACACGTCCCCTCGCTAATCAATAAGCTTTATTGCTCTTTGTATTCAACGCATATCTACACCAAAAATACCTAAGTACTGAGAATCTTACAGGTAGAACCGATGATACTCAGTGATACAGTTGACAATCTTGTATTGTAAAATGAGTCCGATGCCAAACCTACTCAAATCGTTTCTTATCGAATTTCTCCAGCAAACAAGTCAGTAGTAACCTTTTAATTAGATCAATTACCTCCAAACAAACCCTCCTCAAATGCACCACTCGATCTCTTACCTTTCACTTGTTTCCTGATTTTCATATGATCCATATTTCGCAACACGCTTTTCCAAGATTCCCCGCGCTACCAAGGCCGTAACATTTTTCGTCCAAATCAACACGTTAGCATTGATACTTTAGATCATGACAGAATTAGTACCTGAAACGTACGACGAATCATTAAATGATGAATCTGGATTGATACATCCAGATTTGAAAGTTATCAGTGATCAAACTAATTCAATTCCACAATCATCAAACGGTATACCATGGGAGCTGGATGGCAATGTAAATGAGATTGAAGATGTTCCATGGGATATACAAGATGATCTTGTGGATGACCAAAAAGTAGCTGAGTCTTCCTGGAATGCTGGCGAGAATTGGGATACACCAAAGGATGTTGGGCTTCCTTGGGACACCGATCCAGAAGGTGGAGTTCCAGTGGCATCAGTCCTTCCATGGGATTCACCTATGGACAATTCTATATTGGGTGATACTGACTTGAAAAGTCGTGAACAAGAAATCCAAAGAGAGCAAGACCAACTTCAAAGAGACCATCAAGAGGAACTTCAAAGAGACCAAGAGGAGAAGCAACGTCATCAACAAGAACAATTTCAGCATAAACTTCAAGAAGAGGCATTCAAAAAGGAACGTGAAAGAGAAGAACAATTAGATGAAATAATCAAAAAGGAGGAAGAGGAGCGTCTTGCAAGTGATGCTCAACTTCAATCTCAAGTGCATTTACAAGCAGCAGAAGAAGTGCATTCCCATGAGGCAGCGAAATTACCCCAAGATGAGGAAGAACAATTCCAACAACATCAACGCGAAGGTATAGAAGAATTTGGTAAGATCCATGAGGAGCGTCAAATTCATGAAGAGCAAATTCAGCATCAACTTGAGTTGCAACATCATGAGCACCAAGATGAGCAAATTGAAGAGCACCAAAATGAACCAATTCAAGAGCACCAAGATGAACCAATTCAAGAGCACCAAAATGAAACAATTCAAGAGCGCCAAAATGAAACAATTCAAGAGCACCAACATGTACCAACACAAGTGCATCAAAACGAGCAAATTGGAGAGCAACAAAATGAGGTACAACATCAAGAGTTCTTGCACAGCTCTGAATTAACTAAAGAAACTGCAAATGAGGCGGTACCATTCTTGGCTCCATTCTTTGAACCACGTCAACCATATTCTGCAATAAACTCACCTACTCCAGTACCACTGCAACATTCAGATCAACTCCATACTTTAGAAGCTTCCCTGTCTATTGAACGTGGAATTAATAATGGACTTCAAAATCAAGATTTTTGGAAGGCTGATGAGGTTTCAGAATTGAATGAATTGAATTATAAAGAGAGACAAGATAGTGTGAAAGTTGAGGAGTCAATTGTAATTGATAAGTCTGAGGGTGTTACCACTGCAGAGGTTCCTTTGAACACACAAGCAGTTCCATTAGATACTCAAGCTGTGGAAGCAGTGCCTGAAACACACAATTTACATTCAAAAACTCAAGATAAAGAATTTCCTTGGGACTCTGAGACTCCAAGCGAGCCTCTTCCTTGGGATTCTAACGACTCTAACGCATTACCTTGGGGTTCAAATGTATCTGTTGCTCCCAGCTCGGTTCGCCTTGCCGCAGATAGCTTGGATAGTCTCTTTGAAGACGATGACTTTTTAGATGAAGTTGCTCCAGCGCCAGTTGTGCAAAAAGTGGAAACTTCAGAACGTAAATTGGACCTTGATTTGGACTTAGATGACGACTTCTTGGATGAACCTAGCGAGCCTGCTGAGCAGGTAGCTCAAAACATTCCTCATTCTGCTCATCCAATGCATTTACCTGCTCAAAGAGGTACCAACAAATATTCAAACCCAGTTTTACCTTCTGCTCCAGTATTTGTATCTCAGAAACCGGATCCAAAGCTTTTGGAAAAGAAGACCAAGAGTGACTTTTATGATTTCCCGACCACTTTGATTCCAACTAAAGTTAGGCCTGCTGCAAGAACTGGAAGTGGGAAATACTCACAATCATCCCCTGTAATTAGTGAGACTCATAGCACTTCAAGTCCTTTATTACCTTCTGGCGGTGCTTCAAATGTCCCAGCTACCGGTTCGACTCCCTTGCTTAATTCAAAGCCACCTGTTCCTAAGAAAGACTTTTTTGGTGAACTACCTGTTTCGTTTAAGATGACCAAGCCAGCAAGGGCAGCAGTTGTGGAACCCCCAAAGGTTGAAGCCCAGCAATTTCAACAAAATCAGAAATTTCAACAACAAAATAACCAACGTCCTGTTATTGCAAAACAAGTTTCAAACCCATATAAGCCTGCTGTTGTACAATCTCCTAGACAACCGGCTATGCATTCCGGTCATCCTGGTATTGGTCATCCTGGAATCGGTAATCCAGCTGTAAATCCAGCATACCAGCCACAGTCAGCACCTCCTCAAAATCCACTTCCTGCCCTTCCGCAAGCACCTGCATTAGCTTTTCCACCAAGAAATGGATATGCTCAGAATACAGGACAACAAGGCTACTCTCCAAATCCAGCGCAGCAGGGCTTTGCTCCAACGACTCAGGGACAACCAAGCTATGCTCCAACAACATTTGCTCCAAATGCACATGTTCCTGTTCCGAATGTTTACGCTCCAAATGCTTACGCTCCAAATGCTGCTCCAAATGCTGCTCCAAATGCTTACGCCCCAAATGCTGCGCCAAATGCTCCTCCAAATGCTTACGCACCGAAAGCAACCCCGAATGCATATGCTCCAAATTTGAATCCTGCTCCGCAACAACAACATTTGCAACACAATGTGCAGCACAACTTGCCACCTCAAGTTGGCTCATCTGCTCAACCTTTCCCGTCGATTCCAACTCTTGGATTATCTCCATTGCCACTTAATACGAACATTGCTAGAAGCCAAGGTGCTAATTCTGCTACAAGCCCATACGTTCCAAATGCTGGTCCGTACGCGCCTAGTCTGAGCCAAAGAACACATTCAAGAGCAAGTTCTCTTGTTGGAGTTGTTGGTAAGGATGTCAACCCATATGCGCCAGTTCCTCAAAGTGGTCCGCAGTATCAACAACTGCCTCACTTACCAACTCCTGGTGCTCGTGCTGGAGCAGCTGTTACTGCAACAAGATTAAGGGCTGCATCTAAGGGAAGTATGTCCAAAGGAATTTATGGAGCTAGGAAATCTTCTGCTTCAAAAGTGGATCCAGAATCCTACAATCATCGTCAGTTCCCAATTTTCAACTGGGGTACTTCTCTGAATGTTGTGTATTTGGTCCCTTCCGCTGTCCCTGTTCAATACAATACCCAACCACCTACTAAGATTCAAATCAAGACGGTTTCCAATTTTATTCCAGACAAGTCACTTTCTTCTTTCCCTGGTCCTTTAAGTAAGACGGCTAAGAAGAAGGTTGAAGTTGAAAAATGGCTTGATGGACAGATTTTCGCCAATGGAGATCTTCTTGCCCAAGTCTTGCTTGCTATTTTAAAGCATGATGGTAATGTTACTCTGAAAGAGTTTGCCCAAACAATCGGGCATGTTTTGAACCCTTCTGCTGCTAATCATCAACCCACATTTTCAGAGGTTCAACCTTCTGTAAATGCCTATAAACTTGATAATTCTGGTATTAATACTGTATTTAGTTTGATTCTGGTTGGAGATGTTGACCGTGCTTTAGAATTTGCAATCAGTCGTCATGACTGGGCCATGGGTTTAGTTATTGCCAACTTTTCAGGACCTGAGAAGTTTGCAAAGATTGCTCTGGACTATGCTCGTTCTAGCTTCCCCATCCAGAATACAAACAACAAAGTAGTCCATATCATGCCTATCTTGCTTAAGATCTTTGCTGGTAACATTGGAAGTGTTGTTGATGACTTGAATGCTGTTACTGCAGAAGGTGATTATGCCAGCGACAACTGGCGTGAGATCGTTGCCAGTGTTATCATTAGTGCGTCTGTTAAATCGCAAGAATTTTTGATTGAATTTGGTAGATTCTTGAAATCAAGAGGAAACATTTTGGGTGCCCAGGTGTGTTTCTTAGTTTCACTTGTGCCATTATCTCCAGGGACTCTTCCATTCCTTTCAACAGAATTATATACTGAGGTTTATGAGTACATTTTGTCCTTGCACTCTCCAGGTCAATTCCCTCATTTACTCCCTATGAAGTTACGTCATGCATCTGTGTTGGCCGATTATGGATTATTCAATGAGTCTCAAAAGTATGTTGACTGGCTCAATACGAAGGCCAATGATAGGTCTCCATTTGTAAATGCCCAGTTCCAAACTGAAATAAGGGCTCTCATTACTAGAATCAATATCAGTTCTAATGATCTGGGTTGGTTCAGTTCTAGAATGAGTAAAGTTGATGTTTGGGGTCAATTGGACAAATTCATCGGAGGAGTTGAACAACCAAGGCCAAAGTCAGAAAATGGAGTTTTCAGTAGATTTAGTCCGTCTGTTTCCAGAACAGCTTCAACTGCTGACTTCACTGTTTACCAAAACCCTACGCTGCAAACTACTACTCATGGGGATGGATTGAGTTTTGTACCTCATTCAAATTCTATCCCATATGAGACGCCTTCTATTCAAGCCGCCAGTACTGCTTCTCAAGCCAGACTGGTGAACAAGTACGCCTCACTGGCTAGTGGGGTGCAATTGATTAATTCAGCACCTGCCGCTTTGCAATCAGGGAGTGTGCATGGTTCTCCAGGAAAAAACCCTTACGATCCAGCTTACAAAAAGACACTGAAGTATGCTAATGCTTCAAGTAGTTCTGTAAACTCTCAATTCCAACAAGGTGCTACTGAACAAACTTCTTTGTATCCAAAACGTAATCCGTCTATTGGCTTGTCATCAGAAAGTACTGCTCAACCTGCTGAAGCTCCTGCGTCTCCAAAAAGACTCGGAAGTTATGCTCAAAAGTATCAGACCCATGACCTTCAAGCCCAATTAAGTCAACTGAATCAACCAACGCCTCAAGTTGGACATCCTCCACATAATCAACAACTGCAACTCCATCAACCACTTGAGGGACTCAATCAGCCACCTCAACAACTCAACCAACCACCTCAACATCTTGACCAACCACCTCAACATCTCAACCAACCACCTCAACAACTCAACCAACCACCACCACAATTGCAGCAATCATCACCTCAATTGAGTCATCAGGCCGATCATCAGCCTTCTCAATTAGATTTCGTACCAGCAGTATGGGGTGGAGAAGTTCAACAGGTCCAGGCTCAACTGACTCCGCAAATACAAAAGGAGCAACCTCATTTGGATCTGGCGCCAGTAGTGGTTCCACAAATTGAACAAGTGACTCCTCAAGTCCAAGTTCCACAATTGAATCATGAGACACCAGTTGAAAAAGCTCAAGATCAGTATCCACAGCTCAGGTCTGAAATCTCACCAATTGAAAGCAATGCTCTGAAGGAAACTCCAGAAACTAATAGTGAATCATTCACACCACCTCCAATTGCTGCACCAAGAAAGGCTAATCCATATGCACCAGGGGCAAGTGCTGGCGTGAAACCAGTGAGGAACAAATATGGACCTACAGCAAGCTCCAAGAGATACGTAGCCTCTGCCAGCACTGTCAGGCCATCTCAAGACGAAAATCATGAGGCTAAATTTAAAGATGTGAAGGTGAATGCACATTCATTCCCAATATTCTCTCCGGATCCAACTTCTCCGCCACCAGTTGAATCTAGTTTTAATCCTTCTCCAAGAATTGAGCTGAATGTTGACATCAGTTTTGATGATGTAGACGATCTGGAAAATATTCATGCTAAAACTCCGGTTCATAAGAATTTGTTTTTGAATAATTTATCACCTCCTAGTAACCAATTATTTGACCCATATCAACAAAAGAACAACCTTGGAAGTTTTGGAGAGTTCCCGATCCCAGGCTCTCCTGATTATACTACTAGGGCTAATTCTGAAATAGGAGGGCCAATTGGTAATGGCCATCAGTTTTATTCTTCTAAGTTATCACAATCACAACAATCTGTTATGTATCAACAATATGAAGTTGAAGATGACACTGTTCGCGATTACGTTCCATTAGTTGAGGATGAAGAAGATGAAGACGAAGATCCTAGTGCAAAATTAGCAAGAAAGAAGAAGGAGGATGAAGATCGTAAAGCAAGAATGGCAGCTGACAAAGTTAGACAAAAAGCAAATGATGCCGCTGCCAAGAGAGCAGCACATAGTGCTGCTGCTGGAGAAAATGGTTGGTTTGGATGGATGGGTAGAAACGATGGTAAACCAAAGCCTATTAAGGCTAAATTGGGTGAAAAGAATCATTTCTACTACGATGAAGATTTAGGTAGGTGGATTGATAAAAACAAGCCGATTGAAGAACAATTGGAAGTTGCAGCTCCGCCTCCACCTCCATCGATGAAGAAACCAGCAACTGGTCGTCCAAGTGGGCCACCAACAAATGGTCTTCCAAAGTCGAATGGTCCTCCAGTTGGGAATCCTGGCCAACCTATTGCGAATTCCGCCCCTCCTGGAATCAGCAATGGTCCACCAGGTGGAAATTCTGCTCCGCCAACTTTACCATCATCCACGCCATCTGGGACACCAAGTCTTGCACCATCTGCACCAAAGCCCAATTTGGCGAATGCTGGACTCGATGATCTTCTTCAATTAGGTGGAGGAAGTTCTACAGCTGCCGGACGTAAAGGAAAGAGGAATGCCCGTCGTGGGTACGTTAATGTTATGGAGAAGTAGTGAGGAAGATAGTTGGAGTAACTTCCGCCAGTTATGAGTTGTCATGATCATTATGCATCAAGTTAGAATTTAAAATAGTAATTATAAGAAAATGATGAATTGGCATGAACTTGTAGATATGTATTTGAGTTTAGAAGTGAGATCTGTAGTTTACTTCAAGGTGAACCTTCGGGCCTATTATCTTGATAAGGAAAAGACTTAAGACTTTCAATTTATTTACAATTTCACCGAGAGAATCTCAAGACTCCTTTAAAATTGCAATATTGTGTTCCACGCATCCCCCAGTTATGACTACGGACGATCTTTTGATGACAATTTGTTGTGATCTCTTACACATCATAATAATGGTACCTCAATCGAGCTCTATCAGCTCGCCTGCTCTTCGAAGTACGTGGAATTCGATAATTCTAAATCCTATAGTTATTTGATGCCAATTAGGGGTTTGCGACCTGGGTCTCACTAGCCTACAATAATATTCTCATGGACTTTCGGACTCACAATAATATCTCAAGGACTTTCGGCTTCAGTATTCTTCCTCAAGAGTAAATAAAAATCAGGCTTTACGACACCACCTCTTAAATTTTTATCCCTAGGTGAACCATCGGTAAAAGTATACCCCTCTCGGAAATACCATGCCAATACCTTTTCATTGGATGAGAAAACAGTCAATGAAACACCCTCAATGTCTTTTAAATGTCCTTTACCGCGTTCATTCAAGTAATTTGGGAACTCATGAAATCTCTTCAATATCTTGGAGCCCCAATTCATATTCTGGAACTTTGGATGTATATGAATTTCATATAAATATAGCACCTTTACACCTTCAAAATAGCACAATTTAAAGCTTATGAAGCCAACCAATTTTTTATCAATTGCGTACCAAGCATAACATAGTCCTGGTTCTTGCATTTCTTCTTCTTTATCATCTAACCAATTTTCATTTACGTGTTTTTTATAGTAGTCATCAAGATTAAGTTCTAGTAGTTGAATGAATTTTGACAATTGATTTGTTGAAACGTCTTCAACTGGCTTACAATTAAGTTTCAAACCTTCTATTTGAAGGTTTTTTAAAGCTAATCTGGACAAGTCATCAGCAATTGATTCCATTAGCGCGTGGTCATTTTCATCTAGCAGCATTTTAAGTTACTCATTACCTTTGATTCTCAATGTTTCAGAAAATTGAAAACAAGCAAACCTTAACCAACACGCAATTCGCTCGTTAGGAATGTCAAATGGTTATTATTATACTGATCAAGAGATACAAAGTATGAATGAAATGAAGAGTGATGATATGGAAATATCTGAAATACCCAGTTCTCCAATACGGCTGAATAATCGACCGAATGTCGTGACTCCAAGACGTGAATCAGGTATAAGGTATTCAGCAACACAAGCCACACCAATTCGTACAACACCACACGCGACTAATGCCTCACATGTAACACCAAGAGACCATTCGAGACATTCTAGCCCTAGAAATACCATGCATAGGTACCATGATTCCACCAGAGACCTAGATATGGAATCTGTCTCAACTCCCCCACATAATACCGATCCAAGATTAAGACGTATGGACATCTCAACAACACACCCTACAAATGCAAGGCCACATGTGAATATTCTTGATGATCTCCATTCAGTCCAACAAGAACGTTCGAATAAATTATACAAGTATTCCTCATCTTCACCAAGTTCTTCTCCACTGCATGGTCCTATCAACTTGAAAAACAAGTATGACAAACTCATTCAAGTACGAAATCAGCATCGTCAGGACATCTTGGACTCAAAAAGAGAAAAGGTATTGGATTCTCAAGTTGGTCTAGATTTTAACAAAATGTATGAACAACTGTATTTAGAACAATACGGAAGTGTCGATTTGGATAAGTTAATAGAAGAGGAAGAAGAGGATGAATATGAAGTCTATTTGGATGATTATGAGAAGGATTTGTTGGCGCAGGAAGAGTTGGACGAATTGGAGATAGTGGAGATGATGAACGATGTAAGCATTCGGTGAGAGCGACATACTCAGCGACATATTCTGGGTGTGTAGAACGGATGCTTCTAGCGATAGTAATGATGTCTGGGTCGCGGCAAGTGTTATGAGGCGAGTATTAATATGTCATTGAAATACTACAATTCTTCAACTTGTCCAACCTACATGCAAATTATTTCATGTCGCGTAACTCAATCATAGCATTGAATGTGAAGCTATAAGGTATTCAGCGGAACCTCAACTAGATTAATGTACCAACTATTTTGCCCTTTGAACTCATTGGTATGCAATATTAGCATTTAAAACACTCCAATCTTCAAACCTCAATATTTATGGTTCACGATTCCATCACAATCAGCAATAGGTTTCCATATGTATATCCATTTGGTGAATGCATGCACTTTGCAATCTAGGTTACATTGGACTAGACCCGAATCTCCTGTTCTGCATGATATGAACGACGACGCTCCCAAGCCTGTTTCCACATCAGATTCATGAAGGGATTACTGTGATTTGATGGAAAACTTAAGATGATAGTGCAAAACACTTGTTTTCTTATGTTTCACGAAACATTCTAACTTTTGGTATGAGCGAAAACTAGTGTTGGGACTGCGAGGTCAAAGCTGGAACTAACACGGTCGTCCCTTGACGCACTTGGTGGTCAAATCTTTAGAGACACATCACATTCTAGAGCTATATTGCAGGCAATATAGCTTTAATTAAAATACATTTTATTACATTTCATTTCTTAATTTATCCCTTCGTATGTAATATACTGCATTAGTAAAGAATTGTATGTTCTCCGATAGCCCTGTCATATTCTCGCTCTGAAGCGATTGAAAGCTGGATTGCATTCCTGGTCTTTGAAGTAGGATCTGGGTGTTTTAGGAATTCCACGAATTACTAGTTTCTCGCGTCTAATTTCATAAAGCAAGCTTGTCAAACTCTCTGCATACTCTCAATATCCTCATTTCATTAACAAAGGTCCTAATGTTTCCTTCCTTCCAAGATCTACAATATCATGGCTGCAAATGCGGCTTCTAAATTAAGATTATATCTCAATCTCTGAAAAGGGCTTAAATTACAGGCCAACCATCGCTTCAAATTACCTCTTTTAAGTTCAACTACCCACTCTCATAACTTTGCCCATGGCATTACAATGATATAGATCTACATGCACATTTTTATTGCTATCAGTTGTAAATAAACGCCCTATTTCTCTTCTCTACCACCTGTGCAGTTTTTGTACCCTTATGTCAAACTCCGTTATGAGTTTGGTACGATCTGATTGCAGTGTCACCAAGCATATAAAAATGTACAACCATTTGTCTTAAATTTTCAAAAATGTAGAATGAATAGTTTAACTTAGTATCTTGATTTTGTATAACCTTTTATGAGTACAATTTGAAAGGAAGTCTTACGGAAACATTTCAGTTTTGGGTATGAAAAGAGCGATTTAACAAGATTGCAAAAAGTTAAAAATTCCCAAGTTCAATAATTGCCGATGATGACCATGGTATTAGGTTTTACTGGTTGGTGTGTAGTAATTATCGGTTGATTAGTGCAGTAATGATGGATAATTATTCTATTTACAGCATAGTACGGAGATATCACCACCCAAATTCTCCGCAGCTACCAACCTGCAAACACCACCTTGTGATATCATTTCTCTATTCCTTGTTCCCTATGTCCATTGCTACTCCAATTTTGACTCCCCTTTTGACATTCCACGTCAAATACGTCATAGCCGGTTAGAAAAGCGGCCTGAAAAAAATCATAGAAACAATCATAATGAAAGATACTCAAGAATTAGACAAGTTCGACCCAATAGAAGATGACGATGTCAGGCTGCTAGAAGAGAAAGCTGGAACTCCTCCGCAAAACTATACACAAGAAGATCAACAAAGAGATCTAGCTGATACTCTAAGAAAAGAACCAAAGACAATACCAAGCATGGTTGCTGAACCAAGAGCATCTCAAACTAGCCGTAGGTCAAGCGTAACTATTAGTGAGGTCGGATCGGGCTATATCAATGATACAAATGACTGTACGGACTTTTGCATGGATTTTTTGGTTTGTTTTGGTTTGTTGGATACTTGTTGTCCGTCCGATGGAGAAGGATATTTGACTACAGCTGCTACGTTTTGCGGGAACATTTTGTTTTCATGCTGTAAGTATAAGGGAAAGTAAATGAAAAAGGCGAAGTATATCATAAGAAGAAGGATAAAGATTAATGGGAAAGATGCAATAAGGTCTTACACCTTTGCAAACACTGCTTTACTTGTCAAGCTCATTGGTTTCGTGAATGAGCCTACTATTTCAAGAACCTTCGGAAAGTGCGGTAGTCGATATCGTAAAGTAGGACCGTACGAAATATCCGCAATCAGGCTTATAAAGTAGGCTTGGGGGACTTGTCTCCAAAAATTTGGCGGATTGTGAGATCTGTGCACGTTGTGAGGGATGTTTGATTGAGTCTAGAATGTTAAAGTAGAAAATAATACAAGCGCCTACTGTAGTTACTGAAACTTAAAGTTTATCATAGAAGTAACCAGGATTAATAAATACATAACAAATGTAGTGTAAGGAGTACTTTGGACAAGATTGTAATCTGGTTATCTAGCATCGAAATTGTAATAACCTAGCACTTAAGTATCGTGGGACTATCGATTCTTACTAGATTTTAATCGCTAACAGGTAGATTATGGAATTAGTTCATTGTAATGACGTTTTCTCCACTTTAATAGAGCTGTATATTCGTGAGTTGGGTTACTGAATTATATCCTCTTTAATTCTCCTACCAATCTCTGCAACATTTCCGTTGCGACTCTAACTTTTTGCAGCAGGTACAATACGAACCCTTCAAAATGGATCATTCACAAAACTTCAGAAGAAGAACTAAAGAAGAAATAGGTGCCTATGATCTTCAAACAAGGGGTCGATCAAAAACACGTTCGTTAACTTCAGGGCCATATCCTGAGGGGTTACCGCCAATGAGCACAATTGGCGAAACTCTTGCAAGACGTAGATCCGACGGATTCGCGGGAAACGTTTTACCTGTGGACTCCACTCCAAGACAAATAAGATTTCCATCTGTAATTAGACGTACTAAGCCAAAGGATGAAGTTTCTAAAGAGGTTTTGGAGGTTTTGGATGGTAGTCCAAAAGAATCACCAAAAGATTTGGAAACCTCCAGGGAAGAAAAGCTTATTGAAGTGGTGAAATCAACAAAGGAGTACTTGGATAAGGAAAAATTGGAGGTTGTTTCACCTATTTCTGGTTTATTAAGTGGAGAAGAAGTCTCACATCTTGAGACCCTATTTAGCCCAAATTCATGGGATACTCAAACTAATACTCCGCTTAGACTTGGTAAAGTTAATAATGGTCTTGAGTCAAATACAAATATTCAAGTTCAGGGTCGCAGGAGTCAACATGGGACTCTCGTGGAAATTCCACCAACAAGACAAAGTTTGAGACGGATTGTTAGTGAAGTTTCAAAAAGGATTGTTTCAGGAGAAGCTCCACGGAATAGTAATGTTGGGACCTCTGGTGGTACCCAATGGAGTAGAGACGAGACCCCTGGTGGTACTCAAGGGGATAGGTATGGGACTGCCAGTGATGATTCTAGGAATAATAATGGAAGACATTCTTTATCGACCAAGTCAATTGACTCAAACGTTAATTCCGGGAAGAATTCTATTGATCAATTCAAAACCAAGAATGGTGGTACTGCTCTTCTCTTAGAAGAACAAGAACCAACACCAATCGGCGAAGGAATTGAAAAGAAAACGTTAATTACAATCATTTGTCTATCTATTTTCATAGTCTTACTCCTAGGCGGTTTCATTCCAGCTGTTGTAATTCTTTCGAAAGGCACAAGAGACACAGTTCACAATTACTTTCAAAGTGAATCCAATAGAATCACTCTTTTACCTGAATTAATTCAATTATATCGTTCCACTCCTAAAAAGTTGCCAATGGTACCTTCAGATTTGGTTAACGATATTGAGATCATGGAGTTACTAAAAGATGCAAGAGATCCACTATTCAGGGGAGTAGCATATTCCCCGTTGGATGCAATGGAACCAAAATGTGGTATTACCAAAAGATCAACGATGCTTGACCTCGCCAAAATATCTACTGTAACAAAGTTAATTAGAAATTATGGAATGCAGTGTAATCAACTGGAACTTATATTGGAATCAATCCAAGCTTTAAATATCAATATGAAATTAACAATGGGAGTATGGATTGGTCAAAATGATACAATAAATCAACAGCAAATTCAACTGATGAAAGAAGTACTTTCTAGGTATCCCTCTAATTTGATTGAATCAATATTTGTTGGAAACGAAGTGCTTTTTCGTAAAGATAGATCAATTAAAGAATTGATTAACTATATAACAGAAGTAAAAGATTATGTAAAAGGTATTGGTTTGGATATTCCAGTAGGTACGTCGGAAATAGGACTGCTTATCGGTAATGAGTTGTTAGAGGCTTGTGATATTTTGGGTGCAAATATTCATCCATTCTTTGGCGGAGATACTGTTGAAAATGCTGCAGATTGGACTATCAACTTCTTGAGATATCAAATCGAACCAAAGAATACCAAAAATATAAAAATTGTTATTTCGGAGGTGGGTTGGCCCACTGCTGGTGGTACATTTAAAGGTTCGGTTGCAACATTACCAAATTTGAAATTCTTTGTGCAGGATTTCATTTGTAAGATAGAAAAATTTGATTATGATTACTACATGTTTGAGGCATTTGATGAACCATGGAAGAGGATTTTCTATGAGGGTGAAAATCAATGGGAAACTGAATGGGGTATTTTTACAAAGGATAGAAAGAGTAAACTTGATTGGAGAGATATGAGAACGTGTGTTAATTAATTTGCAATACGAGTATTTTGAACTGATCAAGTGGATGGAGCTATTTTATTGTAAATTAGTTACGTATGAATTACTTTAATAATATACATGACGAAATCATACTCTTCTGATTCCACAAAATTTCTCTTCACTTGTATCCAGATGAGCTTTATCGGGCAAAAATGGACTTGTCCCACATAACCAAAGGATATGACGACGTAATTATGCGCAGCGTCGTCCCTAACCACAACACTGACATGATTGTTAAGTTTAACGTTCAGTGACGTACGGCATGAGTGCTTAGATTTCCTCCTAGGAATGTTCGGGGTTCTGAATCCGTTTGATCTTATGAGAGGGCTCACCAGGTATCCAACATTGCACAAACTGTGCAGTATTATTTGAATTACGTCTATAAGATTGCGCATAGCAGTTATAAGCCCCAAAATGCCATAGTTAAGTGCAGATTTCAGCCTGCAACTAAGCCTGGTATGGGGCTTATAAGTGTGCATAACGTAAATTCGCGGCTAAACAGTATGACGAAGGAACTGCTTTGATTGATGTTGAGCGGATGAGTATTCCACAAAATGTGGGTGGGGGAAAGAAGTCAACCCAATTCAGGTTTCGCTGACATAAATCATGTCAAGTTTTGCTTCGAGAAAACCCAAGGGACCTTCAACTCTTCAATAAAGACCTCCATTTCCTCTTCCTTACTCAATTCCATTTCATGGAAATGTTGCTTATAAGCTCCACAAAATTCTATCGCGGAGTGCATTGCGCAAGACAAATTATCATCATTATAACCCATTAAATCAGGCTTTACATTCTTTCCAAATACCTTTGGCCCCTCAACATTCAATATCTGATCTAAAACACCTTTAATATCAACACTATGGATTGTAAAATCACTCATTGATACCATTAACGTAAGGTAATCCTCAATATTCCAACTGCCCTTATCTTTAGTAATTTTTGGCACATTCCAAGAAGATATCCCATTTGAGATCAAAACATTCGAGCCATCTTCACATACTTTTCTAGGGTGGCCTAAATCCCACGCGATGACAGGGACGTCAAATCCAACAGAGGCTGAAACATGACTAAGTTTATAAATATTTCTAAACATTCCAGATGATTCTGAAGGCGTATCCATAATCATTATAGCAAGATTTGGTCTGTACATACTTTCACCACAACCACATCCATTAATATGAGCTCTTGGGAACCCTGCCCAAACTTGGCGTCCTTCTGGAATAATATCTTTTATGTTCTCCAACATCTTTTCTGAGGTAGCCGATTCTAGTAACAACTGATTAATGTTTATCATCTGGGTACCTCCTCTTAACTCCCCAACGTTAGTATCTATGCTCAAATCATTATCCATACGATATTCATAAACGCAATACCCAGTAAAGTCACATTTTAAGATTTCAAGATTAGACCAACGGAACACGAAATATAAATACTTATCATAGCCATATTTCTTTCTGTCCTCATAGTTCGTAAATGCAACCCAATTTTTTTGTTTATCTTGACGAGGTACACCTCTTATAACCAACTCATTTGCTTTGTTGAATGTTTTATTAAAATCTTCAGTGGTGGTACCGTCCATATTTGCTTTACCTATTTGGAACTGGAAGGGGAATGTAGCAAACATTGATCTATGTTGTGCACTTTTATATTTCGCATCCTTAGAGTTTTCATTCCAATCTTTGTTCTTGTAGTATTTCACATGGAGAGCATTGTAGATGATCATTGGTTCATCATGACCAGCTTTGTTCTTAATAAGAGACACATGACCATCTTCAGGACCGGGGAATCTTGCATTATCTTTCAGATGATAGAATGGAATAGGAACAAATCCTGGCCATTTAAGGATTTGATAAGGAATGTCCAGGGGACTTTGGGGAGTGTCATCATCGAGGATTCTTCTATTAAGAAGATCTCTCTTGTCCTTTCCTTCTTTATGCTTCTCATCCTCATTGAGAGTATCTTCCTTAGCCTTTGTGAATTCATTACCACTCTCTTTCTTCACGTTTGACGGTACAACCATATGATATTTTAATTCCTTCCAATCCTTGTCATATATTTGCCCGTATACTAATGAAAGAGTGGGTTGGTCTCGCTTATTTGCCTTCGAATAAACTACTCTAGAAATCATATAGTGAACTCCGTATTCTTTCAACCAAACTGAGGATCCCGTAAACTTAAACCAACTCTTGTAGAATCTATCCTCTTCAGTCAACAGCTCCTTTAAATCATCGTAAAACATATCTGCAATCAGCATAAGATACTCATTCTCGTCCGATTCAATCTCCCTAACTATTTGTTCTAATATTGGTCGTATATCCTCTTGATGAGACCTAACTCTTGAAACTTGAACTTTGAATCTCAGTGCGATTTCATTAAAACATCTAGAGATTTTGTTTTGGATATTCTTGGCAGTATTGAACACACTAAATGAATAGTCGGTATACTCTCGGGAAGTCTGGGAACCAAAATTCTCAACTTTTTTAGCTTTAACTAGAGTCAATCCTGCCATCTGCTCAGCTTTAAAGGCATCACGAGCATATTGTTCAATATCCATTGGGAAATTTGAAGGGAATACAAGTTGGTATTCTTGAGGGACTAATGTCTCGGCCATTTGAGGTGTTCTTAGCTTATCTAGAATGGCTAGTTGGTCATATTTGCAAACATGCCATATAAGCATACTACTTGTAAATACAAATATAAAAACAAGGGATTTTAGTAACGAAGGAGATTTCATTGTAATTGTAGTTCAACTGAATCAGCAGCAAGAAGAATTTAAAGCAGATGCTATCCCTTAAGTACTCTACGAAGAATCCCACAAAAATATTTGATAGGATGGTCAAGAGTTACAAACGCCTTAAAGGTTATCTTCAACCTCAAAATCTGCAAAGGTTGATGAGCAGCATCGCCCCATCAAACAATGAAATCACTTGAAGTTGAAAGTGGGCTGAAGCAGGAACTTTGCGTCAAGCATATTCTCTTTGCGTAGTGAATGCAAGAGCTCAAACAAGCAAGAGCGATTCAAGCCATGACACTAAAAAACAGTTTTTCGTGGTTTCGTCATCGGTGTAAAAGTAGTGTATCAATACTTAAGCTCAAGTAAACGTAAGCAAAGCAACACGCTAAACAGATAATCAGTGTGGCGCTAAAAAGACAACCAGTGTATTGCTTACAGATAAGCAGCGTGGTGCTAAACGGATATATAGTGTTAATAGGTTAAATGTGCCAAGATGGATAATTGTTCTATTGAATTGCTTTATGTCCCAAGAATGCTTTCAAGGCGCATCGCTGTACACTCGTATGTAGACAAGTCACACGCATTTCATAATTTGGATAGTTATTTTCGGGAATGCTTCAATAAGGCGATGAAATGAATCTCAAACCGATAAGACATGGTTAGGTTACCAAAATCGGAATGATTATTTTGTATCCATCTTGAAATATGTATGTGGCACGTTGTGCAATATTGTGTAATCCGCTTAATTCTATGCTGTGTAACCATAGAATATAATTCCTTGGCGTGAGCTTAGATTCAAGTTATTCCCAGGCTCACAAGGGAATGGTTTTTACTTCATAATAAATATAAAAAAGTCAGGTATATAGTGTACAACATTTTTCCTGCTTGATCTTCTCACATTTTTCAATTCTCAGCCAACGTCGATATTTCATTCGGCAATTCTAGATTGATAAAAAGTACATATCTTAAAGTGTATTGAAAAGTAATGCTTGATTTGAGTTTATCAGATACCATGCATACTACTCTTTGTCCATTATTCTCAAGTGCAGTTGTTTGAAGAACCAATGTCAATAGAGGCTTGAAAGTACCTTAGGCATTGGAGATCCCGACTAGCAGCCTCATCTCGACTTTGACATATGCATTTAATTACTTACGAACTCCCATTTACATGTTTACGAAAACATGGCTTCAAGCACATTAAGCCAAGTATTGTAATTGTAACAATGCAACAACTCTATTTGCATTACAGAGAATACTCCATCCATGTAAAACAGGTTATTGATATGACACTTGAAACGCACGTGGTTGCTCGTATCTGATTGCTGGTATATTATCAGATAAGACGTTGAAATTTGTTTGAGGATAGTATGATCATTTTACGACATCAAAAGTTATTAATAATCTTGAATACGTGTTGAAGAATTTCAAAAGTTTATGGAGAGTACTTCAAGCTTGGCAGGTTTGTTTCCATCTAAATCATCTTTTGATTGTCGTACTTTGTTGAGTGTTGCTCGTGAACTTTTTTTTGTAAGATCGCGTTACTTCATTCAGGAATCGAAAATAAGGGCTAGATCCACTACTCATCCTCATAGTTTAGACAGTTGCTTTGTCACATTTGTTTAATTATATTATTTTGTAAAATAGAGTCAAGTGCCCATTCATTGTACCTGTAAATTTTATACTGTATTCTCAATTCAGACATATAAAACCTTGTATTTGATAGGTTAAGAGCTCTTTAGCCCACATTTTGTAATGCCTACGCATTCTAGATAAGCCTCTATCAAAAGAATACGTGATTGAGTTCTTATACAAAGGGAGACAGCTCACGAAAATGTATGCGAATCACACATCATCTTAGAGTTGTAAGCTTGCGCTTCATATCGTGTCGGACTATTTATTATTGAAATTGGGATTTAATAACTTTAATTTACGAATTATTTGAAGAAAATAGCTAAAATGTAGGCAAAAATTAATACATGTACAAAGATGAGAAATCAGCAATGAAGAAAGTATTGGACGTGATTTCTTAAATAGCACTAGTTTTAAGTATTCAATAATTACAATTATAACTCCAATTTTAAAGGCTGCAAAATTAGTATTCTATTAGAGTAAAACCTTTGATCTAACAAAGCCATCCAGCAAATCTCTTAACAAAAGGCAACTTGTCCGAGTGGTTAAGGAGAAAGATTAGAAATCTTTTGGGCTCTGCCCGCACAGGTTCGAGTCCTGTAGCTGTCGTTATTTTTTTGGGTGCGAAATTGAGGTCGAAATACATTCTCTTCATTTTGGGATACAGACGCTCATGTTAGGATCACCTGTTCCCCTTACGTATTAGTTGCAGGGAATGCAACACGCTAATCTGGTTAAAGGCGATGGTGATGACGTTGATTCGGCTTACAAATTTTATGACGTTGGATTATAATGGCATTTATGACGTAAATAATAGTAGCACTGTGTGGTGACTGAGGTTACTGAAAATGTATGTTGATCGTTCATAAAGGACCTTTCAGTGTTCCTATGCTGCACCTCTAGTGTGAACATCTGCATGGTTGCAACTCACGAGCGTAATGATGCCACACGAAAGGCACTAAGCAAAGATCCGGTGTATTATCATTCCAGCAACAGTGCACTTACAGAATTTCACGGTCATATTTCTATATTTAGTCTAATTGGTAGAAACTTTTTACTGGAGCCTCATATGTATTTTCAATTGAAAAACACTCTTGAAAGATCCGCTGCAAGTTTATTTTTCATGGATAATTTCCCTTCCTCAACCCAATATACCCACCAGGGGCATTCTCCACCTTCAACCAAGTATCTGGAACCTTTCCACCCTCAATACCCTGCTTACTTATCTCGTTCCCCCACCAATGAAGTTGATGTGGGTTATACTGAACAGTGAAAAACATCAACAATGCACTGAAAGCGACACCAGCCAGTAATGCACTGGTCAAAATATAATTATATTTCTCCCACCATAATAAATAGTTCTTCTTTGCATAATACATGGATGCAAAAGAAAGATAAAGTCCTGGGGTAAAATACAGAATGTTAAATGGAGCATAATTCAAAAATCCTCCTATGATAATTGTTGGTTGGAAGTATCTAGCCAACTTCTCTGGACCACTCTTTTTAAACCAAACACAAGGAAATACAAGAACAACCCCTAATAAGAAACACCACTTGAGAACAGGGTACATTCCACTAAATACCTTTGCAGGCCCTATCTCCCCATATTGAATAGAAGAATAGAAAAAGGTATTAGCACCAGGACAACTAAACTTATCCTTTTGCGTATGAGAACAAATATCTTCAATGTTGTCAATCTGCCAATTTGCTATTGTCAAGGCTATACAAACCGTCATCAATGTTGAGATAAGCTGACCTCTGAAAATTGCCCGAGGGGGGATTTTAGCATAATGAGCAAGTTTTTGATCAGTAATATAATTACTTGCTTGACTGTCAATATTATATCCATAACTTTTAAGAGTTATAAGTGCAAGTCCAGAATTAGGAATAGCATAACCCACAATCAATTCCACCAACACATTCAAGCCGAATGAGAAACCAGTAACTGAGGCGATCGAAGTTAAAGGAATCAAGAAGATAAAATTTACTATAATTGTGAAGAAAATCCCCCAAATTGGAGTTTCAACTGGATATAATGTAATCGCAGCCAATGCAAATAAAGTACTAACAGTTAAAATCATAAGAAACCACCAATCAGGTACATCTTCATATTTAGACATCATTTTGCAATGGGGATCATTGCCATATTTTCCAAATTGCAGTTGTTTATTCACTTCACTTTTGAATGCATCAATGATAGTATAATAAACATTTGCAAAACTGGCTCTCATTGAATCCCACTCAACAACAAAATTATATAAAATAGCAAATGGATACATCGTGAAATAGGCTCCATATAAAACCAAGTTAGCGGCACTGAAATATGGTGGACCAATTTCTTGATATTTACCAACATCAAATTGGGATTTATCATTCAAAATATCATGAACGTTATAAATCTCCGCTTTGTTATTGTAAAGTTTGTTTGAGTTGATAGGCAAATAAGCAGTCCATTTATTGTTTGTATAGTAGACAATCAAAATAGTCACAAGTCCAAGGGTCATACCGAGATATTGATTGACATACGTATAAAAAGGTAACGTTAAACATTCACCAGCATTTATAATATTCCAATCAAATGATGGTAAAGGGTTTAATCCAAGTCCATAATTACTACCTGTAACATTAACCAAATGAATTGAATTTGGAGATAACCAAGTTGGCCAATTGAATGTTGATAACGCTGTAAAGAAATATGAAGGGATCCAGTTATAAAGAAAACTTGATATGAAAACAACATAAAAGAAGGAATATCTTGATATAGACCAACCATGAATAGAATGGTTAGTATCACCACCTTCTTTAAGTAATGCTCTATTAAGTACAATGGTCGGTAATAATGTTGGCCAGATAGCTTTTGCAGGATAAACACATACTTTCTTCATTATTAAAGCAAAGCCAAATCCAAGGAATTGGGTGGATATCGTAAGTAAAAATTGATAAGTTAAAGTAACCCATTTCAACCCATAGAATCGATCTAACTTCATAACAAAAATATTATATATTGAATAAGGAGTACCTGCTGAACATGAATAAATTATAGTTGCAAGCATCATTTCTTTGTATGTCCAAGGACCGGGATTTAACTGTATAGGACTACCAAAGATATGTATTGTTTTTTTTGGAACATATCTCTCCCAAAGCCTACCTGAAGGTAATAATAGAATTTGAATCGTATGAGAATTCAACCTTATTGATGGCATTCTATGAACAAAGAAGTTGTTTACAATCGAACCAATTATGGTCCACAATAATCCGATGACATAAACTCTAAGGGTTTCCACCGGAATATTTGGATCATCAAAGGGATCAGTAATTGATCGTATTTCGGGATATGGCAGATGATAGTGAATTAAACATGCTTCAAGTCGTACTTGTAGGTCCCAATCATGAATAACTAAATAAGTTCTATTTTTCGGTAATTCTTTTGTTTCGCTTTCATCTTGATTCACTAATCTTGAAAGTAAATCGTAATCCTCCTTCATGAAATTTACATCTCCATAATGTTCTGCAAGAGTTTCTCTTAATATTTGTAAAGAATGTTCGGTAGTTATTTCATTGATTTTGTTGATCATGAATATTGCCAGGGGCGGGAATGATAATTCCTCGTCATCTTCTTTACTGGCATATTCTTCGTCACTTATCAACCCCAATCGAAGTGAGATGAATGAAAGTTGGGAATTTGTAAATTTCCATGATTCTGTAGATGATTCTGTTTCAGATGGAGTCTCTGAAGGGGTAGTTGGTTCGTTTGGAAAGGAAGAAAGTTCGATATATTCTGTCATATCTTGATTGATTTTATTATTTATTGGTTATTCTTGAAATACGGTGATCAACAATGTTGATGTGAGTTAATGATCTGATGGTTGTCTTTTTAGGGGTTTTCTTAGAATTGTCCTCTATCTGAACCCTGTGCTTGGGGTCTCGTGTATGTTCTTAGTATCCTGTTCGGAATCCTGTGCTTGACTTTCTCTCAACTCTTAGTATGAGGTATTTATCAAAAAAGGTATTCCCAATTAACTATACTGATTATAGCTTTACCCTTATTATGCTGGTGCCTTTATGAATCCAAACACTATTGATCTTTCAGTACGTATGTTCTCCAGGTTCTACGATCGCTTCCCGCTTTAAGAAAATAATCAATCATGTGACATCGTATCAAATGATAGTTTGACTACCATTCCCTTGAAATAGAGTTACCTTCAGTGAGCAGGTGTATATCAAAAAATAACAGTACCGTATTACATATTTCCCCATCTAAATTCTTAACATCCGTCATGATCCTAATAATAACCGTAGTAACCGAAATATTGATAAATACTACCCGAGAAACACATATAACCAGGTCATTTTCCTTAATTATTGAAATTCAATATAAAAGATCATAATTAATGTTACTCAGGAAACTTTTCCGGATATTCCTATATAAATAACATATGATCTCTATTAAATATTGCAAATTTAGTGGATATGGGGTAGGAATTAACCGTCCGAAATCATTGCTGCACCTACGTGCAATCTGGTTTTGCGAGAGGGACTAATCGGAGTTAGTCTTGAATTGTTTCGGAGGGGTCTAAACAAGTTCCGGCCAAGAAATATGCTTACTCCAATACTTCAAGCGGATATAGTTCAAGAGTGTATGACAAGATTTAAGGATGTATTGGAATAGTCGGATAGGTTCATCCCTTGGGAATCACCTACATCATATTCGCAAAGTTGTCATGTAAAATATTAGGGCTCAATTCAACTAGTTATTTACAGAGTATTTACAAAGCCACGGTGATACCTTAGAGAAGAGTAATTCGTTTCAGGGTGCAGATAAGTTATATTTGACGAATGAGTAAGTCTTCCGAAATCAGACATTTTGCACCCAAAATTTCTAGTGCTCCAGGGTTCGTCATCGTAAAGATAAAATTGTATACTTTTCATTCTAGAAATTGTTATATATGCTTAAACTTTTCTCTCAGCATCTCTAGTAGGTCAACGGTAGTATATTCCGTTACCCTTTCCTCATCCTTCTACAAATTAGCTTCAAACTACTGGTGACTCAGTGAAATGCCAATTATTATTGCGTAGAGAAAACGTAATGTGGGAGCATGAAAAGTCAGCTCAACTTACCGCACAAATCTACCTTCTTCCAAATTCAACTCCTCATACAACCGGACAAACGGAGAACTATGACTCTTGCTTTTGCACCCAATGAGAATTTTTCATTGTCGATGACAAGTTGGAAGTGCAGGTTATATAGTTGATGTTTCTGAACCATTCGAAGTACAAGTTTTACTTCGTGTATTTCAGTACAATCGAGTTTCCCTGAGGGTTGAAGGCATATATTTGTAAGTCCCAGTAGGAATAAGATATTAGAAGTGCTTCTAATAGATCTTGCCCCTAGTTATCCTCCTTCTCTGCTCTATTTTCACCTTACAAGTTCTACAAACGTGCCGGCTACTGCCTTCGATAGCCACGCTCGCCCACCGCTCCGCTTTTCATTTTCGCAGGTGTTCAAAATTCAGGCCCGAAAGTGAAAAAATCCAACAATGATAAGAAGTATCAAGGCCATCCCAACTGGGTTGACTTCACGTACAAGTTCTGGGATCTCATCCATCAGAAATCGTACAACCTCTTCTACTTCAGCCCTTGCTTACAAACAATTACATCGTAACCAAAAAAGACCTCCATTACCAACTTTGGAAACCCCAAACTGGTCTGCTGACGCTGCTGTTTCATCGATCTTATATGAAACTCCACTGCCACTGCGTGCACCAAAGAAGCAACATGTTTTGAATTGTTTAGTTCAAAATGAGCCTGGTGTTTTAAGTTCTATTTCTGGAACACTTGCTGCTAGAGGGTTCAATATCGATTCCCTTGTTGTTTGCTCAACCGAAGTCAAAGATTTATCGAGAATGACGATTGTTTTAACCGGTCAAGATCCTGTGGTTGAACAAGCAAGAAGACAAATCGAAGAATTGGTACCTGTTTATGCTGTTTTGGATTACACCAATACTCAGATTATTCAAAGAGAATTACTTCTTGCCAGAGTTTCTTTATTAGGTCCTGAATACTTCCAAGAATTGATTGCAAGTCACAAATTGAATTTAAGTGAAGGTTCAAGTCTTCCAGATTTAAGTGCTGCTGATCTGGCTTTCCACCCAAACAATTTAGCACCTTCTGAAGCTTTAAGACAAAAACATAATCACTTAAGTCATATCTCTACTATCGCAGAGAAATTCGGAGGAAAAATCGTTGATATCTCTGATAGAAACGTTATTGTTGAATTAAGTGCAAAGACCTCAAGAGTAAGTAGTTTTGTTCAATTATTACAACCTTTCGGAATTTTGGAGATTGCTAGATCTGGGTTGATGGCTTTACCAAGAACTCCTTTGACTGGAGCTGTTGAGGAAGAGGATGTCGAGGCTTCTGATATCGTTGATGCTAGTCAATTGCCACCTGGTTAGAGAGAGATAGCCAAGCGATCAACGTACCCTATTGTATGATATGCACCAGATACTAAATCTTATTAATAGCATGTCAAGGATTCTCAGTAGTCAAATGTAGAGATAATTATGGTGACGGATTTATATACGCTCTTCTCTTGGATTGACTTGGTCATTTAGTAGCGAATAAAAATTTGGTGATCTACCCATATTTCGAATTCTGTATGGACCTTCTAGATCCAACGTACGAGGTCGTCACGTTTTGTAGCGTGTGATATTTAGCAAGACTTCAGTAACTGGTAGAAATTAAAGCACAAACATATGCACTAGACCTTCGGCGTGTTTTCGGCACTTAAGGCACTACATTTGGTAGGTTCCTTATTCCTAAATCTCCAAACAAGCTCGTGAGAATGCGTTTACAACTTCAAAAAATGACATCTTGACGAGAACGAGTCAGATCAAGATAGACTTAGTGTAGAACTTCCAAGATCTTCCATACAAGCCCAAACCATGTTCGAGATACAAAAAGTACGGAGAACACTCAATTTTGAAATCTAGAAGTACGGTGAATCGAATTCGAGGGCCGGTCCGACTTTATCCGGTGAGCAAATTTGGCTGGCTGCGCATATGCTTCTAGGTTACAGGTTACATTGTATTTGGAGATAATAAGGTTCTATACAGCTGGGCATAGATGAATGCATTGGGTGCAAACTGGCGACTGTCATACCTAAGAGAAACAAGATGCCCCTAATCGAAAATCAGTTTGTGGTGTTTTTGATTGGGAAATACATGTGATTCTGACAGAGGAAGGACTTTTCTTCAGTTGATAACAACAATTGTCCCTTTGATAGCTCACCACTTCACTACTTGGGTACCAGTGATACACCGTACTAGACGGAAAGGAACTCGAATTCGAATTTTCATGAAAAAAGTCTGCCAATAACTCCGTCATATTCAGTATGTTGTCAAGGTAGTGCTTAACAACGCGTATTTGAGGGCATTTCAGGTTTTACGGTGTCCCTTGATTACAGATTCCAGTTTTCCTGCTCCAAACAGCTTCATTTTACTGGCACTCAAGATCACTATCTATATTCTTTTTAAGTTCAGCTCCGTTATCGAGTTTAGTGCTATAATGTCACCTCCTCAACAATCTTGCATACTGCTATCATGTAATTCTCTGAAGATCTGCATACTGTTTTATGCAATAACTACTGCAAATCGCTCAAGAACGGTTACCACCAAGCACACTCACAAAGTACAAATATTTCGGTTACCTATTTGTATCCATCTTTCTTGAATATTTTTATTACTCCCTACCTATCGTTCTTGTTCAAATTCACTAGAATCTCCTCTCTTGGGCGTATCAGCAAGAATTCACGAAAAATATTTCGCAGCCATTGTGTATCAAAAAATAAATGTTTGTAGAACAAAGAGGACGAACCATATAAGGAAATATGACTCCTATGCATGATGAGGTCTAATGGGTACGTACAAAGTGTGACATGGTTAGTTTTATATACAAAATCAACTAATGAGGCGGTCTATCAAACATATTTGGAAAGGACAAAATCAGCCTCTAGCAAATCCGAGCATGTTCCTCCAGATTTACCTGCAATATAACCCCTGGTACTTGGTATCTCAAGAAGGTCCATTGTTTGGATTATCATAATATAATTTCAGTGTTATGACGTATTACACAAGCTATACTAATATGAACCTCAAGACGACGTCGCATTTGAGATTTAGCGTGTACATTTAATTTCACATGGAACATTTTGTGTCTGTGCCATGTTAAATTTAAAAGGTCATGTCGAACGTCTTTTTCGGTTTTATATTGATATATTATTGATGTTTTATTGTGATGTACTGTATTATGAAGTACCTGTATTGTGAAGTACATGTATTGTGAAGTACATGTATTGTGATATGCGTGTGTATATTTGTACTGTGTACTTTAGTATTAATTACATTAAAAGAGCAGATTTGTCTCGTAGTGTTAATGGAGTGTACATAAAAGTATCTTAGTGTAACTGCATGTTTTTCATTTCTGTATGTATATACTTTGTCATACTCTGATTAGATTAGCTAAAGTTGTACTAAGCTGTACTTAGTTGCACTAAAATGTAATTGGAATCATAAAGACGAGTTAGTATAACATTAACGTAGTAGTTTCGAAAGCCTTAGCAAATATCCACGTATATAAGCTTTGCATACCACTTTCTAGCCGTTCTATCTTAAGCCACCTCAAGAATACTCAACAAAACTTTCAAAGGCATTTAAACTATTTTTCATATTGAATTATTCGTTTGTATATTAAGTCTATCAAAAGCTCTTTTGAAAATTAAAACGTCAAAAAATTAAATTACTATGAACTCCGATAAAGAACAGGACAGTAGTTCAAGCTCTGGGAGGTCGAACCAGTATAATGGTGCCCCTTATTATTATTACAATCAGCAACACGGGCAAGGTGGACCAGGGCAAGGTATTCCCGGGCAAGGCCAACCAGGGCAAGTTGGACAAGGACAAGGTATTCCAGGACATGGTATTCCAGGACAAGGTGGACCAGGACAAGGCGGACCAGGACAAGGTCAACAAGGTCAAGTACACCAACAAATTCCACTCCCGGGGCAAATTCCTGGACAAATTCCTGGACAAATACAAGGCCAAGGAGGTCCTATACATCAACAAGTATCACTTCCACCTCAACATACCAAACAAGATCCTTTACAAATCGGCCCTCAACATTTACAAGGCCACCCACCGGCACATCAACAAATCCAGGGTCATCCAATTCATCCACAACAACTTCCAATACCAGCGGGAACTCAAAATGCACCGGGTGGAACTACAAACGCGCAGGGGTATTTCCCCTCATATCCGTACCAGTCCACTACATATCCATTAAACCAAGCTAATTTAAATGCCAATAACTCTAGCCTGAGCCAAGGTAGTGGAGATGCTGTCATACCTCCACCGCCGATTGCCAAAAATCAAGTTCGTAAACGAGCATTAACAGCTTGCGATACATGTAGATCTAAAAAAATCAAATGTGACAATGCTCGTCCTAGATGTGGCACATGTATTAAAAATGGTGCTAATGAATGTCATTATCGTACCGATGATACTCAAAGGGATTATGCCAATTACGATCCAGCTTCGTTGAACATTTTATCCAAGTTGGATATCTTATTAAAGGAAATTAACGTTTTAAAACAAGAAAAGGAAGAACAGCCAAAGAAAAGACAAAGAATAGAAGAAAAACCAAAAACAGAAAAAGACGTGTGGGATATGTCCACATCTTCATTATTCAAATGGAGATATTTAACTCAAACACTTCGATTATCTCAACTTGAAGTAGACGCATTTGATATTAAACTAATCAAGGAATATAACCATTCATCAGTAATGCCAATGAAATCGCAAACACTCAATGAGAAATTCGAAATGACTAAATCTCTAGAATTATTACTTGGAAGACATTTCACAAATTTGATCAATTCATTTTTCATCAATATTCATACAAAAGTACCTGTTTTAGATCTGCCCAATTTCTTTGAATCATTGATTGTTTATAAGTTGTTTGTCAACTATGATCCTTCGTTCCAGTTGTGTGATTTTTTACAATTGTATACTGATGATGGACCCCCGCCGATGTTTTTCACTGTATTATCGCATAATCGTATGGATGATTCCCATATACTTAGAAAAGGTTTTAAGAACTTATGTAAACTTATACCAACCATCGTAATGATTTGTGCTTTAGGAGCACTTGCAACTCCAGTTCAACTCGATAATTTGACGAAATTTGCAAATTCTATAGAAGAGCGTGATTCCTTTGCAATAGGAGCATTGTCGGATCCGGATGCTTTTAAGGGATTACCGCCATTACCTCAAAGTAGGTTAGAAATTTCATATGAATTGATGAAATATTCGAAGTTGTTAGCAGCTTCATATCCATTTACATTGAAACAAAGTTCTCTTAGAACGGCCGTTTATCAACTACTCGAATCCCAATATTATTTATTATCATTATCACCATTGATTGCTTATAAATACATTTCAGAAGCATGTCAAACAATGATGTATTATTTGGAAATGAAAAAAGTACCCAGAAGTGAATTGAATCAATCTGAGATAAATCATATCATTTCACCACCAAAGAAGGAAATAGCAGATCGTATTTTTTGGACTGTATTGAAATTAGAATGTGAATTAAGAGTAGAATTATCTCCTCATGTTCCAATATCAGGTATCACTCAGGTAACTCCCCCAACTCCATTTCCAAAAAGTGCTGATTTTGTTCCTGAAATGCAAGAAACAGAAGCCGGGTGGAGTAATTCAGCAACTAGTTTGAAATTAGCTCTGAATTACTACGACGAATATTCATGGTATTATTTCTTGACTGAGATTGCTGTACGAAAAGTTGATAACCTGATGTTTGACGAGATATATCATTTAGGACATCAACGTCAATGGGATTCACTTCAATTTGCAAATGAAGGTGTTTGGACCATCTTTGTCAAATATTTGAATCAATACAATGGGATCATAAATTCTTTATCTCCAAGAATCCGTAATTTCTTGTTACAAGAAGATAATGTTGATCAAATTTATTGGGGCCTTAAAAAGAAGAGAAAAGAAAGAAGAGAGGGTCGTGATCCAGAATCCCAATATATGCATGATTTCTTAGTTGATGATGATTTACTCGTGATGGCACAGCTGGAGTCAATTATATACATTAAGGGGAGGGTTGTGGTGTCGAAATTATATCTCTTCCGCCCGATTATTTATCTTATTTTGGAGGACAAGATCCCATTTATGGATTTGCTTACTGCTGCAATGTCAGTAATCAAAGGTGAAGGCACCGAAGTTTTACTAGAAACTCCAGACTCTTCAAATGGGGCATCTAGTACTCTCGCAGAAACTGAAGCTGATCCAGGTATCGATTATTATAATTTGATCAATGCTAATATGTATTATCAGCGTCAATATCCAGATGAGAATTTCACTAGCTTTATTGAAAATAAATCAACTAAGAAAGAAACTAATGAGGGTCCTGATGATCTTGAAGAGCTGAATGATTTCACTTTGAAAGATTTACCCCAAGTTCGTATAAGAGTTTTGAAAGTATTTATTCAACACTTGATTGCCATTCCGAAATTGGTGATGCCAAAACTAGGTGCTCATAGACATCCTGGTCTGTGGTATTATTTGAGAAATCAATTTAATGGGAACATGTATCAATTTTTACTTTTCAACAAGATTGGTGAAATGTTTGCAGCTGCTGCACAGGATGAAAGGTTACAACTGGAATTAGCTCCTTTGAGTGGGATGATGGAAATGATCATGCCAAAGCAAGGAATGATTGCACTGTTTGAACATTCGATTATGTTGTATCAATATTGGTTGGAGGAGAGCAAGGATTGTGAGGTTTATATTGAGTATACCAAGAGGTGTTTGGATTTATTGATGAAGGAGTAGGCGATGTTGGCGGAGGTAATGAGAGTGAGCATAGCTCCTTAACCATGTATGACCTTCTCGAGACTTTGCGTAGCGAAGGAAAGGTGCCTTTACCAAGTGTGAGCTTCGCGAGACATTGAACTTTATCAAGTGACTCATATTTTTTTAGTACCACTTTATTATGTGAAGCTCTGGCAATTAACAAAGGATGCGGTTGCTCAAGCCATCCAACCAGGCATAACATCCCTGGGATCAGACATATTTATGAAATATATAGAAATCTGGTGATACTCTCAATCTATCTGAGTGTAGCGCCCGCACATTGTATCAAATATTTTAATGGAGTGTTAATAGATTTATAAAAGGTTAAATGATCGGAAAGTTTAATACGATTGCGAATTTTAATAACCGACCTCGCATAAGCACCACAACAATAAGCCCAGTGACGGAACATATAAACCAATGAATCGCCATGCTGTGGTGTCACTTGCTGAATTTTATACGTGATATAGAATCTTTTATCTAGTTGATATTCGTAACATAGTTTAAGGTTAACGCCTCCTGTACTATTATCCAATGAAAGACAAAATTAAAGAGCAAGATAGGCTTTTACCAATAGCAAATGGTGAGTATGAATGGATTTATAGTTCGAACTGTGAGGTTCAGGAGTTTTTAGGATTTCTTGGCCTTTTTCGTACTCTACAAATAATGGCTGCAAATTGCTAACCCCAGTGTCACGAATAATAAAAGCAGCACTTCCACCGCATGCTAAATTGTCAAAAGAATCCAAAGTTTGTATACAAGAATGTGTGTCTGAATTCATTTCATTTATAACCAGTCAATGTTGTGACAAATGTGTACTTGAAAAGAGGAAGACTATCAATGGAGAGGATGTTTTATGGAGTATGAATGTGTTAGGGTTTGAAAATTATGCTGAAACCTTGAAGATTTATTTAGCAAAGTATAGAGAGTTTGAAATGGAAATGGTTTATCAGAAAGGAAAGTTACCAGAGAAGGAAGATACAGGGAAGGTGAATAATGCTAATAAGGTGTTTGATGTTCCTTTACTGCAAGATGAACATGGAGAAATCAATGATGGAGACAACGATAGTAGGGAGAATGGAAGCGGGGGGAGTGACAGTGGGAAGAATGATAGTGAAGATGTCGCCGATCTTGATGATGAACATGAAGAATTTAACAGACTGGATGGGAAATTCAGAGGTATGAATATTATCAATATATTAAACGAACAATTATTACAGGTTAAGGAGTATAATAGTGAACTTAGTGATGACTATATTTGAAGAGTATTGTTGGTTGTCTAGATAATTTAAGTATAATAATCCATGATGTGAATTAACATAGAATATGGTAGTATGCTAGAAAAAATGAGCTCTGCTTGTGATTCTTATTTTCCTAACGCCTGTTGGTTACTTAAGTAATGGCTACTAGTTATTTAAGATTTAAGGTCATTATTGACGTATTCTCTAATTGTTTTATCAACAAGAAATACTCTAAGCAATTCCATGCTCCTACATTCACACGTAATTATTATCATATCCCTAATATATCTCGCATATTATAATTTAGCTTGCATCGCCAGTTTGTGTTTCAAATCAAATTGATTCATGTTGATTCAAATTGCACTCAAACATGCATCGCTTCTCATAACTACGAACTCCTAACTTCAGGGTTCGAAATAATATGCCCACTTCGGTATTCGCTACGCTCATATGCTTTATCCGATGGTTCGTTACTTTCAAGCGCCATTCCCTAAACTTCTACACACATGATTCAACTGTCTGGCTACATTCCAGAGTACGTGTTTCAGAGTTGCTGACTCACCCCATGAGCATCGAGAACTCTATTTGCAAATCAGAACCTTGCATTACCCTCCCCATTCTTATCTTCTCTTCCATTCCAACTTGTACTCCCACCTCTCAGTGGCGCAGTCACATTTCCGTCAATGCTGGTTTACACTAAATCAAACTCACAAAACTAAGCTCCTTTATCCCTTTTGACCAACCTGCATATTATTTTTTCAAATCACGAGATCCAGATTTTGAGTGTATTCGTTGTGAAATCTCCGCAGAAGTGTCTCCGGTGTGACAAGTAATTCAAGTGTATTAAGAGAGCCTTAACAAGTTAATTAAGTGTATAAGATAATCTAAAGCATACTTAATACACCAAACAACGTCTCAATCAATATGATCAAATCGTTTAGAAGAAGTAAACGTCAATCGAATTCTTCAACATCACCAAAACATCTGATTTCGAGAGTTGATACATCTGATGAATCAATATTAGAATCACCAAAGAAAGTAATTAAAGCATTATATGATTATGACCCTCAAGGACCCGGAGAGTTGAAATTTAATAAAGGGGATTTTTTCCATGTAATCCATGAAGATTTAAATGATTCTCAAGGTCATAATGCTCATGGTTGGTATGAAGCAACAAATCCAATGACTGGTATAAAAGGTATGGTACCAATCAGTTATTTTGAAGTGTTTAATAGGCTGAGACCAATAGCATCACTGGGCATTCAATCAACCACATCGACACCTTCAACAAATAAAAATCAAAGAAATTCAAATCAAACTCTTTACGCAGTAACTATCTTTGGATTTAAGGCTGAAAGAGAAGATGAATTAGATATAACTCCGGGAGAAAATTTGATCATTTGTGCTCATCATGAATACGAATGGTTCATTGCAAAACCTATAAATAGATTGGGAGGACCCGGGTTAGTACCTGTGTCATACGTCAAGATTGTAGATTTATTGAATCCCGGTAGTGAAGATCCTGTTCAAGATATTGTGTCTACTATCAATACTTTCAAAATTCCAACAGTCGAACAATGGAAAGATCAAACTGCAAGATATCAAGCAAGTACCATACCTTTAGGTTCAATAAGTAATAGTACTCCACCCCCTGTTCTGTCAACACTGCAATTTTTTGATATAAATGGAGGTTCAAATAGATCCAATAGATCTCTGTTAAGTTCTTCAAATACAGCCATTTTAGAAGCAGGTGTTGAATCTTATCAATTAGATCATGGAAGATATCAATATTTAGTGATTGCAAGATTGTCAAATTCAAAGGTAAGATACTTATATAGGTATTATCAAGATTTCTATGATTTGCAAGTCAAATTACTTGAATTATTTCCATTTGAAGCAGGAAAAATCGAAAATTCAAGAAGAATTATTCCTTCAATTCCAGGTCCTTTAATCAATGTTAATGATAGTATATCCAAATTAAGAAGAGAAAAGTTAGATTATTATTTAAGGAATTTGATAGCCTTACCGTTACATATTTCAAGAAGTGAGGAGGTGTTACATCTTTTTGAAGTTTTAGATAATGGTTTTGATAAAGAATTTACCGATGATGGTGCAAACATAAGACGAGTAAGTAAACCTATAAGTCAACAAAGCAATTATCAACAAGATAGATTATCTCAGTATCTGCAGGGTGTGAACACTAACGAAAATCAGAGAGAACAATATGAACAACGTTCGCGTTCTTCATCAACTTCAAATACTGGTAATTCAACTATCAACACAGCAACAACAGAAAAACAACAACAAAAAGTCAAAGTGAAATTCTTTTATGATGACGACATTTTTGTACTTCTTCTTCCGTCAAATTTACGCCTACATGATTTGAAAAGTAAATTATATAGAAGGCTTAATTTGGGGGATGATGAAGGGGAATTGAGTCCGGCTACACTTGAATCAATCCAATTGTTTTTGAAGAATGATTTCGATGACTTTGCAGCGGAAAATGAGGTGGTCAACGGGGAGTTTAATGATATACACAAGTTGAAATTGAAGGAGTTTGAGGTGGATGATGAGGGGAAGTTTCAAGAGGTTTTGTTCGATAAGTGTAAGTTGGTGATTATAGCGTGATAAGCGAGCAGACCGAGTTGTGTTTGATAGAGGTTTGTGAGCAACGAGCGAAGTGGTTGTGTTTGATATCGATCGATGATATTGATCGAAGCGAGTGAAGATGCAAGTAATCTTACTTGCTAAAATGAGTATTGGCGAGTTACGGATCACTGACTTCTTAGGAAACAACGAGAACGTGTGCGAAATTCAGCTAGTGCTTAAAGCTGAGAGGAATCCGGTATAGTCATGCTAGTTCCTGAATTACACAAATTAGACATTTTGGGTAATTTTGACGTTGTTTTGAGATGCGAATTCTCCATTGTTTGATAATTTCCCAATTGCGCATTTTCAAACACGGCTGTCAACGGTCTCAACATCGCTCACCAACTATGTGCTACTAACATCAGCATTTGATTTTTTCAGCCTCGTTCAATGGAGCAAGTACAATCGTCTAGCTTACACTCGTAACTTAGAGAGTACCTTTCACGGAATGCACTAGTAACAAAAGCCCTTAACTGAGCCGAATTTTTGACTTCCCACGAACGTATCATTCTGAAACAGTAAGGCGATGTGGTAATCTGGTACTCATGAGTAAAACAGCTGCAAGCTGAGCAGAATATTCATGTAGAATGCAAATCTACAGAACAAATGGACTACTAGAGTTGTATGTTTACTCAATGACAAAATCAAATTAATGTATCTACATCTAATCAAGTTGTTTCAATAACAACCACGTAATACACCTTTGATTATATATATTGACAGTACATACATTCACGCTCCAATGACAATTCTATCATGCTACTGAATAAATCCTCTGTATTTATTATGTCCATGTATTATATTCATCATTTTTTATAGTAGTATCTACTTGTAGGAGTACCGGTACATTACAGTTACTGTACCATCTACTAATTCCCTCTCAGTTATTCTACCACTCCGATTTTTAGAGTCGACTAACAAAAAGTATACCCAGCCGCGCAAAACAAATAAACAAGACATGTCTTATAACAGTGTATGGGGAATAAGTTGGTTAAGACGTCTATGGCAGAAACCCATTCAGAATGAGGAAACCAAACCTAATAATACTCATCTAAACAAACCAGCCAATTCCAATGCCGATGACATGGAAATTGATTCTTCACCTGCTACCCCAATTCTAAAGTTAACTTCATCTTCAATATCTCCAAAACTAGAGAGTAAAATTGTTGTTAGAAGGAGAATTCCTAGACAAGAAGAACATGTTGTTAAACCTGAAGGTCATAGAATTGGAGACAAGTTAAGAAGAAGGTTGAAAGAAGAAGCTTTGGAGAAAAGGAAAAAGTTTAAGGATGGTGAAAGGTCGAAGCAATTGAAGAAAAGTTCTACAGTCGAGGAACTGTATTTGAGTAATGTTGAGGTTGAGGATTCACAATCTCCTGTAACCCCAAGTAGGGGGGAGAGTTTGAATATAACAAGCAGTACTTCAAATACGACTGTAATTGACACCTTTAAGGTCACAACTCCGGGTAAAGTCACTACACCAAGTAAGATACCAAATAAAACTCCGAATAAGATTCCAATTAATCTGACCATACCAAATCGTACTCCCAGTAAGGTAGGTTCTCCAAATACATTATTGACACCAACTAAAATTGGCACTGCCGAAAGAAAAACCCCAAAACAGGTTGTTGTGAAGAAGAGTCCTTCGAAATCCCAAACGATTTCAAGCCAAACTATTACTAGCCAAGTTATTTCTAGTCAAACTATAACAAGTAACGTTGTTACAAACCAACTTGCAAGTCCTGCTTCTGACCCGGCTTTTGATGAGACTGTTCTGCAAGATAATGTAGCACCACTGTATGAAGTTCTTAAGTCAACAAAACTAAGAAAGCCCGTTCGTTTGAACAATGAGGATGATGCGATATATGTTAGCGGTGAAGATGACGTTCCAAAGGTGTGAATGAGGTGGTAAATTCCTCTACGAATTTCAAACGGAGAGTTTGAAAGTCTTTACACTCAGTACAAGGCAGTGACCATACAGCGACCATACAGCTAAGAAGTAGGAATATCCTGCTGTTGTTTCATTGGTTTTGCAGGTTGCAACAATTTACTTGCACAGGTTTCCAAAGCCGTCACTCATAAATAAGAATGCACGATTGGTTCCTATAAGGGGAGTTACCGCTACCCGTCGCAAGCTAAGTGATGCTACCCTTGGTGAGGACTCTCCAGACCGTAATTATTTGGTAAGTCTCACTTTGATCAACTCAGGGGCAATAACTCCTTTCGCAAGTACTGCAAAATTTTCGTTCTGTCCATGAATGTGATAAATACTTTAGTTTGCTTCTACGAGTAGCTTAACAGTTTACTACGTACTTCTCATAATAGTCTTAAAGGTCCCACCTAATTAAATTGCAGCTTGGTATAGAATTATCAAAATGTAACATGACGAAGAAAGATACGCTTACTCGTTCTGGGACACGAAGATATCAACGAGAAGTCGGCTAAAGTTATAACCGAAGCCGTCACACTCGACTACAGAGAAAGAAAACAAGCATTTGCTCAATTTCGAGAAAGAACAACCAACTCAAAGTCCAGAGTTGGCCAATATTTGCTCTTTTAAGATTGGCTACTTTGTTTAAACTCTACTTTTCCTTAAACAATATTCACGTTGAACATATTTTTGGCTCTAGTCATTCGTATTGGCTGCAAAACAGGGCTGTGAAAAGTCCAATAGACGAGGATATGTGTTGAGAACGCATTGTAACTGAATTATATTTGCTAAGGGGCTGCAAACCTCGAAGTTAGGTTTGGAATTGCTTATTACAATGCGTATCCTCTTACCATATTGGTATAAAATGTTCCAGATGTGTCGCTACCAAACGACAGAACACGGATTCTAAATCTTCATCCGTGTTAAACGCTATAACTTTTCTTGGATTAAAATAGAGTTCGATAGGATTCAAACTACGCGTTTAATGATGTGGTAAACTATGAATGTGAATGACAAACCTCATTCAAGGAAGTCCCTTCGACGTATAGGAGCAATTTTAATTGAAAGGGAGTTAATCTTTACTTTGAGAGAAGTTTGTGTCCCGACTGTACTGTGTTCATTGAAATGGTTTTACCCAAAATTTAAATCCGTTCAGATGTTCGTCACAGACTAATTCATCGGCATTGAAAGCTATGTTTACAAACTTATGCCGGGCCACTTGAAAATATCAAATGTGAGTATCAACAAAAACTGTAAAGTATAATGGATCTTAAAATAACTTGTGAAGTTTATACTTTGGCATTGTTTGTGACTGGCTATGTGTGTTTATCTGTGACTCGAATTGAATGTTCTAGTCACACAACAGTTGTAAAATATTCGTTCGCATTGCGGTTGAAATGAATCAATCCTATTTAAGGTACGAATTTCAATTTACGAATTGTACTTATGCTATACTACACCTCCAAAAATGCCTTACGGTATATTAAAGATGAGATACGTGACTCATGACTTATAACTGCTTCAACCTTGGTATATGCTGGATCTGGTTAAGCTCCGAGAACCTGGGGTGGAAATTTCAGGTAAGGCGATTTTTTTGCAACACTTAAGGTTTTTTCTCCCGTAGGTCAAAAAAAGGAATAGACAATATGTAAACAGTTGAACATTTAGAAAACAATGCAAGGCGAATTGTGGAGAGAGTGGGCTATGTGTTTCAGAAGAATATAAAAGTGCCAGGTTTTGCTTGAATTATTTCTACATTGAAAAACCATGGTTGCTTTTAGTGAATTTATTGGAGGAGTTTACACTGATACCTCAGCTTACGAATCCTATACCAGCGCACTTACTTCGTTCTTTGCTGCTCATCCAGATTTTGAATCCAATCCTCAGCTTACGAATTATGATGCATTGGAGCGTATTTTGACTGCCTTCTATGCTGCTGAAGGTTATTATGGAACTGATATTTTTGATCAGTATTCAACTTTGTATGCGCCTGGTGGTCCTTACTATTCGCTTATTTCTTCCTTAGATAAGTACCCATATGGTGGTTCGAATTCTGCTGAAGAAGCATCGCTTTCATCATACATAGCTTCTATGAATTCGTATTGGTCCTCAAAGGCTGAATATTATACTGATGATTCTTCAAGTGCCACTACTACACGTTCCACTTCAAGTACTGGAGTTCCTAGTACAAGCCATCCAACTAGTAGTGCAGCTAGCTCATCAAGCAGTGATGCTTCTTCCAAGCCAAGTGAGACTGCCAAACCAAGTTCCGGTTCTTCAGTCTCAGGTGGTACTACCTTGTCTTCTCGTCCAGCTTCTGGATCGAGTTCTGGATCGAGTTCTGCATCAGGCTCTTCGTCTGTATCCCATATTTCTATCTCCTCAGTCAATGGAGCTGCAAACATGGATGCCTCATGGAAGAAAGCTACCTCAGTTTTCGGAGTTATTGGTTTAAGTTTGATTCTCAACCTTATTTGGTAGAAGTCTTGTTTAAGAATTGAAAGGCTTTGAATGTTTTTTTTTTCCTGATTTTTTTTCATTCGAATGCCAAACTATCTGATAATGTAGAGAATCGAGGGGATCGATTAAGTAGAATAAGGTGTTTAGTATAATTAATATGAAATATTTTATAAATTGTAGACTACACGGAGATTATAACAGAGATTAAACTATCGTACGGATCTTAACAATTGGCTATAAATTGTAGACTCTCGTACGGATTGGCTATAAATTGTAGACTCTCGTACGGATATCTTAACAATTGTCTCACCAATCACAGTTTTGAAACACGGAGTCCACCTGTTTCGTGTAATTGGTCAACAAGAACCACTTCAAATGGCTGCAAAATCATGCGGCAATTTCAGCTTACGTAATCGCAGGATTATGGGCATTGATTATGGGGTCAATTTTAAGGTTATAAGAACGGTTTCAAACCAGTTTAAAGAATAGATTCGATTTAGATTCTACACTGTTAGCTACCATTAGATTAGCCCCCCTGTGCATTGAAGTAGAGATTTTGTGAAACATTTTTGGAGAACTTTAGATATGGTTTTAAGGTGTCTATCAGAGATGCTGTAGTACTCAATACTACAAGATTATTATATACCAAAGCATATTTTGCAGCCAAGAAAAACATATAGCTGCTAAATAAGGTAATGAATTGACGTTAGTAAGCACTTTAGATGAGTAATCAATTGACATTGATTGAAACCGTAGTTGGTTCGTTAAGTGGAGTGGTTACACTCTTGAGTTTTGAAATTTTTCTTTGGAATTGAGTTGGGATATTTTTTATTACATACTTGAATCTAGAATCGTGATGGTCATGGATTATCACAATATTATTACAATGGGATGTTTAACTACGAGAACTATTATTAGTAATTTTGAAGTTCATTGGTAGTTTTTTCGACAAAAAGTCTAGATATCACAAGATTTATCTAATGAAGATCACATTAACTGAGGTTGTTTTTTGAACTTAGCAGTTGATTTGAAATTCGCCTCCTTTTACTATCGTACATCTGGAAATCTATTCCACGTATGGAAACTTCGAAAAGGTAGCCAACTACGAAGTGCAAAAGCGCCAAAAAACCTTAAGATGCAACCATGCCTGAATTAACAAATATGGTAGAACGTAGCACCTAAAACCGGTAGAGGTGCTCTATTGTAATGACGTAATTGAGTGGCGCACTGGTTTTCTTGTATCCCATTTCTAGTCTATCCCCGGTTGCAAATTCTTCCGTTGCAGCATTCATAAAATATTTGTGAAATGTCTTTATACAGCGAGAGTTGTTTTCTTGTGCTTGATTCACTAGTTCTGACAGTTGACGTGTTATCAATTGTCCAAGATTGATTGGACAATTTTGGTTGTATTTGACAATTTTGATCATATTTGACAATTTTGATTATATTTCACTCCATTTATCATGAACGTACCTACTAAACTGTGTATTTTATCTTCGAAACCAATTAATCTTCCCTAGCCATCAATATGTAAAGTTTATCTTGTACCTTAGATAATTTAATTTACCAGCACCACGGTGTGGCTCAACTCCCTCAAAAAACGGAGAACTGAAAAGTCAATTCAATTCCAAACAATTCTTGAAAGAAGATGATCTCACCAAAGTATTCTACAACCCACTACTTTCATCCAGTTAGTAAACTAGGTTCCACTATTGCACCACATGTGATCAACTTATACTTGGATTACAATTGTCCTTACAGTGCTAAGATTTACACCAAACTTCGTTCCACTGTAATTCCAACATTACAAAAAACCAATCCGTTCCAATTCCAATTTGTCTTTGTCAATGTTGTTCAACCATGGCATCCAAATTCAAGTTTGCTTCATGAATTCCTGCTTGTTGTGGCTCAATTATTGAAAGATAGACCTAATTCAAATGAAGAATGGTGGACTGTCTCTCAAGCTTTATTTGATAATAAAGAACAATTTTATGATAATTCAACACTTACCTTAGGTAGAAATGAAATATACGAACACATCTATGACCAAATCAAAGGAAGTCTTCCATTTTCAAAGTCCGAAATTTTGGATAGATTGATTATCAAGAAGTCCGATACTCCAAGCAATGGTGGAAATGGAGCTACTGATGATTTGAAGTATTTTACTAAATACCATAGAAAAGCTGGCGCTCATGTAACTCCAACAGTTAGTGTTGATGGGGTTATTGATGATAGTATTTCAAGTGGTAGTGAACCAAAAGTTTTGGTGGAGAAGTTTTTGAGCTATTTGTGACTAGGACAGGAAAGAGGACGTGACGAAGGTGTAAAGTTGTAAGCGAAAACTGAATTAAAAGTCCATTTGATATGGAATAGGCCGAGCTCAAAAAAATTGAAGTGGCTATGGAGTCTTGCACAGTCTGCCTGACAATCTCTTACGTATGTTTTAAATATTTGTAATTGAATTTTGCGTGACTTGTTATGTACTTATTCGTATACTAATTAGTGCAATCAAGAATTGAGATTTCCCCTAGACCAACTAATACTTTCTTTAACTTCACCTACAATTGCTCTATTCTTAATATATATTTTTAATATACAAAGTTGTTGCCATTAGACAACACGAAGAGTATTGACTCCGTCTCATTAAGGTACAATTGAAAATTAATATACCAATACACTTACTCTATGCTCGCTTGTGTCCCACAGATCGCTTCGCACACAGTGGACTTATTCCTCATCAGACTCATCATTAAATCCACCAGCTTCAACAGAAATAATATGTTCACCACCAGAACCTTGATATTTTCTGGCAAGTCTTGAAGCACGTCCATTCAACTTAGCATCTTCTCTAGCTCTAACCTGTAAATCCTTCAATTCAGCCCTGAAAGTATTTCTAACTGCCGAATTAGAGAAAGAATCCCACAATTTAAGTGCACCACTTACTCCACCAACGGTCAAATTACCTGCAACTTCAACATCACCAGCAAAAGCAGTTGTAAGAACATTACCTACACCGAAATCACGAGATAACACCATGGAAGGATTATTTGTACCAGCTTTCCACATCTTTACGGTCTTTTCTCCCATGGCACTTGTAATAAACATACCTGGAACATGGGCATTTACATTTAATGAGGAAATACCAGCATCATGAGCATGTAAAGTCCACATTGGTTTTGAATCGTTACGTATATCGAAACAATAAATATTACCATTGTCAGTACCAGCATAGAAGGATTCTGGAGCGAATTCTCCAGCCCAACTTACGTTTTCAACTTCTTCACCTCTTGTTACGTTGTAACTCTTGGTCATGCTTGCCAGATCTTCAATTCTAACATCAGAAACACCAACAGTACCATCATATCCACCTGTGAGTAAGATTGATGATTCCGAATGATGCCATTGCGATGAAGATACGGTTTTATTATTATGAACTTGTTGTAAAGAACGAGCAGCAACACCTTGAGATAAATCCCATAATTTTACAGTATGATCAGCAGATGTGGATGCAAGAACCGATCTATGAGTTCTGTTGTGACTCAAAGAAAGTACAGCATCGGTATGATGAGTTGTTACATGTGCAGAATTCTTCTTCTTCTTTTTACGACCCAAGCCTGCCATCAGATTTTTGTCTGGTTCTCCTAAAATCATATCTGGGAACGCTTTATCAATACAATCCAAATTCCAAATTTCAATTTGAGGATCAAAAGTACCAATGGCAGCGTAATTGCCAATATTGGAACCAGAATTATCTCCCCCGACACGGAAATTTACCCATTCGACACATAATGGGAATGCAGGTAACATAATATCATGATGTACATATAAGTTAGATTCTCTAACTAATCCCTTCGCAACATCAGGGTCTAATTTATCTCCTTCTTCTTCTGGAGAACCTTCTGGCGCTCCAGCACCATCATCATAAACATACACATCCAAATATGAAATATCATCTTCGGTTCTAGTTGCAAGAACCAAATTATCACTTGGATATATTTGTAATTCCTTCTTTTCTTCTTGTTGATCGAGTTCCAGCGGAAGGGTTAAATAAGGATCTGAACCATCTTCGTTTTGATGGAACTTGACATCTTTAGATAAGCCAGGGAACATGGTAACTTCTTCTCCATCACTGTCTGCTTCATCATCGTAATTTTCAAGGTCATATGCTGCAAGATCGTCATCAATTTCAATTTGATTTTTAAGGCCACCTGAAGTCTTTTGATCAACTTCGATGTCATCATCGATATCTTCACCTTCTTCAATATCTTCGAATCCATCATCTTCAAGACCCTCTTCTTTTCTAGCGTTTGCTAAATCTTCTTGAGCATCGGTCAATTTCAATTTGGCCATTTCATTAATTCTATCCATTTCTTCGTCATTCAATTCATATTGTTCAGGAAACTCAGATGCAAATCCACGAGGGACCCAAGAGCTTGATGAGATCATTGGTATTGAATGCGATGAGATGCTTTCTGAAAAATGTGTACTTGATGCTCACGTGATTGGATTTTGAAAAGTTGAGAAGGGCACGTAAGGATGCAAATAATCTGCAGTGAGGTGTATTGATTGGGAGTGTCCTTATTATTTGGTGCTGCCATATTAAGGTAAACCCTGTAATTAAACAGTATAGAGAGCGACCCGCCTCCGAAGTAGCAATGAGCTATTAATGTAGATATAGCGAGCAAGTAGAGTTAATCATCAATGATTATGGTCTTTTAAAGATTCTATACCTCCCAAAGCACTATTTCAGACCTCTACAATTCCATATGAAAATCTACATTCTAAATTAACAACTTACATATTATGTTTCAGATTTATAGATCTGGATTATAGGTTCAAGAACTCGGTTGATCATTGTAATAGCTGGCGTTTTACCAGTTAATTAGTATGCAAATTATACCGCGTCTTTGAATCCAGATATAGGAACGCTGCAACAGCGCTGTAGTATCACCAAAATTCTGCATCACAACAAAACAACACCAACGCCACTAGTGGAATCTTCCAAGACTTCCTTAGTTTGCTTATCCACCCCAGCCTCTAATGGCCAAGTTTTGTAATTGAACAAATAGAAATTAAGGAACCCGTCACCTGAACCAAACTTCAAATCCTTGATAAAATATGTATTATCTTGAGACGTTAAACAATTGAAAACATCGACTCCGAAACTTTTGGCAGTTATCAATGCATCAGTCATTAAAGAACCAAGACGTTGTTTAATATCTTTTGAATCAGTTGCATAATAATACAAATAAGCAATTCCCAATTCGGAGTGGGATTCATTACCAAGAACAGTAAATGGAAGAAGATAGTATGAGAAGAAGTCTGTGATTTTGCCATCTTTTTCAACTACGTAAGTCTTAATGACTTGTGAGTCTCCCTTATCCAATAACCAATGGTTAAGTTCTTCCTCTGTAAATAACTGAACCATACCGAATTTCTTCTGATAAGTATTTAATAATTCATGAATTTCTTTAATATCATCTGATTTAGCTAAACGCAAACCCTCGGTTTTGGCGAGTGTCGGTAAGGCATATTGAGCAGCCATGGACAGTCTTGTCTCTTTTTGAGGCAAATGAGAAAATCCAACATCATTCAATTTACCCCAATTTAATGGACGGTGAGTATAACGACAAGACGCTACTGGCGATGGCAAAACAACACCAGCAGTATATAAAGCTTGCCAAATGTCAGTTCTATTAACTCTACGGGTGATTTCTTTAATTAATATAGGTGCCAATCTCTTTTGACGTAATTTCTTATGGACACATAAGAAATTAATTTCAACACTCTTGATTTCCTTGGACAGTTTATTCAAGAATAAAGTGATTGGTATGGCTGAAATAAATGCAACCAATTTACCTGTATTTCTAACCTTGACCCCAACGTACCATTCCTTTTTCCAACCAGGAGGTTGCATTGCCCATCGTAAAAATTCATGGGAGTATTTGAATCTAAATGTAGCATCTTGATCTTCAACGTAGTGTTCATATAATAATTGATAAACTTCTTCCAATCTTTCATCATTGGTAATGTCAACGGTTGTCCATTCGAATTCATCTAACAATGGCAATGGATCAGCTGGAACATCGGAAATCGATTTAATTTCAATTGGCCCTTCCAGATCTATTTTGGAATCCAATGAAGGTACCGGTTGCGTTTTCCAAAACTTATAATCTTTCATCTGTTTTTGTTGAACCTCATTAAGGTCTCCTCCAACTGAAAGGAGTCTGAGGAGTTCGGTAATGGTTTTACTTGGTGTACCATCTGGGGTTGATTTGTCAGACATGGTGATTTTTGGTAGAGTTCAGAATTTTGGTATTCCAGTTTTTCGGGTTTTTCAGTGTGAGTCTTAGCCGAATAATACGGTGGAACACGTAAGACGCGAGGAGTCGACTGTGCAGAGGGATTTTCTTGGAAGAGTTGGCAGCTCCACTTTAGAAAAATGAGTGATAGACAGAGTGTGGCTCAACAAAGTTTATGTGGATACTCTAAAATAAACAAGTTTAAGTAAGTTGATAATGTCGGCGAGCTGTGGTTGTTTGAAGAGAGCAAATGGATTTTGAAGACGTGAGTTCTTGGAAGAAGTTTGATAATACTTGAAGGCGAGTATGGAAAGTCTCGGCTTGTAGTAGTACATACGCGGTTGGAATAACTAGTGTAATTGTAGATTTGGCACTTCATAAGGGAGAACTCTAAAAATGTTTAGATTAACACTACCGCATCAAAATATGCAGGGGACGACCACTCCAATAATAGGTAGCATATAGTATTAAAGACTATACCGACCAGTCCAAACTACCCAGTGCAATTTTTATACAGGCTACAGCAACTTCGTACAATGGGTGCAAAAAATCTCATTGGTTGCAGAAAAAGTTAATATGCATTTGCAAGAGAGTAAGGTTGAGAGTTTTAATTACGTGCATGAAAATTATAAACCCCTTATATGACGTTACCGTTGTGATTTATTGATCCGCAATCAGTGTACGAAAGCAGATGGAGAGAGCGCTTATTAAATATTCCAGAATTGCTATGTAATGCATAAGATACTTACCAAAGACAAACCAAGTAGTCTCTCACCACGTCTAATCTTAACTACTGATCTCATTAATAGTTAACCTCTCTATCTTATATTGCAAATACAAGCACTGTGTTTCGCAGCCTGTTTCGCGAGTTCCTACCAAAAAATCATTGGGCTTATTTTCAATCAATATAAGAAGATCGGCTGATACAGAAGAAGTGCTAAATAGAATCAGATCGCCACTAAGGAAAATCACAACCAAGCTTTTAAAATTATCGACCCAAAACATCCAAATCAATTCACCGTAAATGGTCCTCAACAAAAGTAAATGGGATAGAAAGGCAAAATTCCAATACCTAAAGAAACATGGCATACTTCCAGTGAAAGAAGTTGAGGCTGTAAAACCAAAATGGTCAGGAAAATCTAACAAAGATAATACAGCTAGGGTGATTCTAGAAGATTCAGATGATGAGTGGGATGACGCTGATGATGCTTTACTAAAACATTTCTATCCGAAATTAGGAGAAGAATTGACGGAAGCTCAGAAGAAGAAATTGAAGCAACAAATACTTGAGGAGGTTGAAAGAGAGGCCCCTAAAGAGGAGGTGGCAGAGGGTGAAGGTGGAGAGGTCAAGCACGTTTCATCTGAAAGTGGCCACACAGAAGAAGTTGATGGTATTTACCTAGGCACGAAACCTGAGATACAAAAGTCAACAACTCTCGATGAACTAATCACAGCAAGTACATTAAAACCTCGTAAGTTCCTAAGCAATAAACTCTCAGATAATTTCTTAGAAGAATACGGAATTGATAATTATTCCAAATTAGTAAGTGATGATGATTATAAATACCTAACAAAGTCCAGAAATATAAACGATATATCTGCTAAGGAATTAGATGGGTTTATTATTGGAGAATCTTCGCTTGAATCAAATCCTTTTGCTGAAGTTAACGAATTAAGCGAAAAAGATAAAGAAGAGAATTCAGCCAGAATGGAAAAGGTGATACAGCAAAGGTTGTATAACCAAATCAGAGGGAAATTTGCTCCTGCAACAAAGAGCAAAGTTCTAGAGATTAATAATATAAGAGATACTGATTATTTGCAGCATAGAATTGTTGATTCAGGGAAATACGAAATAAGTGATGACCAATTTAGTAATGATTTAAACTCACTAGGAATCGATGTAGATATTGAGAAGGAAAAAGAGGTTGAAAAGGATTCCATTGATGACTTGTTGAAGCTCTCACGAGAATCGAAGGGGGTCGAGGTCAAGAAGAAAGTCGTTCTTGACATTCCTAATGAGGGTAAATCATTTCTTGACGAATTGCTCAACTGAGGAGCGTGGCGACTCTGTTTGCTATTAAGGAGTGCTGATACTTATCTGGTTTGTGTGTAGAAAGGAATCGAGTTCTCGTATATTATCGCGGCTTAGACGTGTAGAATTTTCGATAAAGGGCAGTTCGAAGTATGCAAAACTTGTAATCTAACCTGTTTATCTTACACAATACTCTCACTATCATATATTCTCCACCTCGATGCACATCCTGTAAATTGGGTACAAAAATACTATCACACTGCCAAAAAGGGAATTCCTACCATAAGTAGAATTTATACTTGATCTCTATGACAACGGATCTAACTTATCCTACAACGTATCATCAATCCGTTTCACTTTTCAAGTAACATCATGTTACTCTGAGTTCCGCTTCTCCTGGCATCCGCGTTTCTCAGCCACACTTATTTGACTAATCAAATTTCGAACCTGTAACTAGTACATTATGACTCTTGATCACAACCCATCGGACATAGAAGCAATGCGTCTCTTTGAGGCAGCATCTGAAATGGAAGGTCATGGAAACATGTCGGAAGCACTTGGACTTTATCGTCAAGCTTATAAATTGAATCCAAAGGTTGATTTAGTGTATCGAGCGGAGATACCAAAGAAACCAAGTTATAATCCCAAGAAATTAGATGAAGAAAAGATAAAGAAGATCAACGTGGAATCATTGATTGATGGTTTTCGTGATATGGAATTGAAGCTGCAAGTTGTGGAGAACGAATCTGAAGATGATATAGTTGTACCACAAGATATTTCGCCGTTGATGTTGTTACCACATGATATACTACTTAAAGTGGTTGAAATACTTCTATTAACACAACCAGAATCATGGCAAGCGTTTCTGATGACGTGTAAGAAACTTACATATCTTGGATTGGGTACAACCGAAGTTTGGAGGAAATTATGTTATTTGGTTTATCCACAACAAGTGTACGAAGAGAACCTTCAACTGAACCAATTTGTAATTTCAAGTGAAGAAGGAGTTATGGAGGTAGCGGAACAATTACCAGAGATAATTGGACTGGTGGCAGACATAGAACCAGTTAATATCGAGGAAAGAACTGAAGAAGCAATCACCGTTCCACGTTCAGATGAACTTCCAATCCCTCTAGACCAGTTAAAAATCCTTCCACATTATGATTCCTGGAAACATATGCTTTCAACTAGGCCATTCATAAAATTCTCAGGATGTTATATTAGTACTATTATGTATCATAGTGAGGGTGGGAAGGCTGAATTTTCAAGTAATTGGAATAATCCAATTAGAGCTGTCACATATTACAGATATCTTAGGTTCTATCCGGATGGTACCGCGGTGAAAGTTCTTTCTGCTTTGGAACCTAAGAATGTAGTTCATCATTTGCTGAAGTTGAATACGTCCAAAAGTATACCTGAAGTAGGTGGTGGTGGAATAATAAGAGAGAGTCATAAAATTTACCATGGGTCATGGACAATTTCAAGTGATGGTGAGATTCACTTGATAATAAATAATGGTTCAGTTCCTTATTATGTCTTTCATTATTATTTTAAGGTAAAGCATATAGGGAGGTTCAAGCACAATAAGTTGACTTGGATCAGGTATTTTGCGGTGAGGAAGAGGATGAGCGAGGACGATGATAGAGAGGGGGAGGAGTCATTGTTTACGTTGAAGAATGAGAAGCCTTTTAAGTTTCTGAGGGTGAAGAGTTATTCGGTTGATAATTAATTCTCCTTCGAGCGAGATGCTAAAATTATTCTTTGGTCCCGATTAACAAACTGGAGTCAGAGATCAAGGCTGTTTTACAAGTCTGTATTTGCAAAGCTTACAAGGGTAACGTGGATATTGTGACATGCATTTGTAAGCGCGGGTTGTACGACTTCTGTGCTATCTACTAGTAACCATAATATGACCATAAAAGCTAAAGTGTGATTTATTGCAATTCAGATTACTCGAATGAGCGCAATATGATTAGAGGAACTACCTCATTGTCGTATTTCATTTTGTATAATTTTTTGGCTTCAGTGTACAGAAATTCATTTTAAGTTTACGCCTTAAGCTTGTGCACCATGAATGCACCTGAATCAGTCACCGCTTGTTAAACGTACAACGCCTAACTATCAATCAACGAAGCATTATAATTCACTTCATTATAATCCCAATAGAAACTGACACCCTTGGGAACACCGTCTGGAATTTTGCATTGGGTATCAAAATCCAACTTTGAGATTCTATCTTCAATGTATTTTTCGTAATCATCAAATTTACACGAAAATCCTGGTCCACTTGAACATGTTTGGATTGGAGTAACAGCGTCATTAACAATATACCTAACATAAGAATCATTTCCACATTTGAATTTTTCAGTATACACTCTTGCACCCTGAGGAACTATCTGGGAATGGACATAAGGATTTGGAGATGGTACATATTCGTTTGGCAATTCCTTTGCATTTGTTACGATGCCCAAAGCAGAATGGAATAGTTCAATGTCGGTATCATGAGTGAATGAAAGCCAAATTTTATTTTCAGCTTTATCATCTTTAAGCAAAGTTAAAGATGCATTTAGCAATGTATAACCAACAACGGCACTTAAATTATACCCCGGTCCATATAAATAAAAATCGGTCAAATCAGTATAATACGAATTCCTGATATATTCTTCGTTTGTAAATAAATCACACACTTGTGATGAACCTCTGACATTGATTTCGTAAGCACACCACCCAAATAATTGAGAAACATCACCCGTGGTAAGGTTCAAGCCTGGGTTTGATTTTTCGAAACGTTTGACGATTTCTTTTAAGTATGAAGTATCATACTTTTTGACATATGCGGAATTTGCAGTAGAATTAAAAGCAGTACAAGCTGATCTTGGAGTTAAGGAATTGGCTCCCTGGGATTTGTCTTCATTAAGAATTACAAATTTGGTTGTTTCTGGAGAATATTCAGACCCAAGGAATCCCCTTGTAAAGTATTCACCAGTGGTAAAGCATCTACCTGAATTCGATGAAAAAGTAGGAATTGTGCTATTTACTGCATAAAGTGAACCATACTTAGCTCTGAACGCAGCTCCATGTCTTAAAGCATCCGTAGTACCCGAGTAAAGTCCTTGAGAATTAGCAGGTGTGGTTTCCTTCTCATAGTATTTTGTATCTGGAACAAAGTAGGTGTAATCATTAAAGAATGATAAATCACCTTTAAATGTATGGTTATAAGCTTTGATCTTCTTATAAACTGCTTCATAGCTAGCACCAGCACCTTTGGAGGGAAATCTTTCTCCATGTCTTGAGAGCAATTGCACCTGTTCCAAAGTACATTGATCCGGAATATCGGTTGAAATTCCGGCCCCATGACGTTGGATGAACGGAGCAGATCCACCTAAAAAGTTGATAATATTATATTGTTCGATTTTAGATTGTTGAGGTGTTGCCAAATCTTGAAAAGTTGTCTGGCCAGCTAAAAGCAAACCATTATTGATTAACTTTGAAATTGCAACCATATCTTTTATTTTGGTGAGTATATTTCAACCTGGGCTCTATTTATATAGCCATTCCACGTGTGTGTTAGTTATGCTTTTGTCGATAACTTAGCTTTTTTGATTAGGGGTGCAATGGGTGCAAATATGCATGCGCACATGAATAGTAATTCCGGGAGGGCTCAATTTCGACGGTAATAAAACTTTTTGGCATGTTGAATTCATGAGCCAAGTCCCATAATTGGATGAAGTATAACAGAGTTTCAACAATTGCAGAAGTAAATAACTGAAGCTCAACAAATTCACAAACCACATGAACTAACATTCAATACCAAAAGACTTCGGACCTTGTACGGCACTTAAGATAATTGACAATGAAAAGCCACCAAAGAGAATTACGCCTTGTCAAGTAATTAATAATCGACCTAGCCAAATGGGAACAACATCAATCTCTAGCAACCTTTTCGAAGATTAGAAAAATTAGCCAGTATTTCTAGTAATAGACACAGGCCTACAGGAATTCAGAGATGTGTTTATTCACTAAATTCAAATATTAGACGTATATATTGTAACCGATCCAAAAAGTGGCTGCAAAATGTTGCAAATAGCGGAAAAAAGAAGGTTCGAAACTTGAGATGTTTTGGCGTATTCTTAGACATCATTTTCATTTCTCGATCACTGTTTGCGTCACCTTACCAACAACTTTGAAACACAGTCGATACCATAACACTACCATGATATGCTTAGTTGACTGGCTCGATTGTCTTAGTCAAAATCATTCCATCATAACTGAAGAATTTACCACTGTCTTCAATCTAGGAATAACCTTAATGATAGCAACGGCATTAGCTTGCGGAGTAATTGAAGTATTTTCAACTTGACCCCTTGCCTCTGCGTCAGCCTCTGCAATACTTGAATTGAGCATATCAGTCAGAGCAACACCAAGGTGAATTCATCACCTAGTTAAAGGTTCTAACCTAAACTTGTTCCAAAGTACATCGATCTGGGGTATTGGCCGCGATTTCAACCCTACGAGGTTGCATTAACTGAGCATATTCACCTTTAAAGTTGATAATATTATATTGTTCGATTGTGGTGTTGCCAATGAAAAGATTGTTTGGCCAAAGTATTATTTTCACTATGAACTTGAGACCATAGCTTTTGATTTGGACTCTAAGTTAACTAGGGCTCTATTTATATAGATGATTCACGTGTGTGTTAGTTACTACATGATTTAGTCGAAAACATATTTTTTCTTACTTAGGGGTGCAATGGGTGCAAAAAATATGCATGTGCATGCATAATAATTCGAGAGGCTCATTTTCAACGGTTTGACGTAATACAAATTATGGGTGGAGTATTGAAGTCAAGACCCATGTTCAACAATTGGAGAGGTTATAAACGAACTTAACATTTGTCACTGAACTCAAGTTCAACAGAAGAACTGTTTAACACCAAAGACTTCTGAGCTGCTACACGCAAGATAGTAAAATCACCAAAGTGAGATACGTTATAATGTTACTACGGTTTCAGCTTCACTTCATTATCTTTGTGAAACGAATGTCAATCCCCAATTACACTGGATGAGACTATCTCGTTTGATTGAAAGGATGAAATAGAAATTGTAACCAAATGTCGTTGCATCGAGTGTTCCACTGTCAATAAAGGAGAAGGGTTTTGTTAATGAATAACTGAAATGGGTGCACCATTTTCATTGATAAGTACTATTACATGCTACCAGATAACCACAAATTCTTTGTTGCGAATTTGTTGGTAAGTGTATGGACTATCTGCGAGTGTGCTTGTTGACGAATTTGAGAGGGTTGGATGGAATTGCTTGCCAAATGATATTAGGATCTTGATATTGATCTTGCATAACCGGAACAATATAATTTGATAATCTCAGTATGTAGGTCAGTAATTGGAATCCTATATGACAAGTGATAGAATATAAAGAGCAGTACAATTGAATCAATGCAAGTGCTAGTCTTGACATCCAATTAGAAATTAACTTAATGCTACCAGCATGAAGGTAAATTAGTAGTGTATCAGTCCACGATTTCTTGGAGAACTGTACAACTTCATTCACTTCAAAATTCTCTTTAGTTATAATCAATCCTCATTCCAACCAAAACACGTCTAAATATACGGCTGCAAAACACATACAGAATACATTCCCTATAGAGTTCTAAATACCCATATCTAATTAATACGATTCAATACACTCATTAAGACATCCTCTTGAGCTTAAAGTTAAACAATTCATCGCAATCACTTGCAACCTCCAGTCCTACCCTACCCTGATTTCACACGTGACCCTGCAAATTTTCACTCTACCATAATTCTTTCGATGTGAAAAAAAAGCACCATCATCATGTCCAGATTCTTTGTATCAGGATACACCTCGGATAGTTCCTCTGAGGAGGAAGATTTATTGAGTTCTTCTGAGGAAGAATCTTTATCACAACAAGAATCCACTGATTCTGAGTTTGCCAATGAGTCATCTGAAGCCGAAGACGATTCTGATTCTGATGATGAATTACCATCAGGACCTTCATATTTTCTTAAGAAATCTTATTTGAAAGGAGGAGATTCTGACTCAGATAGTGACAACGATCATCCTAAAGTTGTGAAATCTGCTAAAGATAAATTATTAGATGATATGAAAGAATCCATTGAAAGTATTAATGTCGCAAAGAGAATTAATCAATGGTCTACTGCCTTATTTGAATTCGACAGATTGGGAAGATTACTTAATAGAGCAAATCAACAAAACTATGGTACACCTAAATTTTACATTGGGTGTTTAGGTGGATTAGAAGATTATATTCAAGCAACTTACGAGAGTGAAAAGGTTGAAAAGACTTTAAATGCAGCAGAAGCAAGAGCCTTCAATACTATTAAACAGCGTGTTAAGAAACAAATCAAAGAATGGGGTAACCATTATGATTTATTCAAAGAAGAACCTGAATTGTTTGAGTCCGATGATCCATTAGATGAAGAAGCAAGATCAACAGAAGCTGCTGCTGCCGCCGCAACCGCTGCCGCTGAATTGAATGCCGGAAAATTGATCTCCCCTGTATTTTCTACTTTAAAAGCAATTGCTGAAACTCGTGGTAAAAAGAATGTTGATAGAACAGAACAAACTGTAATTTTAGAGGCTTTATTAACCGAATCTTTACCAACCGGTAGTGTATTCGAATTAATCTCGATTTATCAAATGTTGTTATCTATCAGATTTGATGGTGCTACTCAATGGCACAACAATGAGAAGTCTATCAATGATTTATTGACACTTTTAGAAAAGAATGTTGGTAAATATGAATTATCTGAATCTGGAGTTGTTACTGATGATCTTGAAATCGAACCTACTGAAAATGAAGCTGGTGTCAAAGTTTTATTTGGTTCAGTAACCTCATTGATTGACAGATTGGACGACGAATTCACAAAATCTTTACAACAAACCGATCCACACTCTCTTGAATATATCGATAGATTGAAGGATGAACCAACTATGTACAGATTAATCGTACGTGGACAGAATTATATTGAATTAATCACTCCTGAAAATCTCCGTCCACAATCCGAACAATTAGCTAGAATTGTTGCTCGTCGTTTGGAACATCTTTATTATAAACCAGATCAATTGATTGCATTTACCGATTCCGAACCTCGTGAATTGGTTGAAAATTTGGTTCACTTTTTAACCACACATGCCAATCCAGCTTACGAAAAACATGCTGTATTATCTTTGGTTTATTACTATGCAGTAAATAACGACTACGCCCTGGCTAGAAACATCTTCACCACAGCTAAAGTCCATTCCGGTATTAATCATGCTGAATCTTCATTACAGATTCAATATAATCGTGCTTTAGTACAACTTGGGCTTTCTGCTTTCCGTGCTGGCGCTGTAGAAGAGCTGAGCAGAATCTTGACCGATCTTATCAATTCACAACGTTCAAAAGAACTTTTGGGTCAAGGTTTCAATACAAAATATCCAAATCAAGCTACAACTGGTGAAAAACTCAAATTATTGCCGTTCCATCAACACATTAATTTAGAATTATTAGAGTGTGTTTACATGACATGTTCTTTGTTGATTGAAATCCCAGCCATAGCTGCTGCCGCTGCTGCCGCCGCCGCTGCAGGAACCGGTTCTGCTAAAGAAAAACGTAAAACTCCAATCAAATCTTTCAAGAGTAAATTGGAATTCCATGATAAACAATTCTTTACTGGACCTCCAGAAAGTATTAAGGATCATATTGTCCATGCCCTGATTGCATTACAAAGAGGTGAATGGGCTAAGTCATATGGTTTATTATCGCTGATCAAAATCTGGAAGTTATTACCAGGTAACGAAGGTTTATTAGCCATGTTAAGAGGCAAATTACAAACAGAAGGTTTAAGAACGTATATTTTCCTGTACAAAGGTGTCTTTACAAACTTATCAATTGCAAAATTATCTCAACTTTTCGAATTACCAACTTCAGAGGTGGTTTCGATTTTGTCGAATATGATTGAACAAGAAGAAGTCGATGCTTCTATTAACCAAGAAGCAACCTTTGTGAAATTAACTTCAAACGAACCAACAAGATCAAGATTACAAGAATTAGCCATCATCATGAATGAAAAGGTTGGTTTGTTGACAGAAAGAAACGAAAAGACAAGCTCCAATGGATACGGGAAATCTCAAAGTCAAAATAACGGTAATAACAATAAGAGTAGTCAAGGTGGTCAAAAGGAACAGGTTTATGAGGATTCTAGGTTTAGAGTCGCGAATGTGTCGGTGATGAATGATGAGTTTCAGTCAACTGCATAAGTGAGTCAGTGAGTCAGAGCGGGAGAGTACGTGCGGACGTACGAAGTGTTGATGATTGCGAGCATAGTTTGTAATTTTTGATATTAATATTAGATATTAGTCATACAGAATTGTAGAGCATGGAGAACGTTGTGTAGTTAATGTGATAAAAAGTTAAAATATGTATCGTATGACTCGAACTTTTAGGATTATTTTGACAAATATTTGACAAATTCTGCATAAATTTAAAGCGATGTTTTAGTTGATTTCTAATTCATGTAAAAAACACCTTCCCTTTCTTAGATCCCTTCTTCACCCATAGTCTTACCCCATCGCTATCGAAACGAGAGAGCCAAATTCCGTGCTTATATTTCGCACCCAATTTTTTTTTGAGATGCCAAATCATCATGTCTAAACCAATAAAGGTGTCCGCCTTATGTGAGCTATGCCACGCCCGTAAAGCAATAGTCAAACGTCCGAAGAACCTTCAAAAGCTCTGTAAGAACTGCTTCTACGTTGTTTTTGAAACAGAAATTCATAACACCATCACGGATGCAAAGCTCTTCTCACCAGGTGATAGTGTGGCTATTGGAGCCTCTGGAGGTAAAGATTCAACTGTGTTAGCATCGGTACTAAAGTTATTGAACGAAAGATATAACTACGGCTTACGCTTGGTTTTGCTTTCCATCGATGAAGGTATTAAAGGTTATAGAGATGACTCCTTAGCCACTGTTAAACGTAATCAGGTTCAATACGATATGCCCTTGGAAATCATTTCTTACAAAGATTTATATAATTGGTCTATGGATGAAATCGTCAGTTGTGCTGGGATAAGATCTTCATGTACCTATTGTGGGGTTTTACGTAGGCAGGCATTGGATAGAGGAGCGGCCAAACTTGGAATAAACCATGTGGTGACAGGTCATAATGCAGACGATATGGCAGAAACAGTATTAATGAATTTACTTAGAGGTGATACAGCACGTTTGGAGAAATCTTGTACTATCTTAACTCAATCCGCTGGCTCTCCAATCAAAAGATCAAAACCATTCAAATACACTTATCAAAAGGAAATCGTGCTTTATGCTCATTACAAGAAATTGGATTACTTTTCAACAGAATGCACTTATGCTCCAGAAGCTTTTAGAGGCACGGCTAGAGAACTACTTAAATCTTTGGAAGCTGTCAGACCATCATGTATCATGGATATTATATACAGTGGAGAGCACTTAGAGTTAGCTCCAAAGAAAAAGAAGACGACAGTTTCTTATAAAAATAAAAGAAAAGATGAACAGGAAATTAATGCAGATGGCTCCGTGGTGATAAAGAAGGTGGAATACAAAGATGGTAATAGATGCGAAAATTGTGGTTATTTGTCTTCAAACAGGATATGTAAGGCATGTATGTTGTTGGCCGGGTTGGAGATGAATAGGGCTAAGGTGGGAATAGAGGGGAACAGCGCAGTCGATGGTGCTGCGAAGTTGGGGAAGACCTTGGAACAGTTGTCCTTTTGAGGTCATCTACAGCGTAGCGAAAATGACGTGTGAGGGGAGGGAGTTTATAGACTGCACCATATGAATTAGTAATGTACGAATTCAGTGCTTATTCACTGAACCGCCAGAAGCCTTCACGACAAATTCAGAGTACTATAAATTCATGCTAGCATATTTGAGTCAGTGTAGTATTTCTTAACCCTTAGTATATATATTTAGAAGTCGCCATCCTTCCTACAGCATAGCTGGTAGAGTACCGTGCAGATTATCACTACGACCTTAACGCAAAGCTCTCATTGTTCGCTATTTTTCTAGAATTCGTCAAGTTCTTCCAATTCCTACAGTTATCCTATTGTTTTATCTATTCTTTGTAATTCATAAATTACACATTTACGCACATCGCATGCGACTGGAAGTTCTCAAAGAAGAACATAATCCTTGCTGGCTATACAGCGTCGGAATTCGCCTATATCAGTTTATGATTCTTCTCTGTGAACGTGCAAAGCACCGGCTTGATTAGTGGAGAAAATCAAAGTTTCAGCAATCACGGTGTTTTGCTTTCTGGTCAAACCAAACACAATAACCTCAGCAATGTCAACTGCAACTAAAGGATCAGTTCCTTTGTAAACAGCCTTTGCAGCTTCAACATTATTGTTGAAACGAACCAATGAGAATTCCGTTTCAGCGTTACCTGGATCAACTTCCAAGACTCTAATTTTAGTACTGATTAATTCCTTTCTTAAAATTTGGGAAAAGAACTTAACACCAACCTTAGTAGCACAGTAGATTCCTCCACCAGGGTAGGAATCTCTACCAGCAACTGAACCTAAGTTAACAATATCACCCGAATTCTTCTTCTTGAAGATAGGTAAAACAGCCTGGGTTAAGGCAATAAGTCCTAAAACATTTGTATTGAACATTTGAGCAATGTCTGCATTTGGAATGTTACCAATTGGATCTCTACCAAGTGCCAATCCGGCATTATTAATTAAAACATCAATGTCTGCAAATTCAGTTGGAAGACCAGTAACAAAAGGTTCAATAGTGTCAATCTTGGAAACATCAAGAGCGGCAGTATGAACCTTCAAAGACTTGAATTCTGTTGTCAATTCCTTAGCAAGAGCATCCAATTTCTCCTTTCTTCTAGCAGTAAGAATTAACAGAATGTTACCATTAGCAGCAATTGCCAATTCTCTAGCAGTGGCTTCACCGATCCCAGCCAGGGCTCCGGTAATGAGAATAATCTTGTTAGCTAATCTTTGAGCAGCACTTGATCCGTAAGACATGTTGAGTACGATATAAATTAGTGTGGCAATCAATTGTCGATTTAACCGTGGAGTATGAGATCATATCGTACAAACTTATATACAGGAGGTTGGGTTAATACTCATTAGTTACATTGGAAAGATTCAAAAGGTGGAATACCATTGAAGCGTGGAGATAGCTGATGTAATACTGTTAGAAGTTTGCTGGTTATTTAGTGTAATTTTGAGCTTGGATACGACAACACGAGAAGTTTTCTTGTCATTCATGATTACCACAAGTCCTTTAAGAACAAAGATAAATCGTACAGGCTGTGGGAATTGAGATTCCATTCAACCTTTATGAATTGACCAATTGGCTCTGGTCAAAATGGTTACTAAAAAGAATCACTACAGTCACTCTCAGCTACATGTTTTCTTATTTAAGTATTATACTATACACACTAGTAGAAAGTAGATGGACGTTCGTGATGGTACAACTTGGTGAACTTTTGCACTCTGTGTGGCAATGGGAATTTCAAGTCCTTGGTCAAGAATTGCTTAACGTATTGTCTCTTGACATCATCAGTCTTTTCCAATTCAACAACCTTCAAGATATGAATAGATCTAAATCTAGCTCTGTGTCTAGCAGCCAAATCTTGGTACATGGTTTCAACGGCACCAACTCTGGTGACATCTCTGTATTCCTTGTACATGTTGTGGATACCAGATCTAGAATCGTATCTGATCCAGATACCGAAGTTCTTAACCTTGGTTGGACGAGCTTCAGAAATTAAGTTAACAGAAACAATTTCACCAGAAGCCTTCTTAACCTTATGTAACTTTTGTAAAAAGTACCAGTATCTTGACTTAGCGACAACGACGTTTGGAGCAAAGACTCTCATTCTGAACAACTTTGGTTCAGAGATGGTCTCTGTAGGGAGACGACGACCGATGACTTGGTATTCGTTCAATCTAGACATTCTAATTTGTTAGTAAAAAATTCTTAAACTTGGTTCAACGTAGAAAATCCTTTTGGGTATTCCATTAATCGATGTATCTTGATCAGTATGTCCATATCATTACTACTTCGTTCACACTATCATCGTTTCCTTCTTCACACATACTTTTTCTGAATATAACAAAGTTAAGTATACCTAGAAGAGCAAAAGATTTTCAATTTTCGATGTGTACTGAGAGCCAGACAGAGACTTGAAAATTTTATCAGCCCTGTGCAGGAGAGCGAGAGATATTTATCACGTGGTATGAAGAAAATGTGACTGTCTTTTTTGGGTCGTCTGAGGGCTATTTGGGAGCGACTGTGGGAATCCAAGGCGTGTATATAGACACAAACTATTAGAGCATATACGCTTTAATTTGATTGGTACTAGAAGCCGTGGTCAAAAGACTCTTACTATTCGTACAAGTTGATTTATTTATTTCATACATTTGTATTTGTTTTCGTATAACACAGAGTAGGCTTATTTCTATATATCATTAGCTGTATTTCGTTTTCTTCATAATATGCGTTTTTTGCAGTCAATGGAATTTACATTTTAACCACATTCTTGTGAGAATATTGACCTCTTTATCTTCTTTCCTCTTTATCTTCTTTTATTCAGCCTTCCTTTTCATCTTCTCCTCTCTCAACTTCCTAGCCTCAGCTCCACTCTCCGTATCAAACAAGTAGTCCAAATAACTAAACGAGCTAGCATAATTACCAACGAAATAATGGTGATGTAAATCATGATGAGCAGCTCCTGCCCAGAATGGTAATATATGATGCAAAGACCATGGGAAATCGTATCCCGAGTGAGAATCAACAGCTTGCATCAAACGCAAAATAATCCATAACATAATTGTAAACAAGTGCAATTCAGGCAATATACCACTGCTGAAATATGCATATAATATAGGAAATCCAATAGTACCAATACCTAATAACAAAACTTCTGCTGGATGAGCATACTCAGCAGCAAATCCAAAAGGTGCAGCATATCTGTGATGTTGCTTATGAATATTCTTGTAGAACCAACCTATATGAAATACTCTATGAGCAAAATAGTGCCACATATCTTCACAGACAAAGAAAAATGCAACCTGAGCAGCCATGACTTGCCAATTTGGGAATGGAACCAGGATCGAAATGTTCAAGCTTGAACATAAAGGATGGAATCCCCAGATGGGTAAAACCTCAACTACAAAATGCAGTTTTAGTACTGCTTTGAAGCATTCCCATTGTTCAGAATCACTTGGGATTTTAGTAGGTTGGATCTTCCATTTTCTGAAATATGGAATCTTGTCTATAATGAACCATGGAATACATCTTCCAAAATAGAAGATTTCATGTGTAAGGAAGAAAAGTAGTCCTGTAGCTAATGTGTCATTACCAATTGAATCATACCACGAAAGCCATAACTTTTCCGGTATATTTAACGAGGATACCAACGCAGTTGATGTCAAGACTGTTGAATTCATTGTATAATCAAAAATGAAACAGAATCAGGTCTTCCGGGATTTTCCTATTTATATGGGCCATTGCACTTTTTTCGCAGCCAACCTCACCTGATTTTGGTCGAAAATAAAACAGCAGATCGTCGTACATCGTATATGCTTTCGTTTAGTCGTATGGGTATATTTGCCATGGGAAGTTATGAGGCGTTGAAGGTTTGGGGAGGTATTAGAGTTAATATGGGTGGAGTTTAATATTGAGGGTTTCCGTTAGATTGCAAATTGCTGGTTCGTGAGAGTTTCTATTGGTTCATCAACAGTCATGGGTTGTCACTTGTCTTGATTATGTTCAATTACTTCAGTTGCGGACTTGAAACTCAGTTGTTCTTCTCTTCGGGCTTACAAATCCAGTGAAACCAATAGGCCCGATGGCCACAAATCAAGAATCTCAGTCTGAGTATGCAGGGATTATATATAGGAACTTGCTCAATTCAGTTTGGAGTTAAAGTCCCGAGTTGTGCGTTAGCACCGTAGAGTTAAGGAGCGTGTATTCATTCACAGTTAGATATACGAGACCGTTTAAATCGTTTAACAAGAATCAAAGTACAACCAAGAGGAATTCCTCTCGCACTGTAACTCTGCCGTATAAATCATCGTATCACTACGAGGTTTCTCTCTCAGTGTAACTTTGCTCACATTTTTTAACATTTCAATATCAATATAACCACGAGGTTTCTCTCTCAATGTCGTTACATCCTATGTTAGTACTTTGATCTTCCAAGCACTCCCTCGCTGCGCTCGTACGTTCAGAACTTATATCCTATCCATTTATTCCTATTAATAGAGTGTCATAAAAGGATTTCATACCTCAACGCTTTACGCAGATTATATTTATCCTCACCCCAACTTTTATATTCTACGTGACAGGCCTGGCGACTTCCTCTTGTTGCTTCTCTCCTATAAAACTCTCTCCTTTGGTAAAATATCAACCAACAAACTGTTATTAACACTAATCAAATCCAAACCATTGTTCTTTCTATATTCTTCAATGTTGTCAAAGAATTTATCGAATAAGAAAGCGGTATCTTCTGGACCACCTTTAGCTTCTGGATGGAATTGGGTTGAGAAAATTGGCTTATGATTATGGATCATACCTTCATTACTCAAATCGTTCAAGTTAGTGAAGTATGGAGACCATTCTTTTGTGTTTAAAGTTTCAGTATCAACAGCATAACCATGATTTTGAGAAGTAATATGACATTTACCAGATTGTAAATCCAAAGCAGGTATATTGTGAGCTCTATTACCATATTTCAATTTAATGGTTTTAGCACCACTTGCAAGAGCTAATAATTGATGGCCTAAACAAATTCCAAAAATAGGTAAATCATCATATTTCTTCATTGTATTTTTCAAGTTGGCGATAGTTGAAGAACAATGAGTTGGATCACCTGGACCATTTGAAATGAAAATACCATCGAACTTGTTTGCAATCTTATCAATTGGATAATTGTATGGGAAAACTGTTAATGACGCCCCTCTTTCCACAAGACAACGTAAGATATTTTCTTTGGCACCACAGTCAATCACGGCAATGTGAATGTTCTTGGAATATTTAGGTGGACAAGCAATATGGAATGGAGCCTTTGTAGTTACTTTATGGACCAAGTTCACAGATCCAGGATCTTCAAATGCAGCATCTTCATCAGCATCGTAAGTTTCTCCAACAGTGATCTTAGCCAATGAAGAACCTTGCTCTCTCAAATATGAAACCAACTGTCTGGTATCAACACCAGAAATAGCAGCAACACCGGATCTTTGACACCATTGTTGTAAAGACTCAACGGCAGTCCAATGAGAATACTCCAAAGCAGCATCCGCAACAACTATCCCAATACATTGAACACTAGGACTTTCCATGTACTTTAATAAGTTGAATTGATCACGTTGTGTCAGCGATGGCACTCCGTAATTTCCAATCAATGGTTGTGTGAAACATAAGATTTGTCCGGAATATGATGGATCAGTCATACTCTCAGGATATCCAACTAATGAGGTGGTGAAAACAGCTTCTCCAGATACATTTTTATTAGCACCAAAAGAATACCCGGCAAAAACAGGTCCATTCTTGATGGTTAATGTTGCTCTATCTAACCCAGAGGTTTTGTTGAATTGAGCAGCAGACGCTAAGAAACGTCTGTTGACGAACGATTTGACTTTGAAAGCGTTTAACATTGTTGATGAAAAATTTTAGTCTCCTTTTTTTGGTACTTATATGGATGAAAAAAATTGAAAAAAGATTACTCATCGCGGCAAGTGTGCTTGCCTAATTGGGTGCAATTTTTGGTGGAGCAAAGCGAGAGTATATGAAAAGACTTCCAGAGACATATTGTTTCCCATTCCAAAGCGTTATAAGAAGCACAATAGAGTCGTGCCAACAGCCTAAGAGCACTTCAAACTGTTCATATCATATCCACCACTACCGAACTGATTTTCAAAATTAGAAAATCCACGTGATCTCATGCAACAGGGTTTTCCAGCGATTTGCATATGACTCCAAATTAAAATTGCTTCAAGGCTAAATTGTTGTCATGGTAAATTAGAAGTCATCGTGGCTCTATGCAAGAACTATTGATTTTTCAAGTAATATTCTTTCGTCATTTACACCGCGGCTCCCCACAATTTTCCTCTACTATTGTTTGAGCTGATTTTCAGATTTTGCACCCCACGTTTAAGGGACGACTCGAAGGGGTCGGTAGTGCAAGAGATGGATGGATGACTTGATGGGGTTATGTTCTTTGGGCGATGACTTAAAGGATCAGTTTTTTATGAAGTTAGTTTTTTCAGTCGTGTATTAGGACATCATAGCGGAAATCTTCAATGTAAGTGATGGAGAGGGGATTTGAAGGAAATGTTCTTTGGTGCGGAGGAGCGGAGCTCATTATGAAATTTTTTCCTTGGGTGCAAAAAGTCATTTTCCTAAGGAATATTAAACTTTGAGAAGTGTGTATCTCTTCAGACTGGATTGAATTCCTTTCAATATCTGCTTGCTTACATCAACCAAGGCTACTTGCTTTAGAAGAGAGCCGCTTCTACTAGTACTTTCTAATCTATTATATTTCTATAACTCTATACGTTTAAAACCACTGCGATCGGACAGTGCTTAATTTGGATCGTTTTGTAAAATTGAAACGACGTAAGGCTGCATTCTTGGACGCATAACTCGGTAGGTGATGATTTGATCTCCTGATTACGGCTGTACACACCATGGAGTAAACCACATATCTAACATTGCTGTTGACTTCTCGCCTATCGCTCTCAAAGTTCGTAAGTTCATCTGCGGCTATAAGCCTACATACTCTTAGTTAAACTGATATTGTTCCTGATGCTCCATGATGAGCCTATCCCACCACAACCGGCACATCCATTCTGACAACATTATCTCCAAACTCGTTGACCTCCCCATGTCCTCCCTTATACTTAATAACAACCTGCAAACAATAAATTCTCCCCACTAAGCAATTATTGAAGGTTGGAAGTAAATTCACATTATTCTTATTAACAACAGTCAAAGGGACTTCAAAATTCCTTGTCCATTTCACCTTCTTATCTTGCACTTGTTGCCCCTTCCACTCAGGAAGAGTATCTGTATTTCCTGGCTTGTAGTATTCTTTGATTATATCTCTCTTTACAGATAAGTGCTTCATTGACTTCAAATAAAGGAAAGTATTTTTCAATAGTTGAATTTCTGTACTTTTAGTAAAGTGCATATAATTAAACACCTCATCTTTCAAATGCTGCAAATTGGCTCTTGTAATAGCTGCCTCATCATCTTGAGTTTTTGGATCTCTAGGGTTTGAATAGAAGAAATCGTAACTCAATTCAAATGGAATTGGATATTCTGAATTATAGGTCCACATTACCAAATTGGTTTCAATACTACTTATAATTGGAGGTTTTGAACTCTCATCCGATATGAAAACCAACGAAACATCAAGAGAATTGAGATGTTCATCGCTTTGATATAACTCATTTATATGACTGCTACTCGAAGTAACAGCTTTTAAACTCAAATCATCATCTGTATTATATTTCATTAATAATCTTGGAGACGAATAAGGTATACTTAAATCGGGCACTGCCACAAACATTTTCAGTTCACCAACTTTGACCAATGATGAAAGAATAGACTTTTTCTTCTTTCCAAAAATATTGAACATTTTACTTTCCAAAACTAGGTCTGTTATTTCAGTGGTTGGATTGTACTTAACAGGTAACCTATCAGCTTGAGGCAGAATGATCAAGTTTTTAAGTTTAATATCTTCCACGGACAATTCTGCTTTAGTTAACTTTTCATCAATTTCAAGTTCAATTCTTGAGTGTATATCATTTATGGCCTGCCATGTATGATTATCTTTATAATTGTGAAAGAGTTTCCAAGCAATCCCATTTCTAATGGTGTTATCAAAAGAACTATCGTAGTATCTCTTCTTCTCGTTAATATTAGGTATGAACCTCAAATAATATTGTGCACTTTTAGCAATCACATATTCTGCTTCTGAATCTGGATCATTGATGTCATGAGGAGAAAGAGGATCTTGTTGGTGTGAATTCAATTTGTCGATGAATTTCGCTTCAATGGTATAACTAACACTAACATTTTCAAATGAATAGTCTTTGGTCAATAAAGGAGTACCCCTGGCATTCAAAAATCCGTATCCAAGTGCTTTATTCAATGTGATACTCTCGCCTCTATTATAGAAACATGTTTTATCTAAACCGGTTGATGGAGGAGGAAATAAATGAGGCATTATGCCGTGAACACAACTAGTATCCAATAATTTCAGTGGAAATTTGAAAGTGAAGAACTTTTTATACTTTGTATTTGGTTCCAAGACTCGATTGTTAGGAAGTCCAATTAAACAACCATCATGTAAATCCTTTGTGAATGGTACGTACTCAATCCCAGCACTATTTGGTACTAAAGTGTAACCATAGGAAGCACTCAAGTCATACATCTTTAAGAATTTCTTCATCAAGACTTTCTTCAATTTCTGAGACTCTAAACTTGGATCGGATATCTTGATCGTACCTTCCAAAGATACAGTAAAAAGCCCAAAATCAACAGGTCGGTCACTAGTGTTGGTAATGACGATATATCCATTTACAAGGTCTTCACTGGTGTATTCTTTCAATCTGGTTTCTAATTCATTATTGACATCGGGATGGGGAACTTTCTTGGTTACAAAAATTTGAATATCAATTGGAGATCTGGTTGCCTTTTCAAGTCTATCAATGTTATCCAAAGGAGAATGGCCATGAGTGTAGATTGTTACTGGGGCTTCATCTAACGCAAAGTTCTCGTCTCCATCTTCAGTAGATGCAGCTGCAGCTGCAGCAGATGCTATTGCAGATGTCATAGGCGATAACATAGGTGACATGGCGGGGCTTAATACCGGAGTCATCAGTGCAGAATTTCTTCCTGAATGATTAGCCGAATGAATCGGAGGTGTTCTTGTAGAATTTACAGTATCTCCATAAATCGGAGGAATCCCAGAGAGGTTTTCACTAAATTGGTCCGAATCTCTTTTCAATATAGATTGAAACATTTGAAAAGATGGTAAAACATCAAAGTATTCGGTTTGCGTATTAGACACAACAGAATCCAACGTAACGGTAGGTGTTGCGGACTTATCAAGAAGATCGATTTGTTTCTGAACATCCTTAGGTGGTACATACGGCTTGTTCTTGGAACGATGAAAGATACTACTAGAACTTTTACCTTGCAGTAAAGTTGGTCTGGAGGATTCAGATGTATCATACAGTGGTGGTGAATCAGTGTTCAGCCGAGTTAATTTATCCCGCATCAGATGAGTATGTTGTTCTGCCAGTCTGACCAGTTGTAATGAATTAAATTGTTGATCAATAGCTCCATTCAGACGTACCAGATGTAATGCATTGAACCCTTGTTGAGATTGAGGCACTGGCGGTGGTTCTTTTCTTCCTTTCCTGAACATTGTCGTATTTTTGGTATGTGGATGGGATAAAAAAACAGGCTTCACCTCAATATAAGGCGATCTTAAATTTTATAAAGTTGTTTGTGTTACGAGATTTTGTTCCTAGGCAGCATGCGCGGAGCATAGAAGCCGAAGGGGACGGAAGCAAAGGAAATGGAGCAAATCCCACTACTGAAAGATATGAATATATTTTGACTGGAGAAAAAAGTAGAAACTAGATTATGCAAAGTAGATCGGAATAGCTTATACATAACTGACTAACACCATGAAAATATAACACCCCAGTAGTGATATTAAACACTCATTAATACTACTGGATCCCAAGACCTTCCAATTACTTATCGGAGCAACTCAATAACCAAAAAGCCGTTTGGTTTACCGCGCGTTACCGAAAAAGAAAAAGCCACTTTACAGAGAGGCTGATTATTTGCACCCATCGACATCTTACCCTATAAACCAGTTCATTTGGGTAAAATAAATTGGCATCTCCTACTATGAGGATTCCATCTACCTAGCAATTATTACTTAATGTTTTATACTTGCTCAAGCATTTACTTCAATTCTTGTAATCCAAGGTGCTCCCATGCTGTGGAATACTACCTGGACAATGTTACATCTACGTTCACTACACTTGGTGTGTAAACTATCATGAGGTACAAGTGGGTTGGTATTTCTTGCTGATGAAGCAGTTCTGTGCGGGTATACTTTACTTGCTTCTTATTATATAATATAAGAATACACATCTCGCTTATTTGGATGTTGGATAGAAAACGGGCACATTTTATGACAGAGAGTGGAAGGGTTTAATAGCTGTCGCTCGCTCCAACCAACTCATTTATAGTAAATTTGACACCAGTTTCAGGCATTGGGTTTGAGAGCATAACAATGATCCAGTAGTTACGCCCACTTATAACAATCTTCCCGAGTGCTACTGTTGCAACTGTATATGATTACCGATCAGTGTTGATTATAAAGTAATTCAAGGTAGGTCAACGCAGTTTCCATTGACTTCTTTTGCCGTAGCATTGGACACTTTAATTGGCGCTGATTTATTATCTTGGCTTTATCAGTTTATGATCTTGCTAAACATAAAGCCCGATATTACTGATTCGAGATTGTTATACTTGGAAACACGGCGGCTTGATATTTTCCACTCTCAATGTCATACAAAGTTAGCTAATTTGCAGCCAAGGAAAAACCCGGCAAATTCATATTTCCGTATCGGTCAGAACGACCGATTTCACCTCAACCGTACACATCTTCCCGACTCACTGTCTACGGTCTGTTCTATATTTGGGCGGTCAAGGGAATAACCATGCGGTACTGTCTATCGTATTTGACATTAAACGTTTTCCGATGGCCTTCGCTTAGAAATTCATGTACAATTACCAACCATCATTTTATCTAACACATTTTCGCAACTTACAGGATAAAAAGTATAGCCGAACAAGATCCTCAGAACTCTCCGAAGATCTCCCCCCAGCATAAGCTAACCCTTTAACCTGGAATTCATCATCGGGTACCGGCTGTATAATCACATGAGCTACCCCACAATTTTTCCCTCGGGTGAAATCACGTGCATTTTTATTTATATAAAAGTGAATAATTATCCTTGATACTTCAACCAACAAACATGTCAACATTAGACCAATCATTCGTAACCGATTCTTCGTGGAAACCTGATATTTTCAAAGGCAAGGTTGTCTTTGTTACCGGTGGTGCAGGCACCATTTGTAGAGTCCAAGTTGAAGCACTTGTGTTACTTGGAGCCAATGCCGCTATTATTGGTAGAAACGTAGAGAAGACAGAACAGGCAGCAGCCGAAATCCAAGCTTTAAGACCTGGCTCTAAGGTTATTGGGATTGGTGCCGTTGATGTCCGTGAGGTCACCTCCATCCAAACTGCTGTTGATAGAACTGTTAAAGAATTGGGACGTATTGATTTCGTTATTGCTGGTGCTGCTGGTAACTTCTTGAGTAGTTTCCAAAACTTGAGTCCTAACGCTTTCAAATCTGTTGTTTCCATTGATTTATTAGGAAGTTTCAACACTGCTAAAGCCACTTTTGACCAATTGCGTAAGAACAAAGGTTCTTATTTGTTTGTCAGTGCTACCTTACATTACTATGGTGTTCCATTCCAATCCCATGTTGGTGCTGCCAAGGCTGGTGTTGACGCTTTGTCAAATGCTCTTGCTGTTGAATTAGGTCCAATTGGTATCAGATCAAATTGTATTGCTCCAGGTTATATTGCTGGTACTGAAGGTATGTCTCGTTTATCTCCAAAGGGTGGAAGAGAAATGCTGGAAAACGTTCCATTAAGAAGATATGGTACAACCAGAGACATTGCTGAAGCAACCGTATTCTTGTTCTCTCCAGCCTCTGAATACATCACTGGTCACATTGAAGTTGTTGATGGTGGTGCATGGCACATTGGTGGATTGATGGGTGATATGTATCCTAATGCAGTTATTCATGCCAATCTGGATGATTCTAAGTTATAAGGATTAGTTTTCTGAGTACTGACGAGGAAATTCAATGAATTGTGACGAGAATATACGTGTTTATGAAGTGATGTAGGAAGCAACGTTATGCTGTTTTATGTAAAACTATAAAGCAATGTATTTGAAGTTTGTATTTATAGGGAATAGCTCTGGCTAGATCTCGCTAGTGAGATGTATTAAAAACAATAGACGTCTCATACAATGTAGATACTTAAGAGGAACAGGTGACCCTAACACCCAACTTCTAGAAGATTTCATTGCATTTAGCATTTTTGCCTAATTCCGCGTCTCAACCCGCCGTATCCGCTACATCCGCATGGCTGCAAAAGAAGTATAATAACTAACTCCGGGTCTCTTCTTTATTAATGTCTATGGTGTATATGTAATGCAATTCTCTTTGCAAGCAGTTTTGTAGATGGAGATGTCCATCAACTTGGGTATATAATTTATGTAAGTCCAATGGAAAGGATAACCAACTTGCTGTGTTTTATCAGTTGGCTGATGACAATTTAATTCGATGGCTCTGAAAACTCCGTTGGGGAATGAATGAACAGATACATGTACAATAGGACAATCTCACCAATTTGACAAGGTTGTCGTGTTTCGTTACCAACACATAAAACATTGTATTCGTAAAGGATATGACATCTTGATGCTGTCATTTCTCATCACCTCCTCTTATAATCATCCTCATACTTTGTATCCCCAAGATGTCTCCTGGTATAAAAGAATCCTCCACCAACAAAAAAGACCAGGCAACCAATAACTGGAAATAACCAATATGGGATATCCATCTCTGCGGCATTTGGAGGGGGAACAAACGGAAACAATGCAAGGAAGATATTTGCAAATAAGAATAAGAGTATACAAACAAACGGAGTTGAAATGGTTTTGTTCTCCAATGGAACTGACAATCTTAAGAGCAGATCGAACTCGGAAGGATCAACTGGATCTGAGCCAAAAGGATCGTTTTCATCCAACACAGAAGTTTCTTCTATTAATTCTGTATCTTCTCTCTTTATTTCGTTAAATTCACCCCATTTCTCTTTCTTCTTATTCAATTTCAAATAAATCAATCCCCCAGTAAGGAAGATATTTATCCACGTACCTGGATAAATATAAAGATTTACAATGAACTCATAGATCTCCGAGCTTGGAGGAGCAACCAAGATGATGACTGTTACAAACCAATGTAAGATCAAGGAATATTTCAATTTCGAAAAGATATTTGAGAATGGCAAATAGTTATTCAATGCTAATTCTTGATTTACCAAACTATGAGCATAAGAAACAACAAGAACATTTCCAAGGTTTGAAAGTGAGATAAAAATAGGCAATATTCTTGATGCTACACTTTCCCCAAATACTTTGGTGAAAAAAATACCAGCAACAAGCACACCACTATCAAGGATTTCTTGTTTTGGGATAACCACAAGATATGATAAAATCACCATGAAGTATAACACAGTAGTTAATAATACAGCACTTGGTGCAGCTATTGTGAGAACGTGTATAGGATCTTCAACCTCATTCAAAACATAGTTTGCATTCTCCCAGCCCTTAAACGAATAAATAACCTCAAGTAAACCAACTGCGATATTATATGAATTTGGAGACGTTCCATCTACAAAACTGGTCATGTTTTCGAAGTTATGAGTTGGATCAAGATGGAAGAATCCTATTGATGCTAACGCGCCAAGTAAGATGATTAACACTAATATCAAGATCTTGAATACTCCCAAAAAGTTGAAAAGCTGAGTCCCTTGGTTTGGAAATTTCATATGAAGTATTATACAAAACGTAATACAACCAACCCCAATTGATTTAACCAACACATTATTGATAACATCTCCGTCTTTATGGTCTGTAACGGCAAACACAACGTACTTTCCAAATGCATAAGAATTCCCAGAACTGAATCCTAACAAGACAATTGAACTAGCATAAATACATCCCATTAATCCTTTTGGATTATTAAAAACCCTTAATAGATAATTCTTTTCACCTCCGTTTGTAAACGGTAAATTGAGTGCAAATTCCAAGTATATCAATAACCCACAGAAGATAATGATACCTCCAATTAAGAATAATGATAAGAATAACGCAACATTCCCATTACAATATTGAAAAATCAGGGAAGGGTTGGAAAATATCCCAGTCCCAATGATTTTATTCACAATCAATGATATACATGATAATGTACCCAATTTAGGTTGTTTGACCAGTACATTGGATACGGTTCTAGATAGCATGATTAATTATCAAGGTCTTGTCTTAGTCTTAGATATGCGTCAGATCACGTGCGTTTTCGATAAGACTCAAAGACCATCAGACCTGTGGATCTCATAGTTCCACTTTCATCATGTAAAGACATAGAGAGGGTGAATAGAACATCAAGTGTATAGTTTATTAATTTATATGTTTATAGTTAGAACGGTTTTGCAAGGGGAGATGTTTTGATTATGTGATCAACCCAGAGTGCCATGAGTGTGTGAAAGATGGAGCTTTGCAAATTAAAACTGTAGCTATGCAGATTTGAATGTCTCAGTGTTATGCAGCTATGATACTCGTGTTATGCAGCTAAAAATGTACTCAGCGTTATGCAGCTATGATACTCAGTGTTATCAGCTAATGTACTCAGTGTTATGCAGCTATGAATAGTCATTTGCCAACAACCTTCGCTATTGACAAAAGTTGACCTCGCTCACCACAAAACAACCTTCTTTTTCTTTTTCTTCCCATCCATCCTCCTCATCTCCTCCTTAGCCCTCTCGACCATCTCCTTCGTTTCTAGATCCTCCTCCACTTCCTCTTCCTCCACTTTGGGGATCTTTGTGCCCCAAATAGTGGTGGTAAACTCTCCTTCAGGAACAACCAAGTCAGAACCCAAACTATCAGCAATAGTCATCAGTGAAAATGAATTATAGACAATCTGTTCTTCTGGTTCTCCATTATTTTCTCTTTCAAAGAAATTTCTAGATCTCGTTTCCTCTTCTTCTATTGCTCTCTTTTTATCCCTTTCTTCCTTCTTGGTTTTATTTTGATGAGTTCTAGTACGTTTTGTCAAGTCGTCTTTAAAAGAGTCCCAGATCTCTCGCGTTAAATGAGGGTTGCCATACCAATTACATTCAATGAACCCAATTTGGGACCCCAATGGTAAATGAGAAAGATATTTATATTTCGATAAGGCGGTTTCAGAATTCAACTCTTCATATCGAATACTCTCCACCTTGGTAACAACAGATGACGGAAGGTTTGTATAATTTCCATAACAATTTTTCAATAATTTAGCATCCAAAGGTGAGAGCACGAACGTGGTACTCAGATTGAATCCTGTTTGATAGTAGTAAAACGTATTATCATTGTAATGAGATTTGTCTTTTTGACTGTTCTTTTTCGGAACTGGTTGATTGAATCTTTCCGTCCATTCCAATATTTCTTTATCAATATGATCTAAGGCCATTTTAACGTACTTTTCAGGTTCTTGATATAATACTTTTTCTTCTTCGTAAGATGCTTTTATTTCTTCTTTTTCTTTTTCATACATGTCAAGTAGGTAGGAAAGATCTGCTTTGAATATTCTCAGGTATTGGTCGAGGTTATCGTTTACCGAAGGAATTCCAAAGAAGGGTGAGTTTTTCGAGAAATTCCTCGATGGAAGCCTCAGAGGATTGACCGGGTCTGTTGATAGTGCTAAAGGCGACGTCAGCCCATTCAGCGTGAAATCTCCTGTTGAAAGCTCGTCCTTCACAGAATTGGAAATCTCACTGACTACCGACAAATTAACCAAATCCACCGATTCGGATGTCATCGTCACCGGTAATGCCAAAATCCCTCCCAGAGTCCTTGACATCAAAGTCATTACTATCTCATCGCCAATTTTAGGAATATCCAACTCATTACTCCCGACCATCAAAACAGGTTTTATTTCGTTCTTCCGTATAACCAAAGAACATAAAGGACACTCCTTATATTTTTCAATCACCACGTTTGATTCCTTTTTCTTTTCTTGTGGTAACTCACTCTCCAATAATGAAATAATACACTTCAAACATAAAATATGACCACACAGGGTTATCATTCGAGGTGCAACGACTTCATCGCTTAAACAAATCGGACAAACATGACCAAAGGGTGCTATGATTCGTATTATGTCTTCAACAGGAAGTGGAACGTTTGGATCCAATTCTTGGACTTTATACTCTTTGGTTTTATTAACTATAAATTTGTAATTTACATTAATAAATGACATGCCATGAAGGAACACTTTCGTCAGCAGCAGAGACAGTTGCTTTCGTTTCTGTTTGGTCATCCTATTATTCATGGATCTAGCAGAATATTCATCCAGATCAGTATACCCTTGGAAATCAAGTAAATGATTAATACTAATCTGACTCTTTCTACCAGACGGCTTACCTTGTTTGACTTGTTTTAGTTGCACGGAAAAATCATCATTGGATCGTTGATACTGTGGCTTTTGATACCTCGAAGGCTTACTGTTCCTTGGAGGTATTTGGGTAGGTGTTTCTAATTTTTGGTTATTCATTGTGCCCCATAATACAAGGAGTATGTAGGTAGTTCTAATTTTTTGGTGCTCAGGAAGAAAGATAGACCCACGAAGGCCAAAATTGGGAGGCAAGAAAATAGGCCTCCTAAGTGTAGAAAGTGGGTGATACGTAAAGGTTAGGTTTAAGAAGTGATACTAGAAGCGATTCTAATCATATAAGTTGGTATGGTGTGATAATCGATAGAGCAATGTCATGTATGACCATGTGGTATTGGTAGTGTATATAAATATCATTCCATAACATTCAATTCAGACAGCAGAAGATGGTTCATACCACTGTCATGAACTCAAGGAATAGGTTTGGGTATGTAGTTGAGTCTTTTAAGTGTGTCATTCGTAGTTATATGACTTCGGAGAATGTGACAAATATCCAGATTCGCGCGTCTGCCAATTGCAGCCATACGTGATGGATTTGATTTGTAATGCTCAGACATGTGGGCCTCTGTTTGTAGTCTTACAGTTGTGGAGATGGGCGTTGAAGTCTAGTTTGCTTTGAATATTTTTGCAAATTTCTACATAATTTTGAAGAATGTAAGTATTTGTGAATGTAGAATTTACCGTTTTACTGAATATAACACTTGATAGGTTGTACGAAACAATGTACTTGTAGAATTTACCGTTTTCTGAACAGAAGTACTTGAAAGGTTGTACGAAAACGATGCACCTCATAAAACTAATAGAAATGGTTCATTTCAGACTAATTTGATGCCCAGTGGACTTCTGAGGCAGTACTTTTTAAGAAGTTTCCAAATTTTGGGTAGCAAAGGCAAGAAGACCATTGAAAACAAAACAATGACAGTGTTACATATAAGGCTGACAATTGTCATCTACAATCCTACTACCCACCTTGCATTGCAACAACTCTCCCGAAGTGAAAATTCGCCAAAATACACGTCCGAACTTATAAAGTTTTGGTCCACGTAACAGATCACACAACATGTCAGCTTTAAAGAAGACCAATTTAAAGTAAGTAACCATTGATATCCATAGTGATTGCAAGAATTAAGCAGAGAATACCAAGACTTAAGCAGACAATCAATTAGAAAGAATGAATTGAAACTCTGGATCCAAATACTAACCTCAGTTCTATCAAAGAATTACGTCAAACGGCGGACGACAATTTACCTCTCACATTGACCAAATTAGGTTATGATGAGCTGCATTTATTAGGAGATTTCAAGCTTTTATTGGGATACCTCACAGTTGTCATTGCTGGGGTATTATTCTACTTGGATAAAAAGTACACCTTTGCTGAATTATACAATGTAACTGCTGGATCTGTTGTAGTATATTTCATTATTAGTAGTATACTTTGGTTAGTTAACTATCAAAATAAGAACGTGAAGTACGTAGGACATAAGAAAGAACAAAAGATCACCATTGCTACTTGGACTGACAAATATACGCCAATCTACAATGTTGAGATCAAAATTGATGGAGAGGTTGTTGGACAGGGTGAGATAAAGTTTGAAGACATTTTTGATGTTAGCGGATATTATCAAATTGAAGCATTTGGAAAGTTGTTAGGTGGGTTGATTGCAAAGAAGGGTCAATAGAGGTATATTTTAGAGTTTTGGAATGACCATATACCCTGGAGCCTTTTTCAATTGTGGGAATTGGTTGGGATTCTTAACATCCCATTACCACAAGGGGTAGGCTTCCCTTAACTCTGGTAAACCCTTCGTTGCTACCAGCGTAGTAAAAGTAATTAGTGGCAGCCAGATGCACAAGGTGATATGAGCCCAGCACAGCTTTGAGTACTCACTGAATCTGCAATAATGGTGGATATGTATTAAATAAAAGTCTGAAATAATATCGTAGTTCTGAACAATCACTATTCTCCTATTTTTATTGAGAGACACCCTCACTATTATTTCGGACCTAAATACTCAACAAATCTGTGTGATTGCCCAATTGAAACTTTTAACGGTCTTGGCCACATTATCCCCGTTACTCCTTTATTATTGCATTCAAAGCCATGATTTTGGCACCCCATAGGACTGTGTTCGTACTGTTCGTCAAGGGGTGCTTCAATTACGAGCCTTGACACTCAAACTATATAGTATGGCCAATGTTCTTGAACATTACTGCCAAGCAATGAAGCTCATATTGGGAATCTTCATTTGCATACCAATTGTTTTTGCAGCCCTCAAAGTTACACAAATAGATACTGATTACTATGATGTTGAATTTGACGTTTCGTTGTCTTCATATTTTGATAGAATAACTACAAATAAACATGATATACTGAGACTGTGGTCGGGGGTCGATAGTGGCTTTGTGAAGTTCATCACCGATACAAAACTAAAAAGGAATGGAAATATAGTTGAATTCATTGATAATTATACAAGATTATTATATCCTAATGTTTTATATAAGGGGGCTAATAATGAAAATGTCACTAGCAAGTTCACTCCAGATGTCACTTACACCGATGCAAGCAATTTCAATACGAATATTTCATTTGATGGAGTTCTTCATCAGTACACTGACTTGTTACGAATATTTGATGAAGCTGGATATGTAATAGGCGAAGTGTTTGAGCCAGTAGGAATATCTACATACGATAGAGCACTCTCAAATGCGCATTTTTTAGTAAGACGGTTACTTAGATATTCACTGTCGGAGTATGAACCAACAAGTACTTTTTACAGCTCGTTCTTAAGGAAATGTTGTATATCCTGGTTGAAGGAAATCAAATCCGATTTGCCAGGCTTTGAGGGATCTTGGAGAAAGTGTCATTGGGAATGTCTAGAAAACGCAACACAGGATAATCAATGTAACGTCAATTTGCCAATGACTAACCCAGATGATGGATGTTACTATAGTAGGCCCACTATTTTTGCGTAGGTCAGAGGGACTCTTAATGTATGACTATTAACGTACGGAAGCTCAAATTTACTAAGCTCTACAAATTTCTTTACTTAAATTTCATATAATGTCATATATCATACTGTCTATTAATTTTGAATGCCATTTCATATCGTAGCAAATTAGGTCTGCAAGTGTTCATCCACACACAACTGTGGACTGCCCTCTACACTCATTTGCTCACTTTCTGTGGCCTCACCTTATTGTCCATCCCCAGGAACCATCTAGCCAATCCTTGCAACGCCATTGGCAACGTCCTCACAGCAGGTAAAAAGTTGCTGTAGAAAGGAGTACACATAACTCCTTGCTCACTTCTATGAATTCTGCTCACAATCTCAACAGCCAAGGTCTTGTGTTCCACTATAGGTGCCAAAAACGCATTCAGTTTATCGACATTTTTGAACATCGCTGAGTCCAATTGTCCTGGAAGCACTAGCAAAAGTTTCACCTCTGGTATTTCACTCAACTCCTCTGTAAGTGCTTCGTGGATACAAATGTTTGCAGCCTTTGTTGCAGAATAAACAGACAAGTTCCTAGGAGCTAAAACCCCCAAAATCGACAGTATCGACACAATGAACAATCTCTCAGGCAGTTTCCTTGACTTCAATATCAACTTATTGATCCATATTTGTGCAAACGTGTTAACATTGAATATCAGCTCAATGTGAGAGTCCTCAAGTTCAAGCAATGGTTCACTATGCCTAACCCCAGCATTATTGACAACAATATTGAATCGTTTGCCGGAGTTCATTATGCTTGATATCGTGGTCGAAACCTCCAGTTTGGAACGTAAATCACAACGTATAAAATGGAAGTTTTTATCCTTGAATCCAGGCTCGTCAAGGTCTAGGTTGTAAACCTCAACTTCTCTTCGTAATAATGCCTTTGCGATTTCAAGTCCAAGACCATGAGATGCACCAGTGACCAAGGCAATATCACCTGGTTTGATCCCATCAAGATGACCTCGGCATTTATATTGATTGTTTGCATACTGAAATCCTCGTAAAGCTCCAATAATAAGTAGTATTATTATAAAAGGTCTGTACACTACCAGGATTAGTACCAATGCAGGTATGGAATATGCAAGGACATTATCTAGGAGTTCTAGGAGCTGATCTATACTGATCATCGATTGAGAATTTCAGGTCTGGAAAATCGCTAAGATAGGAAGAGTGCGGAATGCGGAGGTGAGCTTGAAATGCTCCAACTGTCGTAGGTCTATGTTGTGTGTATTCTGTGCGTTCTGTTTGTGTATTCTGTGTTCTGCTTATTCTATGTATTCTATGATCTGCTTATTCTATGTATTTTATATGTTCTATGTTCTGTGTATTCTATGTTCTGTGTATTCTATGTTCTGTGTATTCTATGTTCTGTGTATTCTATGTAATCTGCATTCCGTGAATACATTATGTCTATAAGTCAAGTAACACTAGACTGTACCCAATGGGAGGTCACATGTTGTAACCCCTTGCAATCCCACCCCTACCTTCTTCTACTTCCGCGCCCTCTTCACCGTCCTCAGTTTTCCAGTCGCTTCCTAAACCAGTCCAATGTCTACCTTGTAAATGGGTTGCAGCAGTTGAAACAGTTCCTCTGATAGCAATATGATTTGAAAACCTCTTGACCAAACTATTTTCTTCTTCAACTTCCTCAGTTTGAGTTACTCTTAAATGATTCAATTGACGTAGAGGTCTTGAAGTCAGCATGAACCTTCCAGTAACAGGATCGAATTCTGGCTCGTCATCACTTTCTTTCTCATTTTCTTCTTCCTCATGCTTTTCAACGCCTTCTCTCTCTTCTAGTAGATTTGCAAAGTTTGTCTTCCATTCTCCAGTCCAAGTTAAATCGTCATCCAATGCTAATAATAATTCATAAGGAGTAATAATTGGTTTGAAGTAATCTCCATGTTCATCTACAATGATCCCTTGGTTATCACAGCCTAATATACACCAAATATCAATCTGTTCAAAGTTAGCAAGTTTGGCAACATTTGGCTTTCCAACAACAAATACGTAATGTTTTTTACCCGCTTCTTTAATTTGTCTTGATAAAGAATTAATGAGTGTCTTGGTATTTGCTAAGGATAAGGTATTAACAAGTATACCAATTGTACCTGCAGTTCTTGCAACCAGCATGTAACGATATCTACGCATCAAATTTGGAAATGGCCCTGTTATGAGTTTCTTATTCTCATACAATGTAACTGAGTTGAACTTTGTAGTTAATTGAAGTAATTTTGGAGGTTGTGGTTTTGTTAAATAGAAGAGTTCGTAATCCTTTAGTTCTGATTCTTCTTGAATATCCTGGATTATTCTATTCAAGATATTTTGACCTTTGAATTTTGGTTGATATCCAATACTATGAACATCTTCAGACTTCAAGTCGGAATATTTAATGTTTGGATACTCAACAAGAAGTGCTTGTAATTCGCCTAAGTACCGTGTATTAGGAGCATCCGCCATGAGTACCACTTTCTCATCTTTTTGGTACCTTGTTCTAAATTTTGTAGCGATATCGTCAAGATCAACTACTGGCTTTCCAAAAACGTATAAGGCAGGTAGCTTTTCAACCGCATTCAAACAAGCATCACCAAAATGAATTACCAAATCACTGTGGACATGTTCTGCTGCTACTTCGTCAATACAGCATGGAGAATATGACGTATCTGCAAGAATCCAGATCTCGGATTTATCTTCCACATTAGTCTTATATATCTTTTGCAACTCTAGAACAACCATGGCTGAATCAGATATTAAAGCATCTGGGAATTGCAACGTCACCTTGCGATACTTATTTTCAAGTAGGTATTTAGACAACTCATCTAACGAGTAATATTCAATTATGGCTCGTTTGATTTCTTCATCGGAGGCTGAATCGCTCAATCCAAGGTGACTTCGATCATGAATAACCTCTTCCACACGGGCAAATGTGATATCATCTTGTTCAGTCGATAATGCTGGTGCTGTATCTGTCATGATGAGATGAGTGGAATTGTTTGCGCGCGAATTTGGTAAGATGACAATTCGAGTACTCACAGTGGCTAAGTGAAGATATTGATTTATTTAACGTTGTATACACTGTCTCCCGTCAGATACTACTACCAGCTCTACAGATTCTTCACTGTGAAGAATAAATATGCAAGTTTTCTATTCAAGTATACATATTTCACCTACTCACTCGCTTACAAGGTCCCAAATAGTTCTATAGGAACCGGCCTATAAGCAGTGACTGTCCCTTCAGTCAAGTTTCTTAAAATAACCTCACTCTTGACAACAAATCTCTGTCCACCGACATTCTGCTCAGCAACAAGTAACCTATCTCCATAATTAGCCAAAACAACAGAAGTGTGATCTGGATCCCCAGCAGTTGAAACAGACCCGTTTTCCAAGTTTCTAAATGTACATTTATAGTATTGTAAGATATCTCCTCGTCTAACCTCATCTATAGGTTCTTTGGTAACCTGCAATCCACTTCCAGGACTACCCACAACCTCAAGAATTGGATATCCGTGATGATTATAACTCGAAACAAAAGCATGCTTACCACATCCTTTCAAAAGGGCATCATGCCCAAGATCCCAACATTCACCCCTTCCGACCTTTTGCCCTTCTCTGTGCTCACACCACAGAGCAACGTATTCTCCAAATTGTTGATGCCATTCAAGCAATTTTGCTTTCGAAGGAGTATTGGCTAATGGACTGGCTTCAAAGCTGACTATGTCAACCTTAACATGAGCGAAATCATCGTTTGTCCATGAAAATTTGTATCTGATAATACTCAAGTTTTTCAAAAGGAAGTTAAATGAACTTTCGTTTAGTATCGTGGTACCAATTGGCGATGTTCTAGTGGAGTTTGAAGATGACGAACTATAATTCAAACCCTGCAAGTCCGATGGTAAAACGAGTGGACCTGAAGTATTACCGAACCATGCTGTTTCAAGCTCTAGATTGATTTCAGGAGGCCCAGTAGAAACAACCTCTCGTTTATAGTTTCTAGCCGGTGGCGGTGGGGGAGCCGGGGAAGGAGATGCAACTCTTGAATATTCGCTCGATCTGGGTGCTGGTGGTGGAGGGGCTGTTCTACCAGCCAGAGTAACCGCAGGAGCTGAGATTTGAGGTGCAACCACAGGAGCTGAGATTTGAGGCGCAACCACAGGAACCGAGTCTGCATCAGAAGGCGTATACTTTGGAGGGGCCTCGCCAACTTTCTTTAAGCTGTTACGTAAGTCATTAATGAAGTTATCAGAAGCAGGCTCTGGATGATGTTTTGCAGGAATTGCGGGCTTGAGTTTCTCCGGTTTAGCAGGCTTTATCTTCTCAGGTATCACTGGATTTTCCTTTTCAATCGTAGCATGGACTTTGACTGGCACTACGGGACGAACGTTTGCAGGCACGACAGGCTTGATCTTGACTGGTGTCACTGGGGTCACCGGATGTACTTTAACTGGAACCACTGGCCCGACTTTCGCTGGAACAACGGGCTGGATTTTCACAGGTACTACAGGTTGAATCTTTCCAGGTACCACAGGCTTGGTCTTTTCAGGTTTAACTGGATGTGGTTTTTCTGGTTTAAATGGCTTCTCAGGTTTTGCTGCTCTGCTTTTAGCGATTTGTTCGGCAAAGTTAGGTGCAGCTGGTTGGGGTCCAGGAGAGGCAACAGGCTGCTCTATTGTCGACTCAGCTGTCGTAGCAGTATCTGGACGCAGATCAAGATACGCTGGAGGTTCCAGAGGAATGTCTTCATGGACAGCGCTAGATTTTTTAGCTGGCTTGGGAGGTGCCTTCTTGGTAGTCTTTTCTGGCTCCACTGGTGCAAGCGGCACAACTGGCGCAACTGGAGTAACTGGAGTAACTGGAGCAACTGGCACAGTAGGTGCTTTGTTTGCTGCTTTGAGTTGATCGTATCTGTGTGCAAGCTGTGCTTCCACTTCCATCTGCTGGATTTCCTGAGCTGATCTGTATATTTTCGGGGGTGGTGGAAATGCATTGACTGAAAACGCTGGTGGACTTGCAATAGCAGCAGTGGCCGAAGTCGCACTTCCACTGGAGGCGACACTGGTCCCAGTGCTCGCTGAAACAACTTGTGGAACGCCACCAGTTGCATCTCTAGACGGGACATCAACTCTTCTTGGAGGTGGAGCAAATTTATCAACCGCAAATGAACCCTTCGAAGCATTAGGATCAAAGGCTGACCTGGAATAAGGATTTATGTCACCAGGCTGTGGAGTCGCCAGAGGCAATGCATAGTGTCTTGGAGCAGGCTTTGCAGGTTCAGGTGGAGCGTGTTGATCTGGTGTTTGTACAGGCAGAGCATATTCTGCAGGGGGTGAGTTTACCGGCAATGCATTTGGCGTCGACTGAACAGGCAATTGATATTGAACAGGAGCAGGTTGTGCTGGCAATGTGAAGTGCTTTGGCTCTGGTCTTGCAGGTTCTTGAGGTGCTGCAGGTTGGCTATATCCCTGGACGGGTGCGGGTGTTGCTGGAACTGCCCTTGGGGGTAAAGGTACTGGAACAGGACGTGCTTGTACTGGTGGAAGTTGGAACTGTTGAGCAGCTGGAGCAGGCTGCAGATACAGTGGCTGTGCTGGAAGGGCAGGTGGAGTTTGTTGGTACAGAGGTTGTGCAGTTAATGGAGGCGGATTCAGTTGGTACAGTGGTTGAGCCGAAAGAGCTGGTGGGGTAGGCTGGTATGCCAGCGGAGTTTGTTGAGTTGGTGCAAATGAAGGTTGGACCGGTTGCTGGGACCCATATGGCTGCTGAGCAGGCTGTTGTTGAGCCAGGTCCTGCTGAGCAGGAGGTGGAGCTGTTCCTAGTTGTTGGGCAATCTGCTGCGAAGCTTGATCCTTCACCTGTTGACCAAAATGTTGGCCAAACTTTGCCCCCAAAGTTTGCTCAAGCAGCGGCTTATTAGGATCCAGTGGAGGTAAGCCATGTTGTTGTCTGAACTGACCACCAAAGTGCTGACCGAATGTGGAACCTAACTTTTGTTCCAACAGTTGCGGTGCAGCAGCTTCTGGAGCAGGCTGTTCAGCAGGTGGTTGGATAGGTTGAGCGGGTTGATAACCAACTTGTTGCAGCTGATTGTATTGTGGAGTTGATGGCTGAGCGGGTTGATATTGGGGTTGGGCGGCTTCTACTACGGGATTCGCCTGGTACTGGACTGGTTGCTGAGGGGTTTGTTGATACTGGGGAGGTTGTGCAGGTGTAGCTGGTTGATACTGCACAGGCTGTGGAGCAGATTGTTGATACTGAGCAGGCTGTGCAGGTGGAGTTGGCTGGTACTGTATTGGTGCCTGCTGATATTGCGGGTCTGCTTGTGGTTGCTGGTACTGAACTGGCTGTGCAGGTGGCGCCTGCTGATACTGAACTGGCTGTGCAGGTGGCGCCTGCTGATATTGAACAGGTTGCGTAGGGGGTGGAGCCTGTTGGTACTGTGGTTGTATTGGCGCACCTTGTTGAAACTGTAATGGCTGCTGGACCTGTGGTTGGACTTGTGGAGCCTGTTGGTATACCGGCTGTACAGGCTGAGCTGGGGTCGGAGGCTGTTGATATTGTTGTTTTAACCTTGCCTGTTCAATCTGCTCAGCATATGCGGAAGCCTCTCCTGCCTTTGGCACTGGGAATGCTCCGACATTTCTCTTTGGTGGTAGTGGCAATTGTGACATATGTTCACGAGAAGGTAATGGCTTATCAGGAGTATGGACCACAGGTGCTTCCACAACTGGCTGAACTGGAACTTGTTGACCGGCTCCAACCGCCCCTACTGGAGCATTTGGATCAGTAGGTACTTTTGGAGCTGGTGGTATATATTCGACACCTTGTCTCTTAGCTTCACTTTTTTTATATGTTTCAACACCAGCTTTGGAGACTACTTTGGCACCTTTGCCAATTCCTCTTGCCGAGGCTTTCCCGAGGGATTTGATTGAATCTCCGTGAGAGTCCCAAAATGACATGTTGAGGCTTGGTATTGGAGACCTAATCATTTGAATTTGAGTGATTTGCACGCAGGTGACACCAGTCACGTGAGTGTTATTTGCAGCCGTTATGAACCATCGATGGACGAGATTGGGTGTGTTCGCCAGATTAGGCAGGATATTTCTACAATAGGGTAAACGTAGGGATTTAGAGGACATTTCTACTCAATGTTGATCAAAATATTTTTAAGATGCAAAAGTGGAACCAAGAAGATGCCTGTATCTAATGCTGTGTATGAATTTGCTATTCCTGAATAAAGCGGATCTAGATTATAACCAGTTTTTAATTTTGTGAGTGATTCCTAGGGGATGCCCTGAAGATTGTTAAACTTTGCAAGGGAGGATGAGCTCAAGTGAGGTTGTCAGATAAGAAATGTAAAGCACTGTAGTATGTGCCAAACATATAGATTTGGAGTGACACCATCTGTAGTGGAGGTGCAGCCGCGAGAAGGTAGTACCAGCAGGATCACACGACGGATGCATTCGCCGTTGATCTTTCCACTCCGAAGACGGACTAACTATCGAGTACTTCCTCAATCAATGTAAAGTACTAGCAAATAACTTGACAAACTCCCAATAGCCAACCCCAGACTCAAGAACACAGTCGTAAACCCTCCGGCCGCCTCCCTCTCATTGTCATTATCACAGTGCTCCCCAACTGTCATAAATGATGAGGTACACAATTGCCCGTTCAGGAGTCCAAACAAGAATTGCAACAAAATATACCACAAGTCTGAATTTATCAATGGGCCATTTTCTGTGCCTGGATGGAGATTACATGTTAAGAACAAAGGGATAAACAAGAGCCTTGCAATCGAATACCAAAGCAAGACCTTTGTATTTTTGATCAAGATAGAAGGAGTGGTACCACATAAGATTCTACCTAATAGATCCCCCAAATTCCAGATCAAAAATATGAACGGGATATAGATTTTTTTCTGCAAGAATGGCAGGGTTGAGTTAATATGATTTGACTCCACCTTGGAAGCAAATACTGGAAAGACTAATGTAACGCAGAAGGTGATGAATATGGTCAGTACATTATATTTCAATTTACCCCAAAGTAACATAAATGGTACATGTTCTTTTACCAATAAGGTACCATCGGTTTCATCAACATTATCGTCTTCCAAGTAATCTTCATGTAAATCTCTTTCTATTGTTTCGTTCAATAAATTATAGGCGTTTTCAACGTTGAATCTACTTATCCAAAAGAACAATAAGATTGAAGCTATTGAAATCAAACTTGCTGTAATATAATAAGCAAATACACCAAAGTTTTTGTCAACATATGAGTAGTCATTACCATCTTTTATAATAGGTTTATCACCTAATATTAAAATCAGTAGGATTAAAACACAAGCAGGGAGAACTCCTGCAATGGCTTGACCAACCATAACTGCATTTGCGTAAATTCCTCCAAGCACATTTACAACAGCCATGGTACCATTTTGTGCCAAACATGTTGAAACAGCAGACAAGAATACCATTGACATTAAACCTGTGAAAAAAACTCCATCTGGCATTCTGATAAATAAATCAGATATACACGATATAGCCATTATTAAAAATACACCAATGGTAAGCATCAAACCAATATTGAGTCTATTCTTATAGTTAACACCAGCTTGTACTTGGGATAAATACAAGTTGTATGCTGCTGAAGCAACAGACAGGACCGACATCATGGTGGATGAATACACTTTGATCAACTTCGGACTGTGAGAGAACCTCTCGTCATAATATGCCAGTGCCAGTAGGAAACAGTTCCATGGCCAAAGTAATGCAAGTCCAATTATCGAAAAGGTTAAGTATCTCATTTGGGAGAGCCTGATTCGATATTTGGACGATATTTTGAATACCACAGGATCATTTGGATTGTACATGTCGTAGTTACCGGAAGTGTTGGTGATAAGGAATGTAAACTTAAAATACGTGATAAGAGATGTTGTCAAAAAACCTGACTAAGCGAGTTGGGACATGCAGGATAGAACAAAGACAAAGCCATTGACAACATGATCTGTGTGTAACCAGATCCAGCGAAGGAGATTGAGCTGGTGATTTAAATGACTAGACTGATTTGGATCGGAAGCTTTTAGAGGAGGTGGACCTTGAGAGAATTCTGCGTTACCGTAATGTCCGTTGCACGTCAACTTACTTTCACACATCATCGTCTACCTCATGGTAAACATTCCATATCTGTGGTAACGACATGTACTCTAAACAACTCGTCTTTTAGTGAGGGAGTGAAACATGAATTCCGTGTTACTACTTGATTGAGTTTGAAGGGGCCAGCATTTGAGTTCAAGTGAGACTCGATTTAGCGTGCGTTGTGCAGCAAGAACTCTTGATTACACCGATACTGCTTACATCCTCCGCTCAGGGTCCCAGGCTCACGCAATACCAATATTTCAAGCATCCGAGTGGGCAACTGACGAGTCAGAGTCCACTTCCAGATCTAAGATCGGGTTTAGCGTTTGTGGAGGTAGACATGTGCCAACATACACTTCAAGTCCTGCATTGTGGGTCAATTGCGAGATTGGAACCCCGCAATGGGTCATTGTAGATTACAATGAGCATGATATCTGATAATGCTTGTTGAAATATATTGGAGAAATCAACCTACGGAAAGAATGTATTTGAGGGTATCTTTTTTTGCAACCAAAGTGTGTCCCTTAAGGTATTTCTATTAATCTCCAGGAAGTCCCAAGAGTGTATTGAAAAGTCCCAGCTACATATTGACTAAGTATTGGATTTCTATTTTAAAATATACCAGACGGTGTAAATATCAGATCAAAAAAAGTGAAATTTCTAGTTACAAGTGCATTCGGGCAACGAACTTTGAGAAGTTCTCGGTCGAATGTTTTCGTCACAGTAGTCTTATTTAGTGACAAAATACCTTCTCTTCCCGTTCACCAATGGACCCTCCTCCCAAACGCTAGCAATATCCTTCAACAAAACCTTCTCCAAAGGAAAAACAACTTCTCCATCTTTCAAAACTCTTACAATTTCCTTCAAAATACTTGCAAAATCCTCTACAGTATGTGATCCAATACCAGAACCCAAAATAAAAAAGTTCTTTGAACGGAAAACAGGACTAGCTAAAGTAACATTTGCTGGACCAGCTGCAGTGCCGATGACAATCCACCAGAGCGGATCTGAAGGCACTTTTTTGGCAGTGTTTATTCTAACAATGAAATCTTCGGCTGGTTTACCATTAACATAATCAAGAACAACATCAACTTCCCCTAACTTTGATGACAATTCCTGTGGATCTTCTTCACTGAAGGCTACGAATTCATCAACAACTCCGGTTTCTTTCAATTGCTTCAATTTTCCAGCATCTCTTGCAAGACCAATCACCTTAGAAACACCAAAGAATTTCTTTGAAATTTGGGCTGCCAAATTTCCACCAGCACCAGTAACACCAAGAATTGCAACAGTTGCACCTTTGACTCCACCTGGAACTCTTCTCAAAGCAGCAACAACTGAGAATGCAGAATTGTTCAAAGCAGCAACATTGGCAATTGTTGCTTCTTTGTCTTTAACATCGTTAATTTCCAAAACTGCATATTTCTTCACGTTGATGACTTCACCATAAGTTCCTAATGATGGTTGGAAGGTGGTGAAAAATACCAATTTACCGTCAAGTTCTCCGACACCGTCAACACCAATTAAAGTTTCACCAGCCCCTGAATTCAGATAATGTGCTCCGCTAGCACGTATTTTAGCTAAATGAGAAAACCCTGCGGCAAAGACAGTGACAGAAACTTCATCTTCGAGCGGAGCAGGCAATTCTCTCAATTTATATTCAGGCAATTGACCTGCAGTAATGGTAGCTGTGTATACTTCTGGCATGGTGTGTCGAATATTACGCAGAGATGTTCGTGGAAATTAGGTTGTTTAAATAGGTGTTTGGATGTGCCACAATCTCCATTACTGATTTTTAGTCATAGTGAGGGTAATTTCAAAGGTGCTTTAGTCAACATAAAATGTGCAGGTTGGAAGAGAAGATATTGTGTCGACCCTGATAGAATAATGGTATACGATTACTAATGACTACACTTCCAACCATTGATTATGTGATCAAACTGGATTCGACCTATCCAACGCAAACAGTGCCTGTACGGCGAAACTGCATTATAGGAGTGCGTCAAAAATTTACCTCAGATAATCTGTTGCAGATACATATTTTGCAACTTAAATTAGGGGTGTGAACTTTAAAGCTTGTTAGTCCGAGAAATTGTTTAGTTCCAGCCGTTGCTCACAGGACTGTCATAACTCATCTTAGGTTTGGATTATAATTACCTCCTATATTCTTAATGCGATTTATTATTCTATTGTTGGAATATGCCTGCTAAGCTTGTGAACTTACGTCCAGCGACTCACAAGTGAATACCTTATATATATATATCGTACGTACTCCAGGTTCCCTTGAAATCAAGCCCATTATGACCTCCCCCGATGCATCCTCCAAAACCTCTCCTCATCCATCTCCAGCAATTGAACCAAACTAGTCAAATCCTTCTCAATCTTGAAGAAAACCTTCATGATCATATAATTTGGTTCTTTGATAGGCAACCTCAAGGGAGAGTTATCACTCACCCAGAAAAACTCTTCAGCACTTGCATGTTGGGGTCTATCTCTCTTTGGGGCCCCAATTTCCTCATCTACATCGTCCATCTCTTGATAAAACGCAGCCCATTCTTCAAGATCATACCTTTTCATTGGTTCATCCAAGGAATCGGTCATCAATGGTTTCAATTTCTCTAGGAAATCCAATAAATGTTGATACGTTCGTTTTTGAGTTCGTATTTTCTCTCCAACATCTTTCATAAATACTTGATAATCGTCTTCAGATGGCATCACTGGAATGGTTGATTCTTGTTTAGGGAAATCGAAATTCACTTGAAGTTCTCCTTGTACAGATGGAGAATCTTCTTCCGGTTCTGTGAGGTCCTCATGATTTGCTTGTTTCCTTCTTATCATGGCTAGATAATTATCAAAGGTGAACCATTTAGAAACAAAAATACTGAATCGACTAGCTGATTCAAATACTTTATCTCCTACAGAGGAAATCAAAATTGTCATTAACGGAACAGCAGAAACGGCCCAGCATACAAAGAAACTTCTACCGAATTCTGATTTGGGTGCAAAATCACCATAACCAATTGTGATCAAACAAAGGAAGCAGAAATAGATGGAATTGAAATACAGCCATCCTTCACAAAATTTGAAAACAACTCCCCCAAGTAACCAAAATACAAGAAATAATCCACAAGACATGGTGACCGATGCATTAATTTGTCTCACTTTGGCCTTACGACGAATTTCTCTAATCTCATGAAAAGTTTCCTCTGGAGTCAAATGGATATGACCAGCTTGTAATTTTTTTAATAGCTTGACTCTCTTCCTTTCGATTTCATGCCAGAAAGTTGCAGGACCACTCGTTGATATTACCACTTGACGAATCATAGCAATCAAAAGACCCATTATCAATACTCCGACAAGAGAACAAACGAGTACAGTTGCCTTTGCCGCATGTGTTTTAGGTAGTATGTCACCTAAACCAACTGTAAGAAAACTAACGGTGATATAATACAAGGCAGCACCATAACTTAAATCCTCAATCAAGGCTTGCATGATTGATGAACTTACAATAGCCCAAGCTGCAAATACTATAGTGTGGATCATTAAGGTTCTTTGCTTGGCACCTAAATTGAATGTAGGTGGATACTTTTTCAATTTATAACCTAAAAAGTTTATCATCAAGATAACACTACAATTAGCGTAGAAGAAGCAAGTGAATACCGCAAACCAAAACCCCTGAGTTCTATTATATCTTTTATTTGGACCTGTACATCCTCTATTTGTTAACAAAATATCTGCCAATAAAAATGCACTTGCTATCCACCAACAACAGATTGAAATACATTGAGTGATTAGGTAATTGACTCTACCTGCAAAATTCATCAATAGTGAAATATTTCCTATAATTCCAAATACTAAACTCAAGGAATTTAGTACCACCAATTTTGCTGAATCATTTACAAATTCCCCTGTTATTGCATCTGTTCTCCATTTTTCAACCAATGCAACTATACTTACCATATTGGCTAAAGGAGCTAGACATGCAGCACACAAAGGGAAGAATGTGGATATATAATACCACATCAAAAAATGGTCATCACCTGGTTGTAACAGTAGATTTGTAACAGTTACTATAGGAACGTTTAAAGTGTGTTTTAATGGGAATGGGGCTTCAGCAAATCCAACTTGATGACCAGACGAATGGTAACCACCATCCATCAATGGAGATAACGTAGAAGCATGATGTAATAATTGCTCTTGATTAATACCTCTAAATAATGTGGCATTCAATGAACTACCTGTAGCTGATCTTGAAATTCTACTTATTCTTCCATTGGTTCTACTTGTTAAACCTGACGAATTTGTTCTTTCAGATATATAAGAGTCTTCTGAATCTGTTGATGATGTAGATGCTATTCGTGACAACGTGTTGCTTTGTTGAATTCCATTCATTATACATGGAAGTGCTCTTGTTATAATTTCGAAGAAAGCGATTAGTGGAGCTGAACTGATATTGATTTAGTGGATTTGAAAACGTTCCACGTGAAGATGAATATTTACAAGAGTAGATGCAGGGTAATTTCCGGAGAGGCATTCAACGGAAGTATGCTTTTTGACATATAGAAAATATTATAGGACTTGTAATGAATGTACTCACGGTGGTGTGCTGAGAGTTTCACACCATTTTGTTCAATCATTACCCCAGATCATGCTTGCCAAGAGCTCAAGATATACGGCTACTTACGAAGTGCATTTGTTTGTTTGGTAGACTCGATCTTATCTATTGCTACGGAGTGTATATAGCATTGCCTTCTATACATAGAACGTTTTGAATAAGGCAACCAGAAGCATTGGAACAAGTTTATTGGATTCGATTGAGGATATTTCAAATGTTTTTTAAATGCGTTTTGATTATATGTTTGTCTTGGCTTGTATTGATCTCTAAGAATATTGGGGCCGTTCATATTTTCCAGTTCATTTGACTTTAAGGTATTTTTACGATCGTTCCATTTTGGGGTAAACAAGTCAAAATTATTAATTAGCCCAGAAATAATGGTAAATTAATGAATTGATAAGAAGGGACTGCTCGAGATAAAAATAAATTACTAGTGAGCTAATAAGAAAAATAAATTACTAGAGAATGTAATAAGAAAAATCAATTACTAGTGAGTTTAATAAAAATTAATTACTAGTAAGTGTTAATACATGGCAATATACTAGTGGGTATTCATACAATGATAACACATCTATTAACATATATACAAGTTTGTTAATTAAATGATATTTATGAGGTGAGATCAGCTATACCGAGATTTCGTTTCCTCAGGGGCAACAATCTGGTTAAGTTTACAACCAGATAGTAACGAATTTGTGTATGGAGAAAATCCGTCGAACAGATTAGCCCTGTAATTAAGTTAAATTTTTCACGAAAAATATCATTGGCAGATCGTATGTGGGAATTCGAAACTCAGTGTGTATTGTATGAAGCACTTGATTCTATTAGATCGATGAAATGTGGACATTGATTTCGAGTAAAGGTGACAACAGGAATCTAAAGCACTATTGTCAGAATAGCTGGGAAGTACACGGAACAACCAGGGTCGCGCTTCAACACAGTATCTGAGCCAGTAACCCAGTGGGTTACTTTGTACCAGAAGTAAAGTGATACTTACACCTCTATCTCCTAGGATCCTATGAGTTTAGAGTATCAGCTCGATATTCACTTCGCTCATACCTTGGCTCACACCTTGTGTGGCTACCTCGTGATTATGCATTGTTTCCCTCATTAATCCACTTCCTCAAAATATTCTTCGCAGTATTCTTCTGAAGTTTCTCCACAGGAGTCTTTGTTAACGATTTCAAAATCTCTTCCCTCTTTTCCTTGTACTCATCAGTCATGAGTTTATTATAGATTTCATTAAACCTGCTCTTCCTCTCTTCCAATTCGATTGAATGCTCATTCAATTCTAATTGAATAACAGGCTCAGTATTTGGCCATGATTTGATACCGTACTTGGTCTTTATTCTATTAATTTCTTTGAGAAGTTCTTCACGTTGTGCTTCTGTTTCTGCAACTTCTCCTTGAACTGAAAACTCATTCAATTTTCTTAAGTCTTCAATCTGAGTTATGGTCTTTGATAATAATTCCTGATTGGATGTGAATTGAGCTACCTTTCTTTGTTCTTCTTCCACTAATTTTTTACTAGCCATGGTCAGGTACAAAGCAAATTGCTGACCTTTGTTTTCTTGAATCTCTGCTATGGCAAAGGTCTTACGTGGTGAAATTCTATCAATAGCTTCAATACGTACAACATCACCTTCTTTGCATAAATTACCTTCATCATGAGCCAAATAATCCTTTCTTTTTATCACTTCTTTATGGATTCTTTTATCATACATTTTCCCTTGAACACGGACTTTGACGGTCTTGTTCATTTTACCTTGCGACACTACAAGTCCTACCAAGTTGAGTTTAGCCATTGTTGAAAATTTTATGAAAAATCAATCCAGAAATGTTTTGGTGAGAGGATTATGTAAGCAAAATTATTTGCTAAGTCGTACAAGTGATGTATTTTGAGACGGGTGTGTTGCATTCAGGTGTTTAGTATTTATTCGGATTATGAATATTCGCTAATTTAGGCGTACAATTCAGTGGAGTCCGTTCAAGTTAGCTAAGAGGCAGGTTGCAAGAAGAAGGGTTAAACAGTATCATTGTCTATTAACTAGCTTTATATCCAATACTAAGTAGTTGGAACCTTGAAACAGTATGTTCTCAATCCCACTCAGCAGGAGCTCTATATAATTGTTGTAAGGAGTTTCAGTCTGGCTCTATGGACGTTGATGCTCTCAGTGGAATATTTGCATCCAACGAGATAGTGAAATATTTGCATCCAACGAGTTAGTGAAATATTTGCATCCAATGAGATAGTGAAATATTTGCATCCAACGAGGTAGCGAAATTGGGTGGTTTTAGGACAACTCCTTCAATACCTTCTCAAACTTCTCAACCAAGATCAGGTTCTCTTCACTAGTACCAACACTGACTCTCAAAGCACCAGTGCTATTCAATTCTGTTCCTCTAAATCTAACCACCACAGCATTTTCGGTTGCCAACTTCGTATACAATTCAAGAGCAACCTCATTAGACGGAACTCCCTTCGTATCTAATATCTGCAACAACAAGAAATTAGCATCAAGTCCTCCGATATTTTCACCAATTCTAGATAATGATTGCAAATTCTTAAGTAGCTTAGCACGTTCTAATTTTATACTTTCAACAAATTCATTCATCTTCGACAAACCGGCTTTTGAGGTTGCACGAATAGCGACATCAGAAGTAAGTGAAGAAATATTATATGGATATTTCATAGCGTTCAAATAGTATGATAATTCCTCTGAACAATAAGTGATACCCAATCTGATACCAGCAAGACCGAATGATTTAGATAAGGTTTGCAATACCACCAAATTAGGAAATTGGTTAACCAAGGTTGACATTGATAAGGACTGATCAGTGAAATCAACGTATGCTTCATCTATAACTACCAAACCTGCCCAAGTATTCTGCAATTTTGTAAGAAGTTCGACAATTCTATCAACGTTTAATAGCTTAGCAGTTGGATTACCTGGAGATGTTAAGTACATTAATTTAACCGTACTATCAGTAACGGTTGAAACTATAGATTCAATATCAACTTGGAAATCAGGTACTGTGAGTGGTACTTGAACTATTGCAACATCATTTACCTGAGCACAGATGGAGTACATTCCATAAGTAGGTGGACATGTTAATAATTTGTCTTTACCAGGAACACAAACACATCTAAGTAACATGTCAATACTCTCATCAGATCCAACCCCAAGACATAAGTTGGCAGGACTTAATTCAGCAGTATCTTCCTTCTTATTTGGGTTTGGTTGGGTATTTCTAAAGTCACAGATTTGTTGTTTCAAATCCAATTGATGAGGATCTGGATACCTATTCAAACTCAATGCATCTTCAGAGGTGGTAACGTCTGCAATTGCAGGTCCATGGGTATTTTCATTAGCATCAAGCAATATACCAACTTTAAAATCATCTCTAGCACATCTATAAGGCTTTAATGATAAGATGTTTGGTCTAATAATCAGCTTCAACGAGAACATGATTGAAAAAGAGTGTTGGTTGTTTCAGTTAATTTCTTATCGGTGACTCAGAATTTTTCAGACCCCGGAAAAGTAATTATAGCTTTTTGTGATAAAGTCTTGCAGAGTGTTAGTTTTGCCTGAGGTATTGTGAGAGGAATAGGGAAGTTGGAGTGTATTGTCCTACAGAGTCTTAGGAGTAGTGTACACTAATCTAAAAACTAAAACGTCGATTTCCCTGAAAGAAATCCAAGCAGTTGGCCTGCAAGGGAACCAATGATTATCAGTAATGTGATACCTGAATTACCTTCTACAAGATACTTCTTTATTAACACCTCTACATGACTATAAACTGGAATTGATTTCCAATACTCAGCATAACTAATCAGACTCAATCAGAAACCGTAGAATCAACACTAAGAATAACAAGCTCTTGTGGAGACGTAATGGGTGATCTGAAATGGACTCGTAAAGACTTATCCTTTCTAGACGGTTTGGTTTGTTGATTTGGTTCCAAAAGACTTTTTGAAAAGAAGCGTCCAAGACTTAAATGGTTTCTTAAAATCAGTAACCCATTGTCTTCATTTAGTTGGTTCTCTACTTTGATTTCTTTCAAACTTGAATCAATGGTCTTAATATCTTTGACTGTGGGTCTATGAGTTTTAGGAGAAAAACAAGAGTTCTCAACTTTACTACTTTCTGTACTTACTTGATTGAAAGGGTCCACTGTTGTGAATAACTTAAGGGTCGGGTCGATGATATGCTTGGTTAGCTTGGTATCTGTACTTAAAAAGAGGGCATCAGAATGCTTAGACAATTCAAGTCCCAGTCGATCAGAATCCATCTCTTTAAATTCCGTCAACTGATTCGAATCCATCTCTTTGACTCCCTTCAATTGTTTCGAATCCACCATGTCTTCCTTCAATTGATTAAAACCTGTTTTATTCAATTGAATAGAATCTGTTTCTTTAACTAGCTTATCTATATCATCAACTTCATCAACAGAATTTAGACTATCCTGATATATAACCATTCCCTTGTCAAGAATATTAAACCAATTCGTCTTTGACTTCCTCTCACCGAACCAACCAAATTTAGAGAGAGTTCCTTTTGAAAACGGGTTTGAACCTCTTGAGTAAGCATTGGCAATGATCTTATCAGGAACCTCTCTGAAATTTAATACACCGCAAGCTCTTTTCTTTGGCTTGAATCTAGTAGCATTGTCAAGTGAACAATCCACTTTCAAATCTGATCTGGTGTTGAAGAATTTGATTAATTGAAAAATAGTCTCTGGATCGTTCTCCTTTTCATCCTGACCAAAGAAAGACACTTCATCGCGGAATTCGAAGATGAACATGTTAATGCTTTTTTGCGATAAAATTTGACTGCAAAATTTACAAATACACAAAAAAATATCATGCCCTATTAATGTTATTAATGTTTTATTGGAGACGCTGAGACTCCGACAATAGGCAGGTAGTTACTCACGACATACCCAAACTCATGAAGTCACAAAAACACAAACTGAAAGAAGCAAAAAAGTAAGCTTCCCCACCAGGATTCGAACCTGGAATCTTCTGGTATCAGAAGTAATTTCATCGTAGCCAGACGCCTTAACCATTGGGCCATGAGGAACGAAGCTTGTTATTTTAAAGTAAGCACAATACTTGTCATGATAAGATTTTCTCAAGTTGACTAAAACTGGCCGATGGACATCTTAGTGTAGCGTGGAAGTAATTACTGTTAGTAGAGATTCACATTGTAATCTATGAATACTAGCTTAAGCGAAATGCTATCTTGGGGGTAATGAGCCGAAGTGAAAAATTCACCAATCTTGTGAAAGCTACTCCACCTGCTCTCACGTTTCAACCAGAACAAAAAACCCAGTTCTACAACTTTCCTGACAAGACTCTCAGCGTTAAAGAATGCTTTGTGTTGACTAGAACACATTTCGGTGCTCAAGCACCTTGTCGCTACTCTCCAAAGAGCCGCGTTTTAGCAGAAATTCAAATCAAACAGATCGAAAATCTCCACGTCACAATGAATATCACCTTGCTGTACGACAATCAAACTCATGAATTAGTCACCCCCGATGATACCAGAAGCTTGGCACCACAATTAGCCTTGGAACTTGATCAATTAAACACATTATCCAAAGAACTTATAAAGTCTGGTAAAATACCTGAACCAGCTACACAACAAAATTTCAACCAAGACTTAAGTAGAGCAATCAGAAAACTATACGAAAGTGGGGTTTCTGCCTTCAAAGCAAATAGATTTGAGGATGCTTCGAAGAATTTCACAGTAGGTATTGAGATTATCAACAGACGTAACAAATTCGAGTCATTTGAAGGAACAACCCAAGAATTAAGTTTATTTTTGATGAGTAGAGCTGATTCGTTTTTAAGAAGTGATCAACATTTAAGAGCTTTAAATGATGCTGATATGTTACTTGCCTTGAATGCTACTACCCCAGATAATTTCTTAAGAAGAGGTGTAGCTAATTTTTTCTTGGGAAACTATGAAGATGCAAGAGCAGATTATCAGAGAGGATTGGCTTTTGATGAGAATAATGAAAGATTACAAATAGAGTTGGAGATTTGCTTGGACAAGATCTTGGAGGAAAGTGGGGACAGGATTTGAGGTGAAGCGAGTGCTTGGGTGAGCATACAGAATATGTGAATTCTGTTTTTGGAGTCTGAGAAGAGAGCTCGACTGCCTCAATTGTTTTGCAATTGTTGCCTAGAGGTAATAAACTTTGAACGAGAGATTTGGGACCGAGTTGGAGTGTCATATCATAGTGCTATTCTTATCTGTGTTAAATAAATAAAGGGTATTCCAGTACTGGCACCTGGAGAGTGGCTACTACCAATTTTGCTGTTGCCTAATAAACATACAATGATTATACTGAGCTTAGTTGGACAAGTTTGGGAGTCAGGCTTCCATACTCTTATCTATTTAAATGCTGAGAGGTTGCAAGAATTGGCTTGAACGCGCATTATATTTTGTCAATTATATCCTCTCCACTTAAACCCAGCGCTTTCAGAACTAAGGCTAGGCTACCCTATCTTATTTTCAAGATATGCCACTGATATAGAATACAAATGAACTAATCACCACATTGTAGCACAGTCATAAGGTGGCAAAAAATACGCTCTTGAAACACCATAATATCACAATGTGATGGTTAACCTACAATTACATACCCTAATTCTACTCTAACAAAACTAAAAAGGGAAAAAAACTTCAATATTCAAACAACAAACTTAGCATACAAAGTTGACAAGTCTTGAGATTTGAAGGCTTTTATCCTGGCATCGAACCATCTCTAACCAATAGTCCAACACGTGACAAAATTTAATTCAAAATTGGTAACATTTACGCCATGTCAAACGAAATCATGTACCTTTCTGAATCTGATGATGAGAAAGGAGTCAAATCTAGTGGAAGACAACCTTCTGCTCCTATTGAAAAACGCATACGACTAGATTCCTTAACGCCCAGGTTTTCACTGAAGCCGTTTCCAGCAAATGTTGAAGTGATTAGCATATCTGATGATGAAGAAGACCGTAGGAACTTGAGTAATATACGTTTGAGCAACAATACTAGTGCTCTTGGGACTTATAATGGGACACCAATGTTACAACCAGAATATGTATCGATCTCAGGATCATCAAATGGAAGTGGCATTTTTGATGGCGATCAGACAAATGGTATCACGCTGGATATCGATCTAGACACCGTATCGAGGAAATTACAAGGTAGGATACACACTCCTGTATCTCAGAAGATGGGCCAAAGAGTCCAAGAATTAGGGAGCTTTAGCGAACCCGGGGAAAGAGCAGATATCATAGTGGAAGATAGTCCTGTAGAAATACAAATTCAACCAAACTCCATCACGCGTATGAATCAAGACGCTAGTCGTTGGTATGAAGGATCAACAGGTATACGTGAAAGTGGAGAACCGCTGAGTGGGCGTGAGTCACTGAGTAGACGCGAAAGCGCCGAGTCTCACCAAATGAGAGTGGCGTTACAACAAGATAAAGCACGCGAAAGATCTAGATTACATGGCCTAGTTGAGAATGAAAAACAGGATTTGGAAGACTTAACTGCTGCCCCAATGGAAGATCCAGAAGCAGTACAATTCTATGATGCGAACGAACACTTTGTATCCAATGGATATGAAGCTGTACAAGTTGCTGAGAAAAATGCAAACAAGGGTAATGAATTTGTAGAAGTTGCCGATTCTGATGAAGATCCTGTTGTTGATAGTGATGATGAAGATCTTGTTATTATGGAGCAACCTTCTTCTGATGTGAAGTTTAAACCAACTTCGTTTGACAGGCTTAGTAATTATAACCAGCCGGCTCCGGTTCATCATTCAGCTAATCAAAGCATCAATGACCAGATTGCACTGAATCAACTACAACAAAGGATTTCTCAATATCTGAACGAACTTTATAAATTGACATCTCACGATTCTGCATTGAGGAGGGAAATGCAAAAAGTAAGGGCTAATGTAACGAATTTGGCATCAACTATACAAACTCTATTACAACAGAGCATGGGCCTAGATCCAAATACTCATGGAACCTTATTAGAACAGGTGAAGAGGATGGTATCAGATAAACAAAGAGATTATTATCAAGAACAACAAAGAGAATCCAGTATACGAGAAGCAATCCAAGGTAACTTCCAACGAGTGACGAGATACCAACATGCAATTGAATCTTCGAAATCGATGTTAAGAACCTTAGGATTCAAATACGAACTTTCGCAACCTTACTCCTACCAGCCTGCTCCTCCTCAACAACCAGTTGGATATGTACCCAATATTTATTCCAAAAGGGAATCCACTTTCCATGATGATGATTTACAAGATTTGATAAATAATATTCAAGCAGATGATGAAGAGGAAGAAGGATTGGAGATGACTCCACCAGAATTATCAATTTCTCTTATGAAGCATCAAAGAGTTGGACTCACTTGGATGAAACGTATGGAATCATCTAAATCTAAGGGGGGGATTCTTGCCGATGATATGGGTTTAGGTAAAACTGTCCAAGCTATAGCCTTATTCATGGCAAAGAGATCTACAGATGAAGAGCGCAAGACTAATCTTATAATAGCACCAGTTTCGTTACTTCGACAATGGGCTGCCGAATTGGACACGAAATTAAAATCTACAGTCACTTGTAAAGTTGGTATTTTCCATAGTCAAGATAAGAAATTACTCAATACATTTTCTAAGATGAGTCAATACGATGTTATTTTAACGTCTTATGGTACTTTGTCATCTGAATGGAAGAAACATTTCAAAGAGGCATTGATTCGGGCTAAACAAACAAGTAAAGTAAACAATGCTATGCCTAGTTTTGAAGATGGTGGTAAAAGTTATGTACTGCCATTTTTTTCATCAAGTTCATCGTTCTATAGAATTATTCTTGATGAAGCTCAAAATATAAAGAACAAAGCAGCGTTGGCTTCAAAAGCAGTAACGTTTTTGAAAGCATCTTATAGATTTTGTCTTTCTGGTACTCCTATTCAAAATAACGTGGATGAATTATTTCCTATCATTCGATTCCTTCAAATAAGACCTTACAATGATGAGTCTAGATTTAGACTGGATATTTCACTTCCATTAAAATCAACAGATTACGATGATACAGATAAGGACCAAAGTATTCGTAAATTGAGAGCTATTCTCAAGGCTATTTTATTGAGAAGATCCAAAACTTCGCTTATTGATGGAAAACCAATCTTGAGTCTTCCTAAGAAACACATCATCCCAGATTATGTTGAAATGAACGAAGGAGAGAAAACTTATTATACTGGATTAGAAGCTGGGATTCAAAAGAAAGCCAAGGATTTGATGGAACAATCAAAGAGTCATGGTGGATCTGGTGGACATTCCATATCTAGTATTTTAACCTTGTTACTACGTTTAAGACAAGCGTGTTGTCATCAATATCTTGTTGAGATTGGTGAAATGAAACTGCCTGCAAAGAAAGTCAAGAATTGGCAACATATGTATCAGCAATTGAAGAGATTGAATAGTGAAGCAGTTTCGACTATCAAAAATACTGAACAATATACTTGTCCTATATGTTATAACATTAATGATGATACTCTTGCAATATTTCCAACATGTGGCCATATGATATGTCAAGCATGTACTGATACATTTATTCAAGATAACACCATTGACGATGGACTCGTGGCATGTGTTGAATGTAAATCTGAATTCAAACACCAAGATATTATTGATTATGATGTTTTTGAAAAGGTGTACATCGAAGGTATGGATCATGATGAATTACTTAGATTCTACAGTCAGATTGGAGCCAAAACAACAAATTCAATGTTACTTAAACAAATTCTAGACAAGGAACCATTTAAACCATCTGCAAAAATTGCAAAGTGTTATGAAATGATTCAAGACATCTACATCAAATATCCAAATGAGAAGATTATTGTGTTTTCTCAATTCACCACTTTATTCGATATTATGAAAATAGGACTTGATGAACGTCAAATTCCATTTTTAAGGTATGATGGTACAATGACGTTGGATCGAAAGAATGAGACGATCAAGCGATTCTATCAGGAACCAGATGTGAAAGTTATGTTACTTTCTCTTCGTGCTGGTAATTCCGGGTTAACACTTACTTGTGCATCTCATGTTATCATTATGGACCCATTCTGGAATCCTTTCGTAGAAGAACAAGCCATGGATAGAGCTCATAGAATTGGTCAAGAAAGGGAAGTTTTTGTTCATAAAATATTGATTTCAGACACGGTAGAAACTCGTATCATGGAATTACAAGATAGGAAGAAGGAGATGGTTGGTACCGCACTTGATGAGAACGGATTGAAATCTGTTTCGAAGTTGGGTCCAAAGGAATTGGGTTTCTTGTTTGGTATTAATAGTCTTAACTAGTGAGAGAATGAGAGTTTTGGATGGGTGATGCAATGTCATCTATTCTACATTGGATGTAGTCGAGATTCAATATGTTTTGAAACTGCTGGTTCAAGTCGAGATTAAATTGAGTCCTCAAACTTACACTTTGGTGTACAAATATTCTCTTTAAAGAAGAGTTGGTGTATTGTACTAACACAATCTCTCGCTACGCTCGAGAGAAACTTCTTTGGTATATAGAAATTTGGAGTTACACTGATGAATATACATTCTTAATATAGATCCATTACTAGTACAGGTACATCGAGGATTTGATCTTGCTACTATGATCGGGTTTCACATTCGGTTGGTAGCACGTCATTCACCTAAACTTTTTCACCTTTGACAAATTCCTAATCCAATCATCCTCTGTAACAATTCCATCTTCATAACACAACTCCGAAATCAAAACCGGCTCAAAATCAACCTGGAATTTAGTCAAACTTTTACACAAATAAATCAATTGTAAGATCAAACCATCTTTTTGAGCCTTAGAATCTATTTCATCTTCAACGTTACCTATTTGAGGCAAAAACTTCTTCAATTCTTCTATCAATGTATTTGTTAAGCTTATAATGAATCTATTGATTAGTATTATATCTTCTTCATCTTGTTTGGTAAAGATCGAATTATACATTGATAAAGAGTTAAAAATGTACTCTCTATAAATCTCAATAAATCTTTTGAGATATGTTAACTTGTTGAACTTAATAAAAGGATTCAAATGTGAAATTTCATCTAGAATGAACTTATACCTCGAATTTAGGTATATTGCCTTTAGGTATTGTTCCTTTGTATCCCTGCTAGCCTCTACTTGGTATTTTGATTGAGCCGATTGAGGTCCTTCCAACTTGCCCAAAATTTGAAAAATCTTGAAAATATGATTTTGCTTCAAATTCGTATTAAGTAACTTCACCAACCCTTTGACCATAATTTTCAATTCAATTTCTACTTGAATATTTATAGCGTTGAAAATACTAACCTTTGGATATCTAATGACCAAGGACTTTGCTAAATGTGATATTTCAAGCAGCTCTTGGTAATTCCCTTGTAAAATACATAATCTACATAACGTTGGTAATTCTAGTAAATCTAATATGGAGTCTATATTAGTTAAAATCGAATTATTCACATTAATAGTATTTGTCAACTTCTCATTAACTTGTAAGGTGTGATTTTTCTTGATCTCTCTCAACATGGTATCAACTTCTGAAGTATATTCATTGTTTATAGTTTCTTCAACTTTATGCAAATCGTCATTGATATCAATTATCAAATCCCTATTCTGATTTGTTATTGATGCCAATTTGGTATTGATTTCTCTCAGTTGCAGATCTAACTCTGCTATTTCTTCAATAAGTGTTCGTTTACTAGTTGATGTTGTGGTGAATGTTTCGGTCGATAATAAATCATCATTGATTAATAATTCTTGAAGGTATCCTTCGACACTATTACGGAGGTCATCATCAGATGTAAGATACCCTAGAGCTTCCAGATCAATGGTCTTGGATAGGGTGTCTAGAAGGATTGACATTATGGTTTGGTGTCTTAATCGCGCTACCAAGGTTTTGAAATATTGATGCGCGCTACCAAGGAATAGGATTCAGAAGAATAGTTTGGGGCTTCAGCAGACTCTACAAGAGCAGTAAACATCTTTACTACAAAATCCTATGAGAGCTAAATGCTGATCAACCGTTTCTGAAATGGCTGCCCAATTCTTATTGTATTTCAGTCACTTTCCAGCCAATTATTACTCTGGATAAAATTAAACTAATGTGATCCACAATTGAGTCTTCCTGTAATACAAAAGATACCCACCCAACTAGACTTCAAAACACATATCACTTTCACTCTCAAAATCAAACCAACGAGTACTCTTCCATGCTAGCGCTTCCTGGACTCGCCCAAATATTGAGCCACACACGCCCTAATTTAAAACATCCAAACGAGTGCTCCATTTATCTTAGATAACAATCATGGAAGGATTATTCTTTAATATCAATTACGGATACGTTGAAGGTGTTGTTAGAGGATACAAGGGAGGATTGCTTGGTAGTAACCAATATGTTAATCTTACCCAATGTGATAATTTAGAGGATTTAAAATTACAATTATCAGCAACCGATTACGGTAATTTCCTTGCTAATTATAATGGTCCATTATCTACCAGTGTTATTCAAGACAACTTATCCAAGAAGTTATACCAACAATTTCAATATTTGAAAACTCAATCATCTGGTAGATTAACTAAGTTCTTAGATTTCATTAGTTATGGTTATATGATTGATAATGTATCATTAATGATAACTGGTACATTACATGAAAGAGATAAAAGCGAAATTTTATCTAAATGTCATCCATTAGGATGGTTTGATACTTTACCTACACTTTCAATTGCCACCGATATTGAAAGTTTATACAATACCGTGTTAATTGATACTCCATTAGCTGAATTTTTCAAAAATTGTCTTAGTATCGATGATTTGGATGATTTAAATATCGAAATTATTAGAAACAGGTTATATAAAAATTACTTGGAGGCTTTTGTCAAATTTGTTGAAGATGAATTTGATAATCCAGATAGAGAAATCATGTTGAAATTATTGAATTTCGAAGCGGATAAAAGAGTAATTAATATCACCATAAACTCTTTGAATAATCCAGATTTGTCTCCTGAAGATAAATTATCTTTATATCCTAGCATCGGCCAATTATATCCAACTTACCATACTCATTTATCTGAAGTTGAAGATGTTGAACAATTAAAAACTATCGTGGACTACGTTGGTGAATATCAAGATTTCTTCAACGAATCTAGCGAAAGTAGTAGTGGCTCTAAAACTTTGGAAGATTGGTTTTATTTATTGGAAATGAATAATTGCAAAAACGCATTCACTCAACAATTCACTTTAGCTACAGTTTGGGCTTGGTTAAGATCAAAGGAACAAGAAATTAGGAACATTACCTGGATTGCTGAATGTATTGCTCAGAATCAAAAAAATAGGATTGATAACTATATTTCAGTGTACTAACGAGCACAGCGATTTTGTACAATGAGAAGTTGGTTAATCAGTGCTCTCAATTAAACCGAGAAGTTGGGGTATATAATAACGTTGTGAAATGCCAGGACGTTCACGATGTATAAATTAAAAGATATTGATTAACGAATTGTAGGCTGTGGAGGTGTAGAGTTGTAGCATTTCATTTGAATGAAAAGCACTTATAACTCTCGAATCAACATTGATGGCTGTGCCCCACACACCGAATGTGTGCTTCCAGTCTAATGACATTCTCATTGCACGACGTTCAATGGGAGCTTCTTGATCAAATAGGAAACCATCCTCATATTACACCTGCTTCGTTAGAATAATTCAATATCTTTAAAGTTGATAATTGTAGTATGCATTCACTCTATAGACTGACTCCCTCTCAAACTGCTCACGAGGGTTTCCGTGGATGGCACAGCTTAACTGCCACTTATTTCTCCCTACAAGAACAAAGGAACCTCCACTGCACCTCCAACAATAGAAATGCCCGATTCCTTTCTATCCTTCCTCTTCTTCTTGGAAGGTTGTTGGATACTATCTGAAATTTGATTTTCAGTTGTTGTCACCGACGCATTCCTAAATGCAGCCATTGATAACGGTTCATTGTTTAGCCTTGCCAATGGATCATTCAGTCTTGCTTCATCTTGAAGGCCAGGCAATTGCTCATATTCTCCGTTTAACATCTCATGATCAGTTTCGATGCCCTTATAATCCTCAATTCCTTTGTAATTATAGCTCTCATCATCAAATATATTTGTCTCCACATTCGTTATATTCCCCACATTCATTGGAGAGATTTCCAAAAGATGAAAAGTAATCAAAGTACCCGCATAATTTGGAAGATTATGGTTTTTACATAGTAATTGTATTGATAAGACCCCATTCAAATCCTTAAGTACCTTGCATTTAGTTGATAATTTAACTGCCCTTTGAATGGTTATAAAATTTGTAAAATTATAACACGAAATAACAGAAGCATTAGTTGGAATCAATTCAGATGATGCAGTTTTCGTATATATATTCAACTTCTCTAGAATTGTCTTCTCACTAGGGTATATTAATTTCAGATGGCCAATTGGGCCTTTTGATATGAAATTCAATTCGTTTTTATAATATCTTACATTTGATCTTCTAGATTTACCTAGATTTTTAACTTCATTCAGTATATGAATGAATAGTTCAACAGTGTTAATCTGTTGTAGATCTGCTAAGAGATTAGCAAACACATCACTTTTTAGAATCAATTCAAATTGAATTTCATTATGATTTATTATTAAATGATCTTCTTCATCTGGATGATCTGGATAATCAATATCAAGATAGAATGTATAAAATTCAAGTTTTTCACTAATAAAATTATCTTCAAATTCTATTATTAATGGATGGCCGTCTCCGGCATATGTAATATAACAGGTAACTTGAGTTACTTCTGTTGTAGATTGACCTCTTTGTTTTTTAACTAAATTAACAGCTTGAAACGAATCACTAATAATCGAAATATCAACACCTATTCGATAATCTTCATCACCATTAAAAGTGTATTGTGAGAATAAGGAAGGATCTATAGTTAGTTGGACATTTACAATGTGATTATGCTCTGCATAAATTATTATACCTGTTGGTTTAATTATCATTAACGCTTGAGAATTGATGGATGTTATTGATGATATTACATCAGCTATGTGTGAGATTTGGGTTGTTGTTGCTGTGAACGGGGTTGATTGTGCCTGTGACGATTGTCGTGGTTGAGATTCTTGAGACTCTTGACTTACAAAGAGGGACATGGTACTTGGTATCAAACCTGAGTTGACTATATTTTAAATGCAGCGTACTTCAAGCTATGATTGTAGAGTGAAACCAACTGTGAATGATACACCTTAATCAATATCAATGTGGGATCAGTGATATTGGAATCTGAGGAATCAGTGATATTGAATTCTGTGGGATTGGTGTGAGTGGTGATACGAATTGCCTGATATTACCTCGTGTGACGCAACGCTTAACTTAAGTTCTTATGGAAAGCTCTCCTAATCTTGAAAACAGCAGATCTAGTACCACCAGAATTCAATTGAAGTACTATTGGAGGGACTAGGTTCAATATGTAACGCGTTAAGTACGAAATCTTCCGCGTGAAAATCTCAAATCTAAGGTCTGCAAAATCTGAAGTTAATAGCAAATGGTTAATATTTGATTGCCAATGATTCAACTACTTCTCGTAGATATGGACACTGCAAGCAAAACTGAAGTGACATTTGCGTCTTATAATTCTCAAGTATCTCTTTGCAAGTTTAAGGTAAACCACGATAAAACATTTTAAGCATCCAATCAGGGATCCATAACAACATATTCATAGCTTCTCATTATACCTTCATGGTAACCCTTATTGGATAATGGGAGAATCCAGACAATCAGAATTTTTTGATGCTTGGAAAATACTCGTGGTAAAGGTTATACCGTACAATATGGAAGGTTTCAAAATGCATGCTTTGTGATTGAGTTATTTATGCAAGCTAAAACACCTTATTAGTGCTACATTTGGCTGCAAAGATTTCATACATTTGAAACTTGAGCAGCAGGTTTGATTACTTGTTGCCATGGCTTCCATAGACTTGATAAGTATCTCATTCAACGTATACAGATACAGATACAGATTTCAGGAATTACGCATTCGCGAGCTCAAATACGGTTGCAAATAAATATACAGCCCAGAGGTACGTAACAAACATTATTCATGTTACGTTGGTTTTAATGGGAATACATCGCTAAGGTTATATGTGATTTGAAAAGAAGTAAATAGAGTCCTCTTTTGAATCCCATATCCAAGTGCATGTCTAATGCATGGGCATCCCTAACTCCTACGGCAATCCCACTAACCAGGATATGACTATCCAAATTATTACAATTCCAACCTGCAATGCACGGCTCCTGAATCGTCCTTTGTTCCTTATTCTAGAATCCTGGGACATTGATGGGTGAAACTTGCATGCAAAGTCGAAAAAGCTTAATTATTATCTAAAGTATAATTCAATGCAAGTTTAAGAATAATAGAATATGATGTTTATCTAATTTAAATTGTTCAAACCGTCCGTATTTCAATAAAATAATAAAGGAATAGAATCTTCATCGCCACCAGATCTTGAATGTTGAGTGAAAATTGATTGGGACTATTCACTAAGGTCAATCTAACACTCGTAAACAAAAAAGACTTGTAAAACAGTACCAACCATGGATTCCCATCCAATCTGAAATAAATTTCACCTCTTCAATTTTTCATTTTTAAACCCTTGGCATTTATAAGCATTTACCGCAATACCAATATATGGATATGGTCATTTGTACCAACACAATTCCCTTCATGAATGTAACTTCTATACATATACCTCTCTCATGTCTACATACCTTCTCTCTCTCGCTTAATTTGTCTGCGTAAGCAAGCCAAGAAACTACACGTTGTTATTACCTTATCGTAAAAATTGGCATTCTGTGTGAAACTTCGATGATCCCTTTATCTCAATTTCCAATGCGAGTATCTTAATAAAAAAGTAGTACACTATTTATGAAGAATGGTTTGGTCTAAGCTATCCGTATGTTAAGTTTTTATTGTTTGGGTTTGTTGTTGGGTTTGTTTGGACGAGTGAATGATTGTTACGACGAGTAATAATGGGAGTTATACCCCGCAGGTATGAGATGAATAAAACTGAGAGACTGAGGGTGAGAGAGAGAGATTGAATGAGTGAGTGAATGAGTGAGTGAGAGTGAGTTAAAGTGAGTGATAATATACTATTAAATGAACTGGATCACAAATGATTACAATAAAGGTTATGACTATTTGGAATTCTTGGAAGTCTTGGATAGTCGTAATTATTTACAACTGGTGAATAAGCACGCTTATGTGATGATACTCGAAATTGGATATTCATCTTGTAGCTTATTCGTTAACACATCATATGTTATGTCTCACAACTTTGAAGAATCGCTAAAATCCTTCCACATTATCAGCCACATCTTGTTAACTCAGCCTATATTGCTGATTTACTCATATCAATCATATTGCTGACAGTAATGGATGCTTAATTCATGCTCGTCATTCACATATGAGGCTTATTACATACCAATCACACTTACTGCATCCGCTATACAACATTGCTTACAACAACCCCACAAACTAAGACTTCTTACTAACCTTCTAGTTAGAAAATGCCCACGTAGCTTACGCATGTGTTGGAATATTCTCCACAATCTTCTCACTCGTGTCACTCTTTGTTAAAGAAAGACTTTATATCGGTGAAGCAACAGTTGCAACAGTTGCTGGCTTAATCCTAGGTCCACATTGTCTAGGGTGGTTTGATCCTTTAGAATGGGGTGATACAGAACATATCACTCTAGAAATCTGCCGTATTGTTTTATGTATTCAAATTGTCGCCGTGGCTGTGGAATTACCTAGAAAATATATGAAGAAACATTGGTTGTCTGTTGCCATCTTTTTGTTACCAGTAATGACATGTGGTTGGTTAATGGTTGGATTATTCGTTTGGTGTTTAATTCCTCACTTTTCATTTGCAGAAGCTTTACTTGTAAGTGCTTGTGTGACTGCAACAGATCCTATTTTGGCAGCTGCTGTGGTTGGTAAAGGTAAATTTGCAGAAAGAGTACCAGGTCACTTGAGAAACTTGTTATCTGCTGAATCTGGTTGTAATGATGGTATGGCGTTCCCATTCATTTATTTATCACTTGCCTTAATCACTCATGCTGGTCATCCAACAGAAATTTTCAAGGAATGGTTCTTATTGACTATTCTATGGGAATGTATTTTCGGTTGCGTTTTAGGTGTAGTAATCGGTTTTATTCTTCGTAAGGCTGTTGCATTTGCAGAAAGTAAAAATTTGATTGATCGTGAATCATTCTTGGCTATTTTCATTTTCATTGCCTTCAATTCTGCTGGTATTGGTGCAATGTTAGGTGTAGATGATTTGTTAGTATCATTTGCTGCCGGTACGGCATTTGGTTGGAATGGGGATTTTGCTAAGAAGACTGAAGAATCTCAAGTCTCGACAGTAATCGATTTATTGTTGAATTTGTCATTCTTTGTTTATTTTGGCGCCATTGTACCTTGGCCTCATTTCAATGCCGGAAATTTAGGTTTAGATGTTTGGAGATTAATTCTCTTAGCACTTGTTATCATTTTCTTAAGAAGAATTCCGGCTGTGGTTGCTTTAAAACCATTCACTCCCGATGTCAAATCTTGGAGAGAAGCATTATTTTGTGGACATTTCGGTCCTATTGGTGTTGGCGCTATTTTTGCTGCCATTTTAGCTAGAAGAGAATTGGAGCATTTCTTCCATGAACCTGCCGCATTAGATGAATCTCCAGATGCAAGTTTACCACATGCTCAATTGATTGCAACAATCTGGCCGTTGGTTTGTTTTGTAGTTGTTACTTCTATTATTGTTCATGGGTCGTCTGTGGCTGTATTAACCTTGGGTAAACGACTCAATAGAATGGCAATCACTATGTCATTCACAACAACAAATACTCAAGATCAAGGTCCAGCATGGTTATCTAGATTGAATAACTTGAACGGTAACAAGGAAGAATTATCGTTACACCGTGTTGATACTCATGGTAATCCAATCGAAAAACCCGAAAGTCAAACCTTACCACATTCAAATACAATTGAAACAAGTGGTATTAAAGTTAGACCTGCCGGGGGTGCCAAAAGAAGAAACCATAAGAAGAAAAAGAGATCTACCCTTCAAAAAACAACCTCAAGAATTATCAATTCAAATGAACCTGCTGAAACTGAGAGGCAAAGACCTGCTGCCGAATTCTTACAATTGGGTAGAACAACTTCAGCGCAACCTAATTCAACTACAACTGACGAAACTCCAACCAAGGTATTTGAATCTTCATCATCTTCAGAACTGTCTAAGAATCATCTTGAACTCCCCACGAATAAGAGATTCTTGTATAATATTGAACAAGAACTTTCTCCCACTAATACTGATTCCGTTCCAAAAATGGCATACCAAGCAGGAAATCAAATCATCATTGAGGATCAACATGGTGAAATCATTGAAACTCTTAATGACGAACCTTCCAATTTGGAATTGCCTGGAGATATTGGTAGTATCCACTCAATGGGCTCATTGCGTCGTCATATTTCTCATTATTCTTCATTCTCCGATGATTCTAAGGAACCTGTACAAACTCCCGAAGATAAACCGGAAGAACCTGTTGAGAAGCAAAATAAAAGACTTGCTAAAATCGCAAGAAAGAACAAGACTGCCTTATATAATAAGAGTGATCCACTGCGCCGTAAAGTGTTTGCCCATCAAGTTGATGACTTGATTGTCATAGAAAATGATGAAGGTGAGATTATCAGAAGATATAAGGTCAACCGTCACCCCAATGATCACGCACCCCCTCAGCCAAGACAAAGATCAGGTAGTATTGTTAATAGAGCATTGTCTTACGTTGGGTTTAGGAACAGAGACGATGAAGATCTTTCTGCAACAACCTCTCCTACATCTGATTTAGAAAAGGGAAAGGACGATAGTTTAATAATTCCCTCCAATGATTCCGAAGTTGATAAGAATATCAATGAAAAGACTAAGAATAGTTTGGATCTGAAAATGGCTTTGTTGTTGAAGAAAGAAAATGCAATTCGTGTTGGTGATATTGACGAAGAAGATTCGGAAGATTCTGAAGAGGAGATTGATTCGGATCCAGAAATTTATTCTGAAGATTCCGAGGAGTCGGATGATGAATCTGAGGTTTTACAAGAATCAAGTGTTGAGAAGAGAAGAAGGTTGGCTGCTTTGGGTAGATCCAAGAGGGATGATAGTGATGAGGAGGAGTAATAAATCCCTGCGTATGAGCGAAGCTTATACTCAGGCTTATGGAAACTAACTACATTGTGGTTAAAACAAGCGAAATTATTTCACGGGCAATTGCCCTCAATCCAGTTATGGATATCACGTCATATCATATTAATACCTTTGGGGTTTTAATTTTATAATCATTTGTATATTTAGAAGTATTCAATAGAATGCATGGAGTTTTTAGAGCATGTTTGTAATTAGTGAATCTGGAATAGCTTAAAATGATGTGCTCTGATGCGGCTGCAAATTTTTGTCCTAGGAAGATGCATATATAGTACGGAGTATGTGAATACCAGATCTTGCTTCTGATAGTATGAGAATTCTATAGGGGCGGGCACTACTGCTACTTTTGTTCAGCACTCCAATGTTGGCATGTGCCGTTTGCAATGGAAAATTAATTCCCCACTATAAATAGCAGAGAACAAAGTAAACTAAATTGTCATT